>OY288110.1:56905613-57241230 GCA_958431115.1 Syrphus vitripennis | reverse complement strand
CCTGAAGGTACTGCTTTTGAGGAAGAACATATTCCATTAATTATGACCAGGAATTGCCTTTTAGTTAAAAAACTTTGTATTATTTTGATTAAATATCCAGGACAATCATTTGATATCAATTTGTGGATCAATCCCTTGTGCCAGACAGTGTCAAAAGCTTTCTCAACATCAAGAAGAACAAGGCCAGTGGATTTTTTATTTTTAAAGTTACTTTTGACATGGTTACAAATTCTTAATACTTGATGACACGTATTGTGGTTCTTACGGAAACCAAACTGTTGTGGAGGAATGATACATTTGTCATTTAGAAAAATAAGTAATTTTTGGAGAATAATTTTCTCTAATATTTTACCAACGTTGCTTAGTAGGCTGATAGGTCTATAGCTGTTAGCATCGTTACGTGGTTTTCCAGGCTTCAGAATGGGTACTACTTTCGCAGACTTCCATTTTAAAGGAAAATATTGTAATTTCAAACAGGAGTTGATCAAAAATGTTAGAAACGAAAATCCACTCATTGGAAGCTCTTTTATAACTTGATTTTTTATTTTGTCAATGCCAGGAGATTTCTGATTTTGAAGATTATAAACGATGTATTCGATATCTTCAATTGAGATAGATTCATTTGGGGGGAATACAATCAACATTTGGTTAAACTCATCAACATTCTGGTTGATAAGACTTTCAACCTCAAAGTTAAAAGTCTGCGAAACATTATGATTTTCAGCAAAGGTGCTAGCGAGAAGTTCTGCTTTAGCATCATAACTAGTAATAAGACTACCATGAGACTCGAGATGAGGTATTGAAGAGTTTTTCTTTTTAATAATTTTATAAATGTTCCAAAACGGTTTTGAGTTAGGTTTTAAAGCGCTCAATTTCGTTCCCCATTCAATATTGCGGTAGTCTGAAATTTTTCGTGATATAAGCTTGTTTAACACGTTCATTTCATAGTAATCATTCTGCTGTCGATATCTTATCCAGTTTCTTCTTAATGTATTTGAAGAAATGATATCGGAAATGAAGAAAGATGGGGTAATCGAAAATTCCAAAAGCCCTTGGGCATCACCAGTCGTTCTTGTCAAAAAGAAGGATGGAAGCACTCGATTTTGTGTAGACTACCGAAGACTGAACGACGTGACAAAGAAAGATAGCTACCCTCTACCCAGAATCAGCGACACCTTAGACGCGATGGAAGGAGCCCAATGGTTTTCAACTTCGGATTTGAAGAGCGGTTATTGGCAAGTCGGTCAGGAAATGGTCTGTGGCAGTTTAATGTGATGCCATTCGGACTATGCAATACTCCAGCAACTTTCGAGCGTTTGATGGAGTGCGTTCTACATGGACTAACCTGGAAATCTTGCCTGGTCTACCTGGACGATGTCATCGTGTACGGAAAAACATTTGACGAACATTGTAAAAACCTTAAAGCTGTATTCCAGAGGCTTCGAGAGGCACATCTAAAGTTAAATCCTAAGAAATGTTCGTTTTTCAAGACCGACATATCATCTCATCCCAAGGAGTGAAAACTGATCCTGAGAAAGTTGACACTGTAAAGAATTGGCCAACGCCTCAGGACAAACATCAACTCCGGAGCTTTCTTGGTCTGGCCACATATTATCGGCGTTTCGTAAAGGATTTTGCTAAGATCGCCAAAAGCTTGCATCATCTTACTGAAAAGGGGAAGCCGTTCAAATGGTCAGGTGAGTGCGAGAAAAGCTTTCAAGAACTGAAACTGCGTTTATGTAATGCACCTGTACTAGCCTATCCAACTCCAGGAAAACCTTTCATCATCGACGCTGATGCAAGTAACGTTGGAATTGGAGCTGTACTATCGCAAGTACATGACGGAGAGGAAAAAGTTGTCGCCTACTACAGCAAGGTACTCTCGAAGCCAGAAAGGAATTATTGCGTTACAAGGAGGGAACTTCTCGCTCTGATATTGGCAACAAAGCACTACCATAAGTACATCTATGGACAGAAGTTCCTTCTTCGAACAGATCATGGTGCGCTCAATTGGCTTTTAAACTTCAAAAATCCAGAAGGTCAAGTAGCAAGATGGATCGAGAGGTTGCAGACGTATGATTATGAGATTGAACATCGAAGAGGAAAGCTGCATTCAAACGCAGACGCGCTATCCCGGCGACCGTGTAAACCAGACTGTAAGCATTGCACACGCCAAGAAGAAAAGGAAATGATTATCGTTCAACGAACAAGAGCTGATCCCATTAACGGTTGGAACAACGAAGAACTCAGAACGGCCCAACAAGAAGATCCGGATATCGAACCCATTCTTGCCTGGAAAGAACACCAAGAGAAACCAGAATGGTGTGATATCTCCTACCGAAGTCCGGCTCTCAAAGCATATTGGGCACAATGGGACTCGCTTCATGTGCAAGAAGGGGTATTAAGGCGTAAGTGGGAATCTGCAGACAGTAAATCTTATGTGATGCAGCTAGTCGTACCTCGGTCAAAGGTTAACGACGTACTTCAAGAGATGCATGATGGAACTTCTGGAGGTCATTTGGGAGTGAATAAGACGCTGGAAAAGGTACGACAACGATTCTACTGGCTACACGCAAGAGATGACGTCGAAAGATGGTGCCGAAAATGTGATACTTGTGCTGCTAGCAAGGGACCAAGTAGAAAAATTCAAAGTAGAATGCAGCAGTATAATGTGGGCACACCTTTTGAGAGAATCGCAATAGATGTCGCGGGTCGTTTTCCTCAAACTAACAACGGAAACCGATACATCCTTGTAGTCATGGACTATTTCAGCAACTGGCCTGAAGCATTTGCCATCCCAAACCAAGAAACCAAAACAGTTGTGGATCAAATTGTCTTCAATTGGGTGAGCAGGTTCGGTGTTCCCATGGAGCTTCATTCTGACCAAGGAAGGAACTTCGAATCAAAAGTCTTTCAGGAAGTTTGCTCGCTCCTTGGCATTAAAAAGACAAGAACAACACCGCTCCATCCACAATCTGATGGGATGGTTGAACGATTCAACAGAACCCTTAAAGAACATCTGGCGAAGGTTGTCGGCGACTACCAACGAGACTGGGACCGACATATCCCATTGTTCCTTATGGCATATCGTAGTGCAACCCATAGCTCGACAGGAAAAACACCATCGGAAATCCTGTTCGGATCAACTATACGGCTGCCAAGTGAAGTGAAATTTGGTTGTCATCCAAATGAGTCACAGGGAACAGTGGAATATGTGGATGACCTCAAGAAAAGGCTTATTGACATTCATCAACAAACAAGGACAAATATAAAATTGTCTAGTGATCGGATGAAAACAAGATACGACGCAAGAGCGACAGCAACGGGATTTCAAGAAGGAAACCTTGTGTGGTTTTACAATCCTCATCGACAAAAGGGGCTATCACCAAAACTCCAACAAAACTGGGAGGGCCCATATACTGTGGTGAAAAGAATCAATGATGTGGTTTACCGTATACAAAGAGGCGTAAGAGGCAAACTAAAAGTAGTTCACGCTGACCGGTTACATCAATATAACGGTGAAAGAGGTAATGAAATTGTTCGGGACGATCAATTCTAAGAGGGGGGCAATGTAACGAAGATTAGTTAACTACTTTTGAATCATAATATAACGACTTTTACATTCGAACTATATCGATTCTCGAATGCGATGATAGCGCCATCTAGTACCATTGCGATTTAAAACAACCTACTATGAGCTGTGAATGAGCTTTGAATGAGCTTTTTTCGAACATTGGTAAATGTCGAAGTCCGAAGGGGAATTATTCCATCTATCTGTCAGAATAGAAAGATCGAGATACAGGCTCTAAAGATTTCTATTGCTTTCGAGATTAGACCAGAACCAGATATTTCCCTATATAAGGTTGATGGCGCTACCGATTGGACACAGTTTATTTTTGAAAGTGAAAGAATAAAGTTCGTGTAAAGTGTTGTGCCAGTGATTAATAAAAGTGATTTTAATTGAAGTAAAGTGTGTTTTATTTTAAATGTAATAAGAAGAAGTTAAGAAATAAAGTAAATAAGTTTTATTGCGAACCCAGAATATTACAGTACTATAGTTTTCATATACAACGACATTTCCGTACTTCCCGTCGCATGGATTGTGGTTGACATCGGTGGGAGCTACTTCCTTGATAGAAATAGTTGTGTCAGCCATTGTATATAAATTTGCATAGTATTATCATCAGCACGTTCCAGCCCGTCGGCCCCAAGCGATCACAGCACATACTAATTTTCTGGTTGCTGTTTCTGTGTATATACAAGTACGCCCTCAGACGACCACAGCACACAACTCAAAAATCATCGTGATGATAGTACTATAAGTTTTATATACAATGGTGTCAGCATAAATAGTTATCGTCGATGATAGTGACGTTGACGATGACGATGACGATGACGATGACGATGACGATGACGATGACGATGACGATGACGATGACGATGACGATGACGATGACGATGACGATGACGATGACGATGAAGATGACGATGACGATGACGATGACGATGACGATGACGATGACGATGACGATGACGATGACGATGACGATGACGATGACGATGACGATGACGATGACGATGACGATGACGATGACGATGACGATGACGATGACGATGACGATGACGATGACGATGACGATGACGATGACGATGACGATGACGATGACGATGACGATGACGATGACGATGACGATGACGATGACGATGACGATGACGATGACGATGACGATGACGATGACGATGACGATGACGATGACGATGACGATGACGATGACGATGACGATGACGATGACGATGACGATGACGATGACGATGACGATGACGATGACGATGACGATGACGATGACGATGACGATGACGATGACGATGACGATGACGATGACGATGACGATGACGATGACGATGACGATGACGATGACGATGACGATGACGATGACGATGACGATGACGATGACGATGACGATGACGATGATGATGACGATGACGATGACGATGACGATGACGATGACGATGACGATGACTACGACTACGACTACGACTACGACTACGACTACGACTACGACTACGACGACGACGAAGACGACGACGGCGGCGGGTACAGCAGCTGTGGTTGCGGCCGGCTACGAACTAGGCGATCGGGTTAACTTACATAGGGAGGTTTGCGTGTTTCGCGCTTGTGGTGTGTAATCACATTCGCCAGACAATTGCTGTGTTCGAATGAAAGACCAACGCCGTGCGTTTTCAAATTTAGCTTTTTAATAGCTGGTTTGGCAATATTGAAAAATTGAGCTTTTTTTCATTTTGTTTTTGTTGAAAAAAGTACGGAAAATTTTTTTTTAGAATTTTTTTCTTTTCACAACTAATTTTAAAGCCCCAAGTTACAATTGATTGCATTATTAGATTTTCGAATTTTGCTGTTGAATGCCTGATACGACGATTTCAAGTTAGGACTGTATAAAATTTATTTGGTCAAAAAAGTAGGGAAAATTTTTTTTTTAATTTTTTTTTGTTTTCACAACTAATTAACTATAAAAAAGTACAATTAACTGTAAACTCAGTTTATGAAAGTTTTGAAGATGTAGTGCTAACTTGATATCAACTTAGCACTACATACCCATTTTCAGTTTTTTTTTTAAGGTGAAAAATTTTGTTTGGTATTTTTTCGTCTCCACAATTAATTTACTACAAAAAAGCTACAATTAACTTCCGACTTACTGTTTGTAATTTCCAAAAATGTAGTGCTAACTTGACAGACGTCCTACCACAAGTTCGATTGAAAGTATACTACCAGCACTTTGAGGAGCGTCAAAACATATGTATATGATTGAATATAATATGATTAAATCTTTTAATTTATAAGGTTGTGTATGCTAAGTGTTCACCATAAAATGATAATGGAAAGAAAGAATGAAATTGTAAAAGCTGTGTTAGAAAGATTTTCTAAAGATCCATGCCGCTTGGCTTTCACATAGGTGGATTGCGATTAAAATTAATTATTATTTATTTTTTAAGTGGAATACTTATTTGGAATCTGTATATTCTCACAAAAGAAAACTGTCTTTATCTTTTATAATGGTGGCAAATTTATAAAAATGATCGAGTTCATCCAATAAATAGGTACTTACCTGAAATGTACTGCACACTTCGTTGAAATTCCCAGGACATATTGTTTGCTCCGGGTCTTCTAGTTCAAACCACTATTAAATGAAATAAATCACATACTTTAATTTAAGCTATATTTAAGAGGAACACATACAAATTATAAACATCAAATATTCGAAATAGTAGCTACTTCAGCAAATAAATGAAGAAAACAGACATACCCTAATTCATGGAAAGATAAATAAATTTTAAAAAATCGTTTCTTATATTGTTTATAACACAGAGTTATAGTTCATTTTAAAGTAGAAATATTTAACTATAACTATTTCGAGAAACTTAGAAAGAAAATATTTACCCATTTATAATTAAACGCTAACATTTTACTTGGCATTCAATTATGTAACTATTTTAAATAATGTAGAGAAGATTACAGGAGATTTTTTTTTTTTTTTTGAATGCCACTTTTAACTATCTTTTTCTTATTCTTTATAATCCTAGTTCTTCCCTGCTTCTATAATAGCAGTGATTTCTTCAAAACTATAGTTGATTTATTTATCGAGTTATCTTTTTATTTGCATATTGTCGCACCTTTTCGTAAACTAAAAATTAAAAAACCTAAATCGTGGTCAAATTAACCAGGAAAGTTCCAACTTTAATTTCGAAAGCTAAAAGGATTTCCCGGGTTAGCGATCAAACCTCGTACACTTACTTGTGCATGAACGACCGCATACACATAATCTGTATTTATTAACTATGATGCAAATCAAGCGCGTTTTGTTAAGTTTCGTTAAAACTTTGCAAGAGTGATTCAAACTGCTTGCAAAAAGAAACGGATAGAGGGTATTAAAGGATTTTTCATTTTCAAAGACAACTAATAAAAGCGAATAGTATTTGTATTAAGGGCTCTACTATGTCTTGCACAACTCTGGACTTTAGAATTTCAGTTTGAGCGTATTTGGAAAATTTATCTTAGGCGTCGAGAACAAGATCTCCTTCAGTTGAAAAAATATCTAAATGTATAATTATATAACCTGAATTTTAGGGAATAGGTGTTGGTTTGAGTTCGGGTTTCTGTGGAAACAAAATAAAACAACATGACATTTTTTTTATAGGAGAGACAAAAAACCTTATGTATATATGAGGCCATGAGAGCAATAGTGTCGTAACCCATACAATTCACTTTAGAGCTACGAGAGATTTAAGAAACAGGGTTTCTTTAAACATTTTTTGTATTTTCCCTTTGACATTTTTGATTAATCTAAAAACGTGGAAGAGTTTGAAAAAAGAAATACTTTGTAGGACAAGCTTTTTTTTTAATTCAACATTATTTTGGAAAAAAAGTGGGTTACGACACTATTGCATTCATGGTTTTCTGTAGGTAAAAATAAATAAAAAAGAAAGGTTACGTCAAATTTATTCTATTACCCGGCGAACTCCGTTTCGCCACCAGATGGCTTCGTTTTTTGTAACACTTCGTTTGGGGATTAAAAAATGAAGAAAATTTTTTTTTTGTTTTATATTTGAAAAGGAAAAATTTTATTTCATTTCACATTAGTAATGAATTCATTTCGATTACAAAAATGAAGTGTAATTTAGATGAACTTCTCTAAGGAAAAAATGAAAGTGAATCCTAAGTAAATACTGAATCGAAGCGTTATACGTGTCCGCAAATTATCCGTTTCATTGAAGTGCTCTTTAGTAAACCACATTTTTTGTTTTTTGGTCTGACATTAACACAAACAAAGCGGAAGTTTTCCCAACTTGTGAACACGCAACGTATAGCTGCCCATGTGAAATACAATGATTTTCTAAATTTATCCCGCAAACAGTAAGTGATTGGCCTTGCGACTTGTTAATTGTCAATGCGAACCGGGAATTGCAATCGTTTGAAGTCAAACGGAAGATCAGTCGGAATCATTCGTATTCGAGGAACACCTGCGTACTTTCTGTTAATAATGGTTGCCTCAATCAAATTCGGCATAAGTCATTTCACCACAAGTCGAGTACCGTTGCAAAGTCGCGGTGGATTCAAATTACGCAATATCATAATAACTGAACCAACTTTGAGTTGCAAGTTATGTGGTGTTAACTCCAGAGAGTTCAAAAACTCCGTTGGATAATTTACTACATCATCGGGATTTGTTATGGAATCAACGGATTTATATGTCACCAAATCGCCATCGATTTTTGATTGAATTCTTTGCGGCGGGAATTGCTCGTTGACTTAACCAAGCATAATTCTGATAATTCTCACAAATGTTTGGGAAAACATTTTCAATAACAGCTAATTGAAAGTCTACAAATCGGTCGTTTTTCATTTCCAACAGCTAACAATTGTTTGGAAAATTGTGCAGCCCTTTGATCATTTTGAAGTTGAACTCTCATATTAGTGATTAGTGATAATGACAAACAATTAAGATAGAATGATTAATTTATTTATTTTTGAAGAATACGATGTGAAGACTTCTGATCGTGTGGTGGTGTAGTGTGAGGTGTATGTGTAGTTGTTATGTGTTGCTATTGATTGTGTTGGTGTGATTGATTGGTGTGAGTGATTGGTTGTGTGTGTTGTATCTTTCACCTTGCAAGTCGGCATGAAGCCGCCTTCTCGAATGATATTAGCTCCAAAGGAAGTCATGCGAAAGCAGTTATTCTATTCAAGGATGTGTTGAAGAAAATGGTTGAAATCGGGATCAGTTCCATCGAACAATGGTTTCAGTGGCTGTGGTGGTTAAAGTAATGGATCCAGTTTGACTTTTCCACTTGAACTTTAACGCATTGCAATATCGGCATACAGTCGTCATTGTTCCAATATCTAAACTGTCATTATTACTGTAGTTCGCAGTGGGATCATATTGGAATGCCAAGCTAGTATGATGCCAATGATCTTCGTGTGCTCAAGCGTTGTCTCAATCAGGCATTTTTTCTTATTATATTTTGTCTTCGCTTAAGTTCTGTGAATACACTTGTTGCTGGCTTGCATGTCTTGCGCGGCAAACAAAAATCGCGATGGTAAGATAGGGGTTGATTATAAAGGGTTGAAAATGCAGTGTTATATGTATTTACTAATGCTGTATCATAAAAAAATTAAAAAAAGAGGCTGGGTGCGACCCACACTGATAACTTCCCATTTGTGATCTTGAAAACTTTATATTTAGTTTTTTTTTTCAAATAACCAAATTTTCTGCGAAACAAACAATCATTATTTTAAGATTGAAAAGCATTTTAATTATTTAAAGAGATTTACGAAATGCACATTTAAGTATATGCCAAATATATACCCGCTGTAAAAAATTTTATTATGTATAAAATTAAATACCTAATGGCAAAGTCAATACAATATCATTGCTCGTTCTCAAGATATTCGAGTCGAAAAACCAATTTTACCAGTTTTTAGTTTATTTATTTTTTATATTTTTTGTTAAAAACTGTCAACTAGATATTTGTTAAAATTTAACCTTTCATACAAAATTGTACTATGTATAAAATAAAATATTTTAGAAGGCACAATCGTTGTTCGTTCTCAGGATATTCGAGCTGAAATACAATTGTAACTACTTTTCTTTAGAATTTTTAACAGTTTTTGATTTTTTGTTAAAAAACTGCCCATTCAATATTTGTCAAAATTTTATCAGTTGCTAACAATTATGTTATGTAGAAAATAAAACAAACAAGAAGTCAATATCGTTACCCGTTTTTGAGAAATTTGAGTCAAAAGACAATTTATACCAATTTTTGGTAGAATTTTTTGTAGTTTTTAATTTTTTGTAAAAAAACTGTAAATTGATTTTTTTTGAAATTTTCACCAGTAGTCAAAAACAACATTTTTCGTAAAATAAAATTATTTTTAAGTTAATATCGTTTTTCCATCTAATGATATTCGAGTTATAAAATTTTTTTTTTTAGTTTTTTTGATTTTAAAAAATAACGGTATATTGATTTTTTTCCAAATTCGTATCAAATTTGTATGACGTCATAATGTGTCGAATAAAATTTATTTCAAGTCAATAGCATTATTTATTCGTGAGATATTTGAGCCCAACCAAAATTTTCTCTACTTTTTTAAACTGCTATAGTAAAAAAACAACTGTTTGAATATTAATAAACGCCCTTTCAGCTTCTTTCGAAGTTATTATCTGTAAAACAAAATTTATTTCAAGTCGATATCTCTACTCGTTCTTGAGATATCGACGACGAAAAATGGTACCAGAACGTACGGACGTACGGACGTACGGACGTACGAACGTACGAACGTACGAACGTACGAACGTACGTACACACGCACACACAGACATCTCTCTAGAAATGATTGATATAGGCTCTAGGGACCTTGAAACGTCGAGAAATGTCAAAAATTTCAATTTGACAAATCGGACCGATTACAATAACTCCCTATGGGAAATTAAAAAAATTTATCTAAAATTGAAAAAAAATTTTTTGGGGTGGATTACGCTTAACATTTAGGGGAATGAAACATAGATGTTGTCCGATTCTCAGACCGACCCAATATGCACACAAAATTTCATGAGAATCGTCAAAGCCGTGTCGGAGGAGTTTAACCACAAACGCCGCGACACGAGAATTTTATATATTAGAGATTTTTTTAATTTCTTTTATAGTTCATATTTTAACAATAAAAAATTATGCATATGTACATTTTTACTTATTTTTTAATCATTTTACTCCTCGTCTGATAAAACGTCAAATATTTCAATTGGAACACTTGTTGACGTTTTTGATTTATTAGAAAAAAGTGATGGATTGGTGGTATAAATTGAAAGAGCTCTATTAAGTCTTTCTTTTTTTATCATTTATTTTAGGTTCCTCGAGCTGGTTGAGGTTTTTAATATCCACGGATTGTCTCTTTTTTACATTTACCTCTTCGAATAAAACATCAATTTCATTGGAATACTTATAAAAAATTGAAAATGTTTCATTTTTATCGAAATGTAACCACTGATATTTAAGCCATTCAACCTTGGAATTTGAAATGGATATTTTCCTGTTTGTGATATTTTCTTGCAGAGATTTTGTGGAAAAAAAAATCAGATGAAGTCATTTACACAACTCCAAATGGGTTTCTCTTTCTGACCGAGGAAATTAAGTTAACCCAATCATTTGAGACGAAGATATCTTTATAAAATTTTGTATTCTATTGCACCAAAATGTTCTTCACATGGCAAATAGGAATGGTCACTAACTAAACATTTATTGTCCATTTCTTCAACCATAAAATCGGGATGGGATACTAAAAACTGGCACAACAGTGAAAGTTTTATATTTCTATTCATTGGGCAGAATACATAGTAATTTTTGTAGAACATCCTATGCACGTTCTTTAAATAATGCATAAGACAAGATCCGATTTCTAGTGGTCTTACAACGTCAAGACGACCGTGCATAGGATGTTCTACAAAAATTCATCCCATACATACATGTGAACTTTTTCACTGAAGTAAGAGAAGTATGAAGGATACGCCACTATTGCACTCAAACTATGATCAAATAATAAAATGCAATAACATCTTTTTGAATGCCATCTAGCTAAAACTATTTTTGTATTAAAATATATATATTAAGGGACCCATTTTCATGAAAAACTCATTTTTGAAAAAAGTGGGTTACGCCACTATTGCGTAAAAAAAAAATATTTTAAAAAATCTTTTGAAAAAAGGAGATTTTTATTTTTTGTGTTGTTTTAACTCCCAACGTTTTGTTTAGAGCCAAAACTCAATTTGCCACGTAAGCCTTAGCGAAATCAGTTGAAAATGAATAAAATAACACATTACACTGTGTTCCAAAAAAAATAGATGTACTTTTCCCGGGACCTAGCACCTTTTGTAGGTCTGTAAAACTGACAAACAAATTTCCAATATTCCCCCAAAATCTCATTTCAGGGGGAAAAACCTTTTTTGTTTATCTCTCATATTTCGTTGTTTGTTATTTGGTTTTCATTTTTTTTTTTGTTGTCGGAAAGGGGAGGAACACACCTTTTTAAGGGTGACAAAGACCAAGACCTAAATTTTTGTCATTTCTTACTTTTTTTACATTTTTTTGACTTTGATGACGATTTATCATTTAATCTTCAAAACAACGTTGAATTCTGCTTTCAAAAAGTCTTTCTTGAGTCAAATCGTTCAAAAATTTAATTCATTTTGTATGTCATCAAATACTAAAAATGTGCATACCAATTTTTTTATTATAAAAATACTCAAGAAGTTTTTTTTTTTTTTGATATAATTTCTCTAAAGATTTTTGATTTTTTTTTCAAAAATTTGTATTTTTATGCTACCTAAATAAGATGGCATCTTCAGTTTTAAGATTAAACTTCTTGTTTGGCTTATTTTATCAATTCAAATAGTGAATTTTAGGCTTTTTCATATTTTAACTTGTGACAGTAATATATAGTGTGATTCTTTTGAAATAAATTTGTTTTTATGCTCAGACTTCAAAACCAAGATGTTATCGCTCTTAGGAGCAAGTACTTGCGACCCAGTCGGTCATTTTATTACTATTCACTTAGTTACTGGAGGGCCCTTTATAGATTTCTCCAACAGTCTTAATGTTCTTTTGTCATTTCAGTACCACTTATGGCCAGTTTCACAATTAGAGTTTAAACTCAACTCTTGGTTTAAACTGAAGTTCAACAATTAAATAGGTTTTACAGTGTTCGTTTAAGGTAGAACTATAATCGTCGAACGTGGTAGGAAGCTAATGTCAAAACCGGACGAAAATTAGCTTTCCGAACACTCAAATGGAGACGTCAGCCATATTATATGCTTCCACCATTTTGATTTTTGTATCTATCTCTCAATTCACTTTCGCAGGAGCGGTCGATGAGCGCTCTTGCTATCGATAGCGAAAGTTAACGAAGCCTAACGAAAGCCACCCAATCGCAATAATGGGCGCGTTATATAAATTCCTCGTATTCGCTTCGTTTCTTACGACCACTTCAGCTGACGTTCGACGATTATAGTTCTACCTTTAAACGTTGAACTGAGTTCAATCTATAGTTCAAGTTAAACGAGTGAAAACTACGGTTTAAACTTCGGTTCAACGTGGAGAACCCCTAAACGCAACCTCTCCAAATTTAATTTGACAGCTATGTACCTTTCATAATTTTGTTCATTTTAAAAATTGTGTGTGGAGGAAAAGCAAACGAAATATGTTTATTGCTACTAAATTTTAATAAAATGTTTTCGAGCGACGATATGAGCGACGAGCAAAATGCATCTTTTTTGGTGAGAGTGGTTAGAAAAAAACGCATCCGCTGGAGAGCAAATCACTTCAACTATTGGGACGATGTTGAATTTTTTGAGAGATTTCGAATGTCGAAACAGTCAGCATATACGGTATTGGAGCAAATTCGATTCAAAATTGAAAGTACTACAAAATGGTAAGAAATATTAACCCTAACAAAATTTTGACCAAACAAAATAAAAGTTAAAATACTTTCTAGGAACAATTCGATGTCCGCGATAAAAAAATTAAAACCTCTTTTTTTTGCACAACGATTTTTTTTTTTGAATTTTCCATTTTCTTTATCTTTTTTTTTAATTTGATTCAACAATGGCTTCCGGGAAGTACCAAACCATACAAAATTTCTTTAAGAATAATCGAATTAGGTTTTAAAAAACTACAATGCTGCCAACCTAATATGCTTGAACTTCGCTTAATTGATCTTAAGTTCAGTTTACACTGTGAAACCGAGCGAGTTGAACTTTACATTTGAACCGAAGTACAGGTTCAGCTGATCTGTAGTTTAAACTCTCACTGTGAAACTGGCCATTAGGGACTAATTATGTTATATTTATCAATATCAATATTCGTGCCTCTTAGGGACCTAATGATTCACTATTTATTGTCAAAATTTATTGGGTAGCCACTGTGTCGGTAATTTTTTATCATTTACCACTTGGGGACAATTCACACTTACTTAAGGCTGGGTTCCCTGTTTTATCGAACTCAGACTTCATGTAAATGCATTTGAATGTATTAGTGAAAGAATAATTTGAATGATAATTCTCTTGTTTACGAAATGACCTGTGATGTGATTCTCTCTTGTGCTATTCTTTTCTCGGAGCCAGAGAGACATCATAATAATATGAATAAATTTTTGTATGGGTTTTTGCTTATTCGATATGAGTAATGAGAATTTGTATATGCCTGCCTAGGAGACAATAAATATTAGGAAAAGGTTGGTGGTTTGGTGGCGGCGATTTTTTTTTAAATTTTTTTGATTTTCATTTCATCTTAGAATGCAAGAAGAACATGTAACAACCCTGGTAGAAGACTAAATCACACACTTTATTCTGAGTAGTTACAAGGAGCAGACGTATCCATATCCATAAATATAAATATGTGATTCATTAAAATCCTTATAAATTAATAAAATAGTCTTTTATTGCTAATACCGTTAAAGAATCAGAAGTGGGATAAACCAAAGTTAAGTATAATAACCAAGTTTTTTGAAATTATCGAGCATAAAGTAATTTTTTAAAAAAGATATAAATTCAAAGTGTTATAATGGTTGGATATATACCTAAATCAGGATGGTGTTTTTTATAAACATGTTGTGTGTGAAGACTTATTTTGGTATACAAAATACGATCTTTCAACGATTTTGGGCTTTTCTGATTATGAGTGTGATGTGATGTTCAAAATGTATTCGAAATTAGGTCGATACGATAATCAGTTATATTTTGGTACACAAAATATGATGTGATGATGGTGTAATTTTGTTTGGTTATCAAAAATATTATCATTTTGGTCTACAAAGTGATAAATTTTTATGTACCGACATGTATGAGTCGGAATGTTTGCATGAAAACGTCAATAATATATAAAAAAAGCATGCGTTGCAGTGGGTTTTCGGTTCTCGAAAATTCTTCAGACGCTACACTCTATGCTTGTTGTAAATATGTATTACAAAAAAAATTGTCAGCTACATAAGCATCCGTAGCAACAAGTTTTCGGTTCTCGAAAATTGGTTCAGAGTGACGCGATGCTTGTTGTAAATACATACGTATATAAAAAAAAGCGTTAGCTTCATAAGCAGTAGTTTTCGGTTCTCGGAAAAGTAAATGGATGCTTTGCTTGTGAGAAGTGAAACGAAAATGGAATGGAACGAAATGTATTTCTGTTGCCATTAGTTGCTTATTGCTTTTGCTTGCTGTTGCTAATGCTGTATATGTATATAGCATCGTGAGCGAACAAATGGAAGTGGAAAGATACAGGAATGTATTTATGAGATAGGTTTTGGGAATAATGTTGAATTCAAAAAGGTTCTAGAACAATTGGCATTATATAGGCACTTTGAATTTAGAGTTTGAATTGATAAATATGTAAATGGGCTACTGAAGTTGCAAAATATATAAAAAAAAATAATAATAAGGAAGTAAATATGATTTTGATATTGAAAAGTTTAGCAATTAGGGAGTTGGAAAATACTTTAACATTTGATTATTTATACCTAGGTTTAAAATGGAAAATAAAACAATAAAACAGCTTCAAGATGAGTTGAAGAATAGGAATCTGATAGCCAAGGGAACAAAGAGACAACTTATCCACAGAATTCTTCAACATGATAAAGTTCCAACACAGCCAAATTCAAGAGTTTCTGGAGTAGTGCATAATATTATCCAAGCTAAGGCGAATCAGCAATTACAAGCAGACTCGGTCTTCCATAATGTTTCTCTTAGCTCAGGAGCCTCAACCATCGATGATGAAGCACTACAAGCTAGGGAATGGGACATTATTCGTCGTGAAAAAGATTTATTGGAAAAGGAAAGGAATTTCTTAAAAGAGGAGCAGGTATTGAGGGAGAAACTAAAGCTTCTGGAACAAAAATCAGCCCCTAATACACAAACAAATAAATTACACTGCAGTATAAGGGAAATCGCAGACACACTTCCCACATTTTCACCTGGCGAACCAACTTCAATGTCTGCAGAACGATGGGTTATTCGAATCGAAAATCTCAAAAACGTTTACGGTTGGGAAGAAAAAGCTCTCCTGATGGCAGCAGCTTCAAAATTAAATGGTCCAGCAAGGTATTGGTGGGATACATCCCATGATACCACACTATCTTGGGATCAACTGGTATCTGGATTGAAGCTGAATTTTCAAAATAGATATAATGAAGTAGAAGTGCACCAAGAACTTGTAAGAAGGGTGCGGCGATCAAATGAAAGCATTGAAAGTTACTGCTTTAAAATGAATATGATTGCTAAGAGAATTCACCTCACGGACAAAGCCATAGTTCAATATATTTTAATAGGACTCAACGACCACCAAATGAGTTCCAATTTGGCTGCTAGCAATTTTAAGGACATTGCAGATCTTATAGAGAAAGTAAAGTGGTATGACAGTATTCGGAAGGACACACAGATACAGATTTCAACGAGGACGACGAAAGTAGCAGGATGGACGAATCTGTAACAACCCTGGTAGAAGACTAAATCACACACTTTATTCTGAGTAGTTACAAGGAGCAGACGTATCCATAAATATAAATATGTGATTTATTAAAATCCTTATAAATTAATAAAATAGTCTTTTATTGCTAATACCGTTAAAAACATATTTTTTTTGTTCGTCACAGGCATTCTTCTAATTTATTGCAACAAAAAAAATATTCTTTATTATTTACGTACGTACTGGTACCTATTATTATTACGTAAAGTGTAAGTTTTGAGAGTTTTTTGAAATTTTATGTTGGATTATCATTAGGTATGAAAATGTACTTAGATATGGAATTTATTTTTTTTGGTTAGATGAAATTCAAATTAGGTAGCTAAAGTAAAGTAAGAAAAAAAAATTGTATAAGGGTTGAGAAATTATGTTCTAAACGGGAAGGGCCGTTATTAGAATTAAAAAAAAAATTTTAAGGCAAAAAATATATAGGTAGATAACTATATAGTTGAACAATCTATAACTTTTACTCTAAACGCTTTGGTAGGTAGGTACCTAGATATGTGACACAAGAAATGTATGGCGAACATAAAAAAATGTACTCATAGGCATCATATATCTATACTAGACAAAAAAATGAAGAGAATTATTTTTTTACTGTATTTTTGTAAAAAAATGGGCATAGGCATTGAGATGAAACAAAAAGCAATTTAAGATTTATATTATTTCTAATTTTCAATTCTTTTTTTTTAAGATAGGTACCATTACTACGCAATCACCAAAAATAGCACCAGCCAAACATTTTCAAAAAAATAAAACGTCTGCATTTTCATAATTTTTTTGTAAGTGAATCAATAGAAGCTAGCTGTGTCAGATAAGATGTTTATTCAGCTTTAATATCACAATTTTAGCTTATCCTTTAAATTTTTTGAATAGAAATTTTCGATGTGAAATCGAAAAAGTGACTTTTGTCTTTGATCACCAATACCTGGAGAAATAGTAATGACACATAAAATGTAAGGCCACTTTCAAAAATTATCTGTAAATAAATTTGTGAAAGATTTCTTTGAATATTATGAAGAAAATATAAAAATATTTTTACCTTTCTCGTGAATTTTAGAAAAAAGTACCTGTACAAAAAACCTCAACATTTTGTAAAAAAAAATTAAAGTCAAATACTAGAAACCGGACGAATACATACCTACTTTAAAAGATATCATTAAATACCTATTTTAACAACTTCTACTCACTTATGTTTATGCCTAGATAGGGATTTACTGCCTTTTGGTTTCTTTTTTCTGATCAGAGAGCTTACAAACTAGTTTATCTAACACCATCCTTTGCAATGTTTCTAATCACCAACCAAACCTGCTAAAACCGCCCAAGGCTAAAAACATCATTCCAGCACCCTTTCACCATTTTCTTTTACATTTACATTTCATAATACGGCGGTCAGCCATCAGCCGAATAGGGCGAATAACATGTAGCATACGAAAACATGCACGTGCCGTAACTATTCGGGACTGGTGGAAGTGTGACAATAGCCTCTTCGCGGCGGCCGCTAGGAACAATCCTTTAAAAAGGTTTGGCTAATATGATCAGGCTAGTTCCACAGGTTGGCAACAGGTTAATTCCCTGTTCCGTAAAACTAAAAGAATTACGAGACCGTCAACAGACCTCGGAAACGGACTGATCTCACGACGACGACCCACGCAACGAAAACGGAAAAACGATTTACGAATTTTCTTATGGAACGTACGATCGCTCTATAGAGCTCGAGCTGCTCAGCAGCTAGCCGATACCCTGTCAAAATATAAATCCGACATAACAGCACTACAAGAAATTAGGTGGACAGGGAATGGTGTTCTACAGAAGAAAGAATATGACTTATACTACAGCTGTCATACAAAACACCATGTGCTCGGGGTAGGCTTCTTGGTCAGCGCAAAATGAAGTCTACCATCATCGGCTTTAACGCTATAAGCGAAAGGCTATGCACCCTTCGAGTGCGAAGCAAATTCAAGAACATCAGCCTCATTAACGTTCAAGGACCTACGGAGGAGTCCTTAGACGAAGAAAAAGAGACTTATTATGAACAAGTCGAGATGGCAATCCATGCCTGTCCAAGGTATTATGTTAAAATCATCCTTGTGGATTTGAACGCTAAAATATGTCGGGAGCCGGTATTCAGGCATTACGCAGGCACCCATAGTTTGCATGAGAACGCTAATGACAATGGACTTCGTATGAACGTACCGAGGTGCCAATATCGACTGGGATCACTATCTTGTTGGTATGGTTTTCCGAGGGCGGATTGCCTTGCGAGGACGTATTGCATCCACCGATCAGGTTCGAATCAACGCGGCTGCACTACGCAATGAAAACACCAGTAACACCTTTGGACATGCGTTAGGACTCGCCCTGGAACCACTCAATCCAGGGAGAGTAAGTCCTGGCGCCAGTATGCTGGGCGTAGATGAGAAGTGGACACGCCTTAAGAACACTGTCATTAGTACTGCCAACTCCATCCTAGGCAGCAGTCGTAGAAGTCGGAACGACTGGTTTGATGATGAATGCAAGCTAGCTACTGAACGTAATAATGTTGCGTACCGAGCAATGCAACAATCTAATAGAACGCGGGCACGCAAAGATGAATATAAAGAGCTCAGAAGAATAGACAAACGGCTTCACAGACAGAAAAAATCAGCTTGGGAGAAGAACATGATCCGTGAGTTAAAAAGAAGCCGAGAGCGAGGTCCGCACCATATGCGGAAGTTCTACCAATCCGTCCGAAACATGACGCAGTACACACCACGCTGCACTTACTGCAAGGACGGAGAGGGAAATCTGATCACCGACCCCCAAGCATACTGGAGCGATGGAAAGTGTACTTTAATGAATTGCTAAATGGTCAGCTCACTGCAGAAGTAGAGGCTCCACTACTTCAAGAAGATACCATATGTTACCGCCACCAAGCATAGAAGAGGTTAAAAAGGCTATAGCCCGGCTTAAGAATAACAAAGCCCCGGGCGCCGATGGCATACCAGCCGAATCATTCCACCACGGCTGGCCAGCCTTACGTCAAGCAATTCACGATATTCTAGTGCACGTATGGAAGCAGGAAGAAATGCCAGAAGACTGGCGAAAAGATATAATTTGCCAGTACCGCCTATAAGATACTCTCCTCTATCCTACAAGAACGGATAGCCCCATACGCTAAAACCATAATCGACTAATATCAGTGTGGTTTCATTCCAGGCAAATCAACAACTCATCAGATCTTTACCCTTAGGCAGGCGATGGAAAAATGTCTAGAATTTAACATCCCAATACCATCTGTTTATAGACTTTAAGGCCGCCTATGATAGCATAGCCAGGGCAAAACCTTACAAAGCCAAATAAATTGACACGACTTTGTAGGTTGACCATGACCAACGTAACAAGCCAAGTAAATCTAGCCGGATTGCTATCCAGACCAGTCAACATCCTTAATAGACTCCGACAGGGGTATGGTTTGGCCTGCGTCCTCTTCAACCTGGCGTTGGAGAAAGCAATCCGTGACTCTGGCACGGCAACAAGAGGGACCATCGTCCACAGGTTCAGCCAAATACTGGCTTACGCAGACGACATTGACATCATCGGAAGGACCGAACAAGCTGTACACGATTCCTTCATCCAGATCGAGCAGGCGGCACAAAATCTGGGGCTGCACATTAGTGAAGGTAAAACAAAGTACATGGTGGCAATCTACCTTGGAGCAGACATAGTCCTTTGTGGTGCATTCTATGGTAGACGGCAGCGTGGTAGTCCATGCTTGAGCTGGAGAGATGGCGTAGACCAGGGCCCTATTTCATAAATATTGACAGGTGACAATTTGTCAAGTGACAATTCTACAATTGTCAATTTTCTGTCCCATAAATAATTTGACAAATTTGTAGAATTGTCGGAAAATTTGCGACAATTGTCAAGTTTCTGGATCATAAAAAAATTGTCATGACAATGAATTGTCAAGAATTTTCCGAGAATAGTCACGAGTTTTCTGACATATTTGTCGTGACAATTCTTTTATGGGACAGGAAAAAATATGTAAATTACAAATTTGTCAATATGTCATTGAAAATTGTGACAGGCAAATGAGCTTCGGTCAAGTTTAGATAGAGAAGTGACTAGTATCATTCAACATGTTAAACATTATTTCTTCGAGTGAAAGTGATGAAGATATTCAAGTGAAATACCGTATTGTACGCCCTCGAATTTTTAAAGAAAGAATTAACAATGATTTTATAGCATTAAGTGACTTTCAATTTAATGAAAAATTTATTCTATACAAATATTTTACTATGCATTCATTTTAATAAGATTTTTTATTAAAACTGCTCATGCTCAATAAGCCAAACTTCTTGTTTTTAAGTGGTCCTTTTTTGTCTATGCACCTTAATCTGTTGTGTTCTAACGTAACGACAAATTTATCACAGTATGACAATTGTCAAGTTATCACTACATATTGACAATTCTACAAATTTGTCGCATTTGTCTGACAATTGCCTGGATCATAAAAATAGACAAGTGACAATTCTACAAATTTGTCGCATTTGTCTGACAATTCCTTGGATCATAAAAATAGACAAGTGACAATAAGTGTCATAGTATGACAATGACAAATTTGTCACGACAAATTGACAAATTTGTAGAATTGTCACCTGTCAATGTTTATGAAATAGGGCCCAGGACGCCCGAAGCCTTGGGGTGCGCACTGGATGGCGTCGGCTCAAGACCGGGATAGGTGGAGGGACTTGTTGAAGGAGGTCACGACCGGAACCCGGTTGTCGAGCCGATGATGATGATGATGAATACGGTTGAGTCACCCAAATCATGATTCAAGACCTTGCAGCAAATAGAAAAATCAACTATTTGGCAAAAAACATGATTGCATATGCATATCAATTAATTCAACAACAGTTTTTTTTGTATTCTTTTCCTGTCGCGTAATTCAAAACAGAAAAAAAACTACACAATTGAAAAAAACAAGAACAAAAATATATGAGAGCGCATGCGCGATATTTGCTTCTGAGAGGGAACAAAGAGAGCTGGCGTTGATATTGCAGTGGATTTCTTCTTCAAACTTCTTTGTGTGCGTGTGGAAGGGAATTTGTGGTTAAAAAGCGCAAAACAGACCCCTTTTCTAAAATTTAAATTATAAAACCTATGGTTACAATTTCATTTTTGTAAATTGAATCTGATTTGAAAAACAACAAAAAAAAAAAATAATAAAATAATATATAAAAAAAATATAATTTAATGCCGCATAGGCTTTATCGCTTTCAAAAAGTAATTACTAATTTGGTAACTTTGAATCAGCATTTGAAGTGATAAAAAAAATGTTTTTAAATAAAATAAGATAATAGCTTCCAAGGCAATGAAGTAAACTATTGAATTAAAAAAAAAAACTTTTTAAAAATAAAAACTGGTAGTACAAAACACTGAAATGTGCGACATTTGGAGAGTTTCATAAATATTTTTAAATTGTTAAATTATGTTGAAAATTGAAGGAGTTATGCTTGTTCTCACACGCCGAAAAACGAAAAATTACATCAGAATGCGATATTTTTTTTCGCATGAATAAAAATTAAAAAAAAAACTTGAGATAATAGCTCCCTTTATTTACTCACTCTTCTTTAAAAATAAAAATAAAAAGTTGCCTAAAACAGATGTGCAGCTTTTTTCGAGCAGCGATTTTTTTTTACACAGGTTCTTATGGGAGCAAATTCAATAAAAGGCTGCACACAGCCCAGCGCTGCACGACGTCTCTATTTCTAAATTGTCTGCCTAGTTTCATTGCATTTTTGAAGAAATGAAATCATTTCAAAATTGACTTTCGATTTGATTATAATGGTCGTGTTAAATATTCTCTGGAAAATAAAAAGACTCACAAAAACCAAAGTGCATTAAATTTATTTAAAAAAAAAAATAATTAACCAAACAAATATGTCTTTCATTGCTGGCAAAGAAAATATCTCCGAAACTATGGAACGTTTCTCATTAAAGAGTCCTAGAAAAATCTTGGCAGACAAAGTATCAAACGTTCGCAATGGACTTTTCCTATGTTTAACGCCGACTCCCAATTGGAGATGCAGCAACAGCAGCAAGTTGTGCCATCATCAGCATCATTAACAGACGCCACCAGCTTGGCCAATAAGGAAGCAACTCTATTCGATCCTCAACTGGAACAATTATTGAGAGAGAACCCACGTCGTTTTGTCATCTTTCCATTCAATACCAGGATATCTGGGAAATGTACAAGATGGCTGAGGCATCATTCTGGACTGTTAAGGAAGTAGACCGTTCTAAAGACACAACTGACTGGGAAAATCTGGCATCAGGAGAACGTCATTTCATTTCGCATGTATTTGCCTTATTTGCAGCATCCGATGGCATTGTAAACGAAAATTTAGTTGAACGTTTCAGCCAGAAAGTTCAAGTTACTGAAGCAAGATGCTTTTATGGTTTCCAAATTGCCATGGAAAATATGCATTCGGAAATGTACATATATGTATAGTGTTTTGAGTGATACCTATATCAGAGAACCAAAAGAAAGGTTAGTTGTTAAATAATATAGGTATCTTAAAAATTATCTAAAATGATTTCTTTATCCATCAATTTTTGTTTTTTTTTTTAGAAATTATCTATTCAATGCCATTGAAACATTGCCTTGTGTTAAGAAGAAGGCCGATTGGGCGATGACTTGGATATCAAGCAAATATCTTTGACAAATTTCTTTGAGAAGAAAGTCGGTGAATACCAAAAGTGGGGGATGACAGCGAATTAATCAAAATCATTTCTACCTGAGTTCTTCTTTTATTAGATATGTAATTAATTTTATTTTTAAGTCTCCTTCCTCACATTGTCATTCATTTGACATTTATGTATATCTATTAATTTTTATTTTTAGGAAATAATTTTAATGTGAACTTCCACACAAGTTGTAAATATAACTATTAAAACATAAATATATTAATAAAAAAAATTGTTTTTGTTTATTGGACAAAATTGTATAAGTATGGAAGAGAGCTTCGAGGTGTCTTATAAATTGATCAGCACATTTTGGTATCTTTAGTTCATCATGTGTACCAGGATCAATAAGGGTCCAAGGATTGTAGCCCTGCAGAATCTGATCCATTTTATCCGCACAAATCTCTCTTCTAATGAGATCCATTTCAAAAGATATGTTGGTTGGGTGATCACAGTGATTGTGCTGGGAAAACTCGCAGGATAGCCAAAAGTTTCACGAAGTTCAACTTCGTCTCATCGAGTAGATGAGCAAAGAGGTTTTCATCGTTGCAGATTTCGTCAATGTCGGAGGATAGTTTTTCAGTAGAAAGCTGCACAAAGCCACGGATGAATTCAAGCTGAAAGTCCGTTTGAAAAGTTTTTTGGTACTTTCTTTGTTTTTTGTTTGAAGTGGTTTCCTTTCCCGATTATTAAATCTACTCGTCCGGCCCTGACAACAGCTGGTTGAAAGCTTCGGCCAATAAACAAATGCGTGTCCTTAATCCAATTAAGGAGTTGTGTGTAGAACCATTCGGGTTCGTCTTATCCATTTGTTTATTTTGTGCCAGTGAAATGGAATAAAAATCTAAAAAAAATCCAAATAAATTTTTTTATCCAACAATAGTTTTATTTAAAAAAAGAAGATTTTCTGACGGTACCTGTAGTACTGCTCTTTCATTTTCAGAATAAATAATTAATTAATTTTCCTTTCTAGCTATTTATTAAAACAAAAGGAATGAAATTGGCAGGTGTCATTTTCGTTTTGACAGAACTAGGCATTAAAAAACCTAAGTAGTATGCACGTATGTTTTAAGTGCAGAGCTGCATGCAGAGCTGTGTGCAGACTTGCTGCACATCTGTTTTAGCCATTAGTAATATCACTCTTGCAATATTATGTAAGTCAGCTTAAGTTTATGAAAATTTTGTCGCTATTTTTATTTTCATGGCCAAACAAAAATTTTAAATTAAATTTTGTAAACGCCAATTTTTAGCTGTATTCAACAACTAAATAAATGCTTTCTATTTCAATTAAATACTTCTTGAAACGTAGAAGATATATTACAATTTCTAATTGGCCAACCATTATTTGCATAGGTAAGATACCCTTAAGCAGCACCAAGGCTACTGCAATAGTCAAAAATGTAACTGGAGAGTATGGTTTCCCCAATTAATATCTATTTTAATTTTTCAATTTTTCAGCATTATAGATATGTTGTAGAATTTCAAATAAGCGAAAGATTTTTGACATTAATAGAAGTTTCTTAAGCGAATGCAAAAACACTTTTCGGGAAAATTGTCGATATTTGTATGTCTAATGAAATAACATTCGAAAAAAATTTAGTTGCATTCGTTTCAGATGGTTCCAGTGTGATGGTTGGGAAAAATAATTCTGTTTCAAAATATCCAAAGGACTTCATCCCAGACTTGTTTGTGATCAGATGCGTTTGTCATGCCTTTCATATTGTAGCTAGGAATGCTTTAAGATTTATTCCTGACAAAGTTGATATTTGTTGTTGTGAAATATACGCCCATTTCAATTGTTGTAGTGCAAAACGTCAGAATATTTTAAAACAATTTCAAGAATTTTGTAATGTTTAACAACACAAAATGATTCATCCTTCACAAGCTAGATGGTTGTCTCTTTATCCAGTCATTATAAGACTGATTGAACAGTATCATACATTGTTTTTGTACTTTGATGGAACATATTAAGAGGACACAGTAAATAAAAAGCATTGTGAAAAGATTTATCTAATATTGGAAAAGCCATCCACTCTAATACTCTATCTTGATTAAAATTTTTTTTTTACCTTTATTTACGCAATTGAATATGGAAATGCATCCGAAGACATAAAAATTCATATTTTATATGATATGGTAGAACTAAAACCTTTGTATATGAAAACTATAGTACTCTCATGGTGGAAGTCGAATGGGGCGACATCTAATGTATGCCGGCAAC
This sequence comes from Syrphus vitripennis, assembly GCA_958431115.1. NCBI lineage: Eukaryota > Metazoa > Arthropoda > Insecta > Diptera > Syrphidae > Syrphus > Syrphus vitripennis. The sequence continues at coordinate 57,215,705 of OY288110.1, read as the reverse complement.
CCTTACTCTTTTTTTTTTGCGGAGAGCTTATGGAGGTTTTAAATGATATTTATTGATATTTTTTGGATGCAATTATCCAAAAAATAGTCTCCTCTTGCCCCTACCACCAATTTCCGATGCTTCAAGACTCCCAAAATCCAATTTTGCACCTCACATTTTGCAGCGCCACCACCAGGATCCGGGCAACCCTAAAAAAAACTCGCCGTGAGAGTACTATAGTTTTCATATACAAAGCTAAAACTAAAAATAATAGCCGGTTGCTTTTTAAAAAAAGATCAAATTTCGTTTATTTTTTGTCTTCCACATAGTAGAGCTGGGGCCGAAAGATTATTTTCAGCAGCAAACCTTAATTAAACTAAGCTTAGAAACAAACACAAACTTCAGAATCCCTCATTAAGTGGAATTCTTCACACAAAAGCTCTTCTTAAAAGTAGCAAATGTGTAGATAACAGGAACATCATCGATATTTTTACATCACTCGAACACCGGCGTAACGTTTCCTGTCTCTCACTATTTTATCGTTACTTTTACGGTAAGTGCTCTAGTGAAATAGCCAGTTGCATTCCTCCCCTTAAACGATTCAACCGTAATTCTCGCGCTTCGAGTGTTGTATTCCCATTCCCCTATCTGAGGAAATCGAGGAGCGTTGAACTCAATGCACTATTTGTTGTTCTGGTTGCATTTATATTGCACATATTGTATCCTCAAGGTATCACCTTACGGACAATGATTTAGATCAATCAAAATGCAATATCATTACAATATAGTTGTGCTGAATGGTTAGTGCGTGTCGATTTCCGATGGCTGTGCTTGGGTTCTCGATCGGTTGCTTGACACCAAGACGAGGAGTCCAAATCTACAAGTTAAAGGTGTCGGTTCAATTGATATAACATTGGCGCAGCCGGTAATAGTACCTACCTTGTATAATACATAATAATTGAATATTAAGAGAAGTGATTCATAGCTTGAATTAGAGAAAAATCAAACAAAAAAATTCTAACATTGTGAAAAAAGTTCATTAATTGCATTGTGCAACTTTGATATCATTTGTATATATACTCGTACATGTATGTATGTCTGCAGTTCCTATAACTATATCTATACTTATTTATGTATATTCCTGCAAAATTTTTAATTTTTTTTTTTATATTAAGAGTGTACCATTTTGATTTTCTTTACGATCCGCTTATTGTGTTTTTCTAATTTTTATTGAGGTAATTTTTTTTTTTTTTTTTTAATTTTTGAGTTTTTTTTTTTTGTGTGCAAAGTAAATGGCCAAAGAGCAAATTGAGGAACAATTAAATCACCTTATTGAGGAGACAGAGTTTGTGAAAAAAGAAAAAAAAAGATCAACAACGACAGTTAAAGTCATTGAACGAATTTCTTCTTCTGGGGTAAGTTTAAGCGTGTAGAAACAACAGACGCGATTCATACAGAGTACCTACGTAGAAGCCGTAGGTATTCTTATAAAAAACCTTACTAAAGAGACAGAACACCTTGCTCAACAGCTTGAAAAAAGCGAGTTTAGTCGTAAGGATTCTGAGAAACGGTTTCTGCAATTGGCAGACGAAGCTGAACAAGAGATAGACCTGCTATCTACTGAGTTGAACAAAAGCTGGTCAACTCAAAAGAATTAAAACTTAAAAGAAAAGCTTTCAACACCTCCTTTCAGGGGCGGACGCAGAAAAAAATTTCGGGGGGGGTTTTGAAAAAAATATGAGATTTGCATAAATATATTATTTTATTACAGTATTAAAGGAACTAGTGTTGGGATACATATGCATTATTGCATGACATTTTACAAAAGTATATCCATACGCCTTGGAACTTTCGCCATTAAATCAAGGACCTCTTCATAATCAACCTCAATATCTCTATATATGTTAAGCAATATCAACCCATTTAATCGCTCCTCGCCAGTCTTGTTTCGCAGATACGTTTTTAATCTGCGAAGACAAGAGAAAGACCGTTCGCTTGAAGCTACAGACACGGGAAGAGTCGCAGCGATCTGCATAAAGCGATGTATTGTTTGGTATAATGTAGCATCGCAACAGTTGAGAGCGTCAATAAATGTTTTTGGACGTCTATCCATCGAAATACTTTAGCAATGCCTGTAACCAAAATTAATTTAAAGTCTTAAAAAATATTCAGAAAACGTAAATAAATTGTTACGGGCGCCACATCATCATCTCAGCTATAAAATCATCAGTAGATCCTATGATGTCATTTGGCCATTCTTTTGCAAAAGTAGCAACAGTTGTACGTATTTCTTCTGTATCCAGCTCAGAACACTTTTGCGACAGAATGTTTTGAATTTTTGAAAGTAGCTCACGATGGTCAAGAAATCTGGTATTTAGCTGCATTGATAAGTGGTCTAAAAAAGGAACAAAGATGGACCGACGGAAGTATTCTTCTGGGCCTCCTTCATAGTTGTCACGGTTATTCTGTTTTGCAACGTTCCGCGGGACTACTAAATGAATACCCATTTTGTCTGCCATTTCTTTAGCTGCAGTAAATATCTCATTAAATTTAACATTGGAGTTTTGACGCATCTCATTTTACTCTTCGTTTACATGACTTGCATATTCAATGCATCGACTGAGATCACATTCTTTTTTTTGCAAAAACTCACTTAGATTTTTTATTAAGCTGAAAATCGGCTTAACTACTGTCAAAGCTATTATGAATTGAGAATTTTGTATAGAAGCAAGCAGGGCATGAGGTTTGACTCCATCGGTTTTTAAATTATTTTCATCTAAGTACTCTAATGAAAAGCAAATATGTTCATATACATCATATTTAATTACTTAAAGTTACTTATTGCCTACCTTACTAGATATTTAAAGAAATTGGAGTATGATAGTGATTTACCTCCATTACGATAGTCGTTTTGACTAAAATGACTCCCTCTAGAAGCGACATTTGACGTGTCAGTAAAACGCCTATCGTTGTAAAGGGAAGATATCGCATGCTTAATGGAATACTGACCTAACTCGAAAAAACGATTTTTGGGAAGTTGCAAAAAAAGATATTTCTATGAGGATGTGTCCTATTTGTTGACGGATAAAATTAAAACTAATTCATGAATTTATCATATTAATCATGAATACTGGTATTCTTAAAGTATGATAAACTATTCATGAGATCTGAGGCTTGTAAAAGCCTGTACCTGTACGTAACTCAATTTTGACCTAACTTCTAATGGGTCAGTATTTAAGCATGCGATATGTGAATTGCCGAGACAATGTTGAAGTTTGAATTTGAATTAAACCTCAAATATGGCTTCTAGGCACTGTTGTTTTACTGTCATTTTATTTAAAACGACAATCGTAATACGGGTGAATATAAATAAAGTTGTTTAATTCTGTTCCTACTTTATAATTTATTTAATATCCCTGTTTGGGTAAGAACAAGTTCTGACCAAAACTTCAAATGTTTGCGAACTCCTTTTCTTGGACGATACGCTAATAATATTGAATTATGAAACCTTTTCTTAACAGATATGGAAGAATTTATGGCACGAAAATAAAACTTTTGTATTTTTTTTTCTTTAAGAAAATGAATCTTTATTTTTTTATTCCAGATGTTTCGGGGGGGGGGGGGGGGTTTAACCCCCAAAACCCCTATCTGCGTTCGCCTCTGCCTCCTTTATCGGGTTGTTCAATACCTACATTGCTCTGCGCTCCTCAGCATACCTCTGTACCAAAAACATCTGTGGACACAGAAGTTCAAACCACAGAGGTTGAAGTGCTAAAAACAGGTCAATACAAACTGATGCTACCTTACGAAGGCATATCTAGGGTTGTTGCGCGTGTGGTCCCTCAGTTTTCGGGTTATCGGACGCCCGAACTGCCTACGAGAGTATGTACACGAGTCCTTGAATACATGTCAACTTGATTTCAAGTGTATTGAAAACCCAAGTGCTAATGAAGAGCTATACGTTTCTTAACTAACAACCAGGTTGACAGGTGAACCTAGGTCAGTTTGGTCTCTTATTTATAACTTTTTGGATGATTATTTTAAGTGTTTTGTTTTGAAGTGTTTCAACCAGTATGCTTTGCCGAGAGATAACAAAAAAATATTGTATGCATTTAAGAATCTTCGTAGGCATGACGTGTTCGTCGAGCTGCCTATGTCAATGGCCAAGTCCGAAAAGGTACTTATTCTGGTCGACACAGGAGCAGACTCGAGCTTACCAAAAACAAGTTCATTAAAAAATGCGACCAATGTAAATATAGATGAAACAAAGCAACTGGGTGGTGTTTTCGGTGGAGTAGGTATGACATTGGGTACAATTAAAACCAATTTACTTTTTTCTAGAAAATTTTGGACTGAGTGGAATGTGGTAGATAGACTAGAAGACATACCTGCTGATGGTATTGTAATATTCAGCTAAGGGTTCGCAATAAAAACTTATTTACTTTATTTCTTAACTTCTTCTTATTATATTTAAAATAAAACACACTTTACTTCAATTGAAATCACTTTTATTAATCACTGGCTCAACAGTATGCAACACTTTACACGAACTTTATTCTTTCACTTTCAAAAATAAACCGTGTCCAATATATATACAATATTTATTTATTAGCTCAAAGAATGGTACAATGGCTTAAATTTACAATTCTTACATTCTAGGTCTTAAGTTATTTATCTGCGAGCTCAGAAGGGGCTCTGCTTCGTTATTTGTTGGTTTAATATAATATATTTTTTTTTAAATAAAAGTGTCTTAGTCTACATAACGATCATAAAAATGGTGTTTTTTCTCGCCTGCTGGAGCATTGCCGACGGTCGTTGGTTGGTATGGTGGGGGTAGGATGGTTACTTAAGGTCCTTGTTGGTTTGGATATAGGTGGTGATAGGGCTTTGTGGTGTCCAATCGGTAGCGCCATCAAGCTTATATAGGGAAATATCTGGTTCTGGTCTAGTCTCTAAAGCAATAGAAATCTCTGGAACCTGTATCTCAACCTTTCTATTCTGACAGATAGATGGAATAATTCTTTGTATATGAAAACTATAGTACTATCCTGGCGAATATTTTTTAGGGTTTCAAAGGTCCTGGTGGTGGATTTGGGGAGTCTTTAAGCGTCGGAAATTGGTGGAAGGGGCAAGAGGAGACTATTTTTTGGATTATTGCATACAAAAAATTTCAATAGATATCATTTAAAACCTCCATAAGCTCTCCGCAAAAAAAAAAGAGTAAGGGTTGCGCAGGCACACTAGATGTCGCCCCGTTCGACCTCCACCATGATAGTACTATAGTTTATATATACAAAGAATAATTCCCCTTTCGGGCTTTGACATTTACCAATGTTCGAAAAAGCTCATTCAAAGCTCACAGCAGGTTGTTCTAATGACGATGGTAGATGGCATTGTCATCGCATTCGAGAATCGATATAGTTCGAATGTAAAATTCGTTACATTATAATTCAAAAGTAGTTCTTTACATTGTCCCCCTCTTAGAATTGATCGTCCCGAGCAATTTCATCACTTCATTCACCGTTATATCGATGTAAACGGTCACCGTGAACTACTTTTAGTTTGCCTCTTACGCCTCTTTGTATACGGTAAACCACATCATTGATTCTTTTCACCACAGTATATGGGCCCTCCCAGTTTTTTTTGGAGTTTTGGTGATAGTCCCTTTTGCCTATGAGGATTGTAAGACCGTACAAGGTCTCCTACTTGAAATCCCGTTGCTATCGCTTTTGCGTCGTATCTTGTTTTCATCCGATCACTAGACAATTTTATATTTTTCCTTGTTCGCTGATGAATGTCAATAAGCCTTTCCTTGAGGTCATCCACATATTCCTCTGTTCCCTGTGACTCATTTGGATGACAACCAAATTTCACTTCACTTGGCAGCCGTATAGTTGATCCGAACAGGATTTCCGATGGTGTTTTTCCTGTCGAGCTATGGGTTGCACTTCGATATGCCATAAGGAACAATGGGATATGTCGGTCCCAGTCTCGTTGGTAGTCGCCGACAACCTTAGACAGATGTTTTTTAAGCATTCTGTTGAATCGTTCAACCATCCCATCAGATTGTGGATGGAGCGGTGTTGTTCTTGTTTTTTTAATGCCAAGGAGCGAGCAAACTTCCTGAAAGACTTTAGATTCGAAGTTCCTTCCTTGGTCAGAATAAAGCTCAATGGGAACGCCAAACCTGCTCTCCCAATTGAAGACAATTTGATCCACAACTGTTTTGGTTTCTTGGTTTTTGATGGCAAACGCTTCAGGCCACTTGCTGAAATAATCCATTACTACAAGGATGTACCGGTTTCCGTTGTTAGTTTCAGGAAAAGAACCGGCGACTCCTATTGCAATTCTCTCAAAAGGTGTGCCCACATTATACTGCTGCATTTTACTTTGAATTTTTTTACCTGGTCCCTTGCTAGCAGCACAAGTATCACATTTTCGGCACCACTTTTCGACGTCATCTCTTGCATGTAACCAGTAGAACCGTTGTCGTACCTTTTCCAGCGTCTTATTCACTCCCAAATGACCTCCAGAAGTTCCATCATGCATCTCCTGAAGTACGTCGTCGCCGAGGTACGACTAGCTGCATCACATACGATTTACCGTCTGCGGATTCCCACTTACGCCTTAATACCCCTTCTTGCACATGCAGCAGGTCCCATTGTGCCCAATATGCTTTGAGAGCTGGACTTCGGTCGGAGATATCACACCATTCTGGTTTCTCTTGGTGTTCTTTCCAGGCAAGAATGGGTTCGATATCCGGATCTTCTTGTTGAGCACATTTCTTAGGATTTAAGTTTAGGTGTGTTTCTCGAAGCCTCTGGAATACGGCTTCAAGGTTTTCACAATGTTCGTCAAATGTTTTTCCGTACACGATGACATCGTCCAGGTAGACCAGGCAAGATTTCCAAGTTAGTCCATATAGAACGCACTCCATCAAACGCTCAAAAGTTGCTGGAGCGTTGCATAGTCCGAATGGCATGACATTAAACTGCCACAGACCGTTTCCTGTGGAGAACGCCGTCTTTTCCCGATCTTCTGGGTGAATTTCGACTTGTCAATAACCGCTCTTCAAATCCAAAGTTGAAAACCTTTGGGCTCCTTCCATCTCGTCTAAGGTGTCGCTGATTCTGAGTAGAGGGTAGCTATCTTTCTTTGTCACGTCGTTCAGTCTTCGGTAGTCTACACAAAATCGATCCTTCTTTGGGTGATGCCCAAGGGCTTTTGGAATTTTCGATTACCCCATCTTTCTTCATTTCCGATATCATTTCTTCAACTTCAGTTTGTTTTGCTAGAGGCAGACGTCTTGCTGGTTGACGAATTGGTCTTGCATCTCCTGTATTAATTCGATGCCGTACTAGTTGTGTTGTGAGAAGACCGAATTCAAATTGGGTTTTGGCATCAGGCATGCTAAAATCAAAATCCTGCAGAATCAGGAACCAGATGCCGATAAAGTGGATGATGGCGCTGAGGTCAGCGCTGCTGTCGACGGATCGGTGGTTCCTGACAAAGCAGGAAATCCAAAAAATTAAAAACGTGCTAAGGGTCACACAGATTAATCTGAAGCACTCTAAATGTGCTTCGGATAATCTAAGAGTTTTCCTAAGGGAGGAAAACATTGACATTGGCGTCATTCAAGAACCGTGGGTAAATGGCCTCAGAGTAAGGGGCCTACAAGACAACCAGTACGAACTTTTTTATAAACCGGTAGACCCAGAACAAGGTAATCCTAGAACTTGTATCTAAGCTAAAAAACACTTAAAAGCTTTTTTGTGTCCCAATTTTAGTACTCCCGATTTGACAGTTGTCAGGCTGGAAGATAAAGAAACAAATGGACTACTGGTGGCTTCTAGCTACTGCTGGAGGCAGCAAAACAACAAAAAACGAACCTCCTGATAGGATGCGATGCGAACACACGATATTCCCTCTGGGGTAGTTCTGAAATCAACTAACGAGGTGAGTCCCTTTTTGATTTTATTATTGATATTAACCTTATTGTTTGTAACAAAGGTGACACACCCACCTTCGTCTTTCCAAGTTCGGAAAATTACGACGGCTGGGAAGATGTACTTGATATCACTGTTACAAACAACTGTAATTTGGTGGTGGAAAACTGGAGAGTATCCTCTTTAACTCATTTTTAGATCACAGGTGGATAATATTTAATATAGGTTTCAAGGTAGAAACCCCTCCCCCTTATAGAAATCCTAAATATATCCTCAATATATGTCAGAAGGAGAAATTCTTTCAACCTTACAAAGACTGTCTCAAAGAGTACAAGAGAGCCATAGCAGCGTCCAAGAAACTTGGCTGGAGAGAATACTGTCATTCCATAGAAGACATTAAGGATTCTGCCAGATTAAGTAAAGTTCTAGCAAAGGAACGTTGTAATCCTTCGTTCCTAAAAAAATCTGACGGTATCTGGATAGCCTCTCCTGCTGAGTCATTGGAAGTGCTAATGGCAACACATTTCCCGGGCTGTGAGAACAGCAACCCCGAAATTCTGAGTTCTATAAACACCGATCCAGCTTAGGAAGAGCTAATCAATTCCGTTATAACAGGGGATAGTATTTAACGGGCCATTAATACTTTTTCCCCTTACAAATCACCAGGCCTTGATGGCATAATACCAATTATGCTGCAGAAACTGCAAGACATAGCAGTGTGTGAAGGGATCACACTAGCGATCACTTCATTATACATTTAATTCCGGTCATTGACTTTAATCCACACTACGCTTCACAATAGCCAACCTATATTTTAATGCACTCGCATTACTTTTCTATTTTTAATAATGCACTCGCATTTCACTCATGGTCAAGAGAATCACCCTCATGCACTAAATTATTAAGTAATAATTTCAATGCCACTGACGATGACGGGACGCGACGACGCTTCAGATTACTTTGGTCAAGTGTATCTACCTACTCGCTAAGGTTCAATGTACTGCATACTGTGTAGTGCATATGACTGGAGGGCTATGCATATTGCTGCCTGGTTCCGTTGTTCGTCAATTTCCCACGGAGTTCGGAATATAAAATATATTTCTATAAGATATTAATTTGATATATAAAATATTTCTATGTTTAAGTTATAATATGTATTTGATAAAGGCTTAAGATGTTAGTGTGTAAGTCGATTATTATTGTATAAATAGCTTAAGTTTGATTGAATAAAGTCACTTCTTTTTCAGTTTGGAAGTAGAACGAACACTTTGGCACATAGGCTCTCTAGCCATCCTCCACATTCGGCTTGGGGAAGCCATCCAATATCCCACATATCTTAGTAGGTGAGGTAGGACCGACCTTACATGGCGATCCTGCCAGGCTCTAGTTAGTTGAATTTCTTGAATTCGTTCTTAAATTCAAATATAAGGTGCCACGTTTGGAAGCACCAATGTCATATCAGAAGGAAGCCTTAGACGAGCTCTTCGAAGCATTAGATTGTCCCTATACTCCCGGACAACCAACAATTGAGGCACCCGTATACGTGCCCACACCAAAAACCGCTGGACCTAAGCCTCTAACTATCGAGGACTATCTGAAAAGGAAAAAACCAGTACAACAACAGCAAGTACCATCACAAACAACTAAAAGGAAACGTGCTGGCAGAAAGGTTAAATTAAGGCAAGAAATCGGCAACCTATACAGGTTAGCAAGTCTAAGCAGTGGCAGTACAAAGAAAAATTTTTTGCAACAAGCAAAAAGTTTACAAAAAAAAAATAACTTAAATTTTTCTTCATTAAATAAAGAAAAAAAAAAAATTTTGTAAAAAACAAAAAAAAAAAAATTATAATGGGAGGCAAAACCTCCAAAGAAGAGATCGTTGTGACCAATAATAACAACAATAATAATGAATTAACTTCAAATCTTGTAATCATGGATATTGTAATCATAATTTTGATAATCTTTATAGTTTATTTAGCCACAAAAATTTAAATTTTAAAATTTTGTTTTAAACAAAATGTACAAAAAATGGTAAATAATGAAATTAAAAATGTAGCAGTTTAAAATTAAAAAAAAAAAAAAAAAAACTAAAAATTATTTTTTTTTTGTCAACAATAAAAAAAGAAAAAATTTAAATAATTAAAAATATGTTAAACATAGTAAAAACACTAAAAGAAATACTTGAAAACTTCAATAAAACCCCAAAAAGAAAATATTCCGAAAAATATAGGTATTACTGAAAAAAGACAGGAAATATTTAAATTAGAAAAAGAGTTTAATGAAAAATATGATAAATTAGAAAAGGATACAAACCAACAAACTTTAAAAAAAATTATAGATAACTTATTAGTCAGACTGAATAAAATATTAGAGGAAAAAACTAAATTGCTAGGCGAAGTAAACATAGGAGAAGAAGAAGTAAAAGAAGACGAAGAGATAATAGACGTAGTTGAAAACATGGCAGAAATATTCAATTTCAGTATAGCTCAGAAATTGCCTACCCTCAACTGCGATGAGGATGGCAAAAGAACTGAACACATTAGGGATTTTATAAACAGCGTAGAATTCTACCATGACACCCTTAGTGAGACCTCAAAACCCACACTAATAAAATTTATATTAAAATGCAAAATTCAAGGTAAAGCTCTTACTGAACTAGGTAATCAGAAACCAGACAATTTTGCTTCATTTAAAAAAATTTTAATAGAAAAATGTGGACCAAAAGAGACAATAGAAACAATACAAACCAAACTTAGTAAGACATATCAGGGTAATCGACCTGTACGAGAATTTGTAACAGACATCGAAACACTTATTACAAAAATGACAGAACTAGAAGTTTCTTGCTATGGTGAAGAAGCAAGTGAAATCCTAACAAAAGCTAATGAAAGAAGAGGTTTGGCATTTCTAAAAAAGGGGGTAAACGATAGGTTAAAAATAATATTAGATAGCGCCAGACATACTAATCTTCAAGACGCTATCCAGCATGTAGTAGAATTAGATCAATCCTCTGCATCCACATCAAACACTGTTAGGTTCATGAATAATAGAAGTAGAAACTATCGTGGACATAATAATTTCAAGCTAGATTCTCGAATACTAATTTCAATAACCAAGCTAGAAGTTCGTACCCACAGAATAACAACTCAACTAGGCCTTCATATCAGAACCAACAAACCTTTAGGAATCGTAATAACTATAGAAATAATAATAATAACTATTATAACAACGACAACAGGACCAGATATACAAACAACAGTGATAGACAAAGATATAATAATAATAACGGTAATAATCACAATAACAACAACAATAATACCACTAATACCAATAATACCAATAGGTCGAATAATGTAAGTCAACCTAATAATCATAGAAATAATAATCAGGTGTTGGTAATGGGAAACGAGCAACCCACCGAAGGGGAAGCCGACCCATCGGAGGGAATTCATTAAATCCACAGATAACAGATGCCATTTGTACTGCTGGAATATCAAACGGCATTTACATACAGATACCATTAAAAAACAACATAAACAAACAATTCTTACTAGACACAGGAGCCTCAATATGCGTTATAAAAAAATGTTCACTTACTAAAAACATTAATATTGATGAAAGAAAAAAGACAAAAGTATTAGGGATATCAGGAAATCTAGAAACTTTAGGGACATGTACATATCTATGTATTACAACTAGGAGAATTTTCCATTCCATATGAATTTCATGTAGTAAAACTGATTCTTTTCCGATCCCAGTTGATGGTATAATCGGAGCGAATTTCCTAACAGAATTCAATGCCATTATAAATCTGGAAAAATTTTCGTTTGAGTTGAAAGTAGATAACCAACCAGTCACTCTACCTATATATACTCAACAAAACATACATGTTGTTTCCTTACCTCCAAGCAACTTATTGGATGACTACAAAACATTCTGATTCTCGAATATTTTATCCACAAGAATTATGTGAAAATGTTTTCATGGCAGGTTCACTATCAACTGTTAAAAATGGAAAAATACCCTTAAAAATTCTGAATACTCTTCTTCGTTGGATTAGAAACTTTCTTTCGAACCGTTCAATACAAGTTGTATTGGACGGTTTCAAGTCTGAAACCCATAATATAAATGCTGGTGTGCCCCAGGGCTCCGTTTTGTCTCCAACCCTCTTCCTCATTTCCATTAATGATCTTTTGTCTGTAACACCTAATCCAATAAATTGTTTCGCTGACGATAGCACCCTTAGCTTTTCTTATTCGTTTCCAGACTCACATCCCTTCTCTTCGGATGTGGAACTGCAACGGCAAAATATGATAAGCTCATTAAACTCTGACTTAAACAGCATCGTACAATGGGGAATTAAAAACCGCGTAGAGTTTAATGCTTCGAAAACCCAATGCTGTCTTGTATCGTCGAAGCGAGATATACCCCCCTTGCCACTGTCCATGAGTAGCACTTGCATCAACGAGGCCGAACATCTCGAGATTCTCGGTATGTGCATCACTGACCACCTCTCGTGGAACGAGCACAAATGCGATGTCGCCAAAAATGCCGCAAGATGTTTGGGTTTCTTCGGACGGTGCAAGAAATTTTTTTCCCCGTCTGATCTGGCTATTATCTATAAAACCTACATCCGTCCAAAGCTTGAGTATAATTCCCATCTCTGGGCTGGTGCTCCAGTTACTTACTTAGACCTCTTGGATGGAATACAAAAAAGAGCTGTAAGAATGATTGGTGTTAGAGAGATCACTGACTCATTCACACCTTTAGACCACCGTCGCTCGTAACGTTGCGTGTCTCTCCTTGTTCTACCGTTACTTCTACTGTAATTGCTCTAGTGAAATAGCCAGTTGCATTCCTCCCCTCAACAATTCACCCGTAATACTCGCGCTTCTAGGAATTCCCATTAGTTTACCCTCGAGCCCAATTTCTGACGTACTCTCAAGTATAGGGAATCATTTTTTAGCCGTACTACGCGAATGTTGAACTCTCTTCCACACTCTGTCTTTCCCGATCACTACAATGTTCAGGAATTCAAGACCAATGTACATCGACACCTCCTTTCCAACCCCTTCCCTTCTTCCTAATGCACTGTGTCTCTGGCACAAAAAAGGGTATACAAAAATCCCTTGTGTGTGTGCAAATTATAAAAAAAAAACCATGTACCTGAGTCGTGGAGACATGTTAAAGTGGTCTTTATTCCGAAAGTAGGTAGGCGAGGTCATAAATCCGCGAAGGACTTCAGACCTATCAGCTTAACATCCTTTGTTTTAAAGACACTTCAGACCTATCAGCTTAACATCTTTTGTTTTAAAGGCACTAGAGCGCATCCTTGATACTCACATTAGAGTTTTACTAGAGGTTTGTCCTCTTCATGCATCCCAGCATGCATACCTCAAAGGCAAGTCTACGGAGACTGCCCTGCATGAAGTTGTGCGTACAATCGAGAAGACAATTCACTACAAAGAATATACCCTTGCAACCTTCCTAGACGTGGAGGGTGCTTTCAATAACGTTCTAACTGAATCCTTTCGGGAATCACTTACTCACTTCGGCGTAGATGACTTCATATCAAAATGGATCATTTCTATGCTAAGTGACAGAAAGATTCAAGCATCGTTAGGAAACACTTCTGCTACTAAATATGTTAGTAGAGGAACACCCCAGGGTGGTGTTCTCTCTCCTCTTCTGTGGCTTCTAGTCATGGACAAAATAATCCTCAAGTTAAGAGGTAGTGGTGTTAAAGTCGAGCGTATGCTGATGATATGGTTTTATTGGTCTCAGGAAAGTTTACCACAGTGATTAGTGAAATCACTGAGTCGGCTCTGAAAAAAGTTAGCAACTGGGCCGCAAGTAGTGGACTTGGTGTTAATCAGAGTAAAACGGAACTGATGCTCTTTACTACCAAGACTAAAATACCTACTTTCACCCCACCTCGACTTAACGGCCAAACTCTATCTCTGTCTTCCAAGGCTAAATACCTTGGAGTCATTCTTGACCCCAAATTGAATTGGAAGACAAATATAGAAGAACGGGTTAAGAAAGCCTGCATTGCTTTCTATGCCTGCAGAAAAACATTTGGTAAGAAGTGGGGCCTCCAATCTAAGATGATTCTGTGGACGTACACTGCTGTGGTTCGACCAATTTTGTCCTACGGATCGATTGTAGCAAAAAATATAACTTTAATAAACTTAAGAAGGTTCAAAGAACGGCTAGCGTTGGCATTACGGGAGCTATTCGATCCTGCCCAACAGATCTTCACATCAAATATATATCGGCATGCAGTGCCGTAAGATTAAAAGAATCAAACTGCTGGTCTTCCAAGCCTTATGGGCATGGAAATATCACAAAATTGATTCCTCCGGATATTTTCCTTGCTAACACCGACTACTGTATACCCCCTCTCAGACTCATCGGAGATTTGAAGGTTGTTTTTCCTACAAGAGTTGATTGGAAAAACGATAGTGTGACGAAAGACTTTGACACTACAATCTTTACTGATGGGTCTAAGATGGAGTGTGGCGTTGGTTTCAAGCTGAACTACTAGCAATTAGAGAAGCATGCAAATTGCTCAAATTAAACCAAAATCAACCTGGAAATATAGCAATCTGCTCCGACAGCCAGGCGGCCATTAAGGCCATCAAATCAACTACATGAACCTCATTACATGCCCAGCAATGTCGAGACGAACTGGCATATAAATTCTGTTTATTTCCAATATTGATAATATTTTCTGTTATGAATAGAAGAAGAATAAAAGAATAGAAGTTTATTTTTCCAAAAATATTACATTGAATAAAAAATACATTGGATAAAAATACAGGCATTACATTAATGTCGTCTGCCTGGCTGACAAATACTATTAGTTTTTAAATTTCAAATAAAGTGACAATTTTATTATACATTTTGTTATAAATTAATGTTGCTTGTTTTTTTTTTGATATTTAAGATTTAGTTGGCATATAAAATTAAGTATCTTTGGAACTTTTAGTTTACTTAAAACAAATTAGTAAATAAATGTAACTTTCAGTTTAGTTAAAACAAAATAGCAAAAAAGTGGAACTTTCAGTTTAGTTAAAACAAAATAGCAAATTAAAGTAATTATTAGTTTAGATAACAAAAACTAGCAAAGGGTTTTAAAAAACTTTACTTTACGTGTATTGAAATCAAACTAGTAAAAATAGATCTTTAGAATTTTAAAAAATTTTCTTTGTGGATTTTTTCTCTGTAGTTCATGGATTCAATGGTAAATTTGTAGAGTAGCATCCAATTTGCACCATTCAGATAGTTGAAAAATTCTTCTTGTGTGAGATTATTTTTCCCGAAGTGATATCGTCTAATCTCCTTAAGTATAGGGAAAGTCGCCACAAAGTGAAATACATATGTCTTCCCTTTCGTGTAGATTGCAAATACTACATGTTTCAGCTCTCCCTGTTCGATGTGGCAGGTAATTCAATTTTAACAGCTCTCTTATTTTGAAAACTGTGCCTATTACTAAACAAGAGTAGGCATTGTTAAAATAATTCCGCTCATTCAGATTATATAAACTCTTGGCATAAAATTTTCTCTCAGTCGACAATCTCGCCGTTTCAATGAATGAGTATCTCTCATATTCGTCTGTTAGAGATATTACTTCGTACAAAGACCGTTTCCAGTTGTCAGCATTCATGTCCAAGAAATTAATCGTCATACCGCAGTTGGCAGCAAGAATAATCTAATCCTTATAAAATAGCTTTTTGTTAAGAACTGCATACTGAAGCATAAGCTTGGGCAGCCTAGTGTCCTCCATTTTTAAAACTTTTAGCAAATAATCTGCATTTAATTTCAGTGTTGAAATGAAAAGCGTTGGAAGTCCTGTTTCCATGGTAGTACATATACTTTGGGGTACTTATAGGCAGGTAAAAATTTTTCTGAGAAAAAATCTCAATAGATATTCCACTGGTTCAAATTTATGCACTCCCCAAACCTGGGCACCGTAAAATAAGACAGATTTTGCCGTTGCATTAAAAACTCGGTACTTAGTGTCGACAGATATAAGTTTATTACTGAAGATTCTTCTCCAATTTGCGCAAATCGCTGATTTCGCTTTGTTCAATTTTGTTTTAAGATGCGAATCTACATTTAAATTGAATGTTACCTCCATTCCCAGGTAGTTGTACTTTTTTACTACTTCCAGATCTTTCCCGTTATACTTCCATTTTTCATTAGATGCCACTCTCCCTGATCCATTTTTAAAAATCAGAACTTTGGATTTATCTGTGTTTACCTCCAGTCCCCAAAGATTGCAGTATTCAGCAAGTTTGTTAATCATCAGTTGAAGTCGAGTCTAGGCATTGAACGCCGTGTCACTCTCATCTGGGTTCCAGGTCACAGTGACATAGAGGGTAATGAACGGGCTGACGAGTTGGCTCGACAAGGCTCGGCCCTTCATAGCTCACTAGCGGTAAATGTTAATATCCCTCTTGGTGCTGTGAGGAGACGGATTTTCTCGATTTTTGTCAATGAATCCAACCTTAGGTGGAGCAGTCTTACAAACTGCGTCATATCAGAAAGATTTGGCCTACCTATAACCGTTCTCGTTCTAAAGATCTATTATGTAGACCCAGGCACGACATAGCCAGGATCATAGCAATTTGTACTGGGCACTGACCCATAGGGGAGCATGCTAGGAAGCTGGGAATTCCCTACAACTCTCAATGTCGGAGCAACATTAAGCTCATGTTGACTCAGACTTAATGACTTCAGAATTTGGTCTTTTAATCTGTCAAAGCTCAGGGGCTTCTTTGTTTCCGCTTCGGTGATCTTAGTAATCGCGGATATAGGTTCACATTGCCCAACTACTTCTCCCTTCTTGAGCTTAATTTCGTACTGTTTGATGTTCAGTATCCGTACAGGCACCATGTTGTTCTTTGGTGCCACCAGAGTCTTCCCTACCATGATATTTTGGGAACGTTGTTTTGCATCTGGTTCGACCATGAGGTATCGATGG
The DNA here is from genome assembly GCA_958431115.1 of Syrphus vitripennis. Lineage (NCBI taxonomy): Eukaryota > Metazoa > Arthropoda > Insecta > Diptera > Syrphidae > Syrphus > Syrphus vitripennis. Next base: position 57,198,791 of record OY288110.1, on the reverse strand, counting down.
CTTCCAAAGTTCGCCTTCAGTTTCGTCCACACGAATACTTCCGAAGAAGCAGGCAAACAAATGTCTTTTTCGATGACGGTCCTGATAATTGTTGAGTTTTCGTTGCCTTAGACCATCGGAATCTCCACATTTTGGTACTTAAGACCTTGCTTACCGATATCAAAAATTTTTTCATGCTCCTTCATGAAGTCGATTCCAACGATGCACTCGTCACATATATCCGCTACCAGGAATAGTTGTGAAAACTCTTGTTCTGCCAAACGGATCATAAGACGAACCTCACCATACACTTTTGCTGCCTCTCCTGTGGCGGTCTTCAGACGGTAGCTATTGGTGTTGTGTAGCCAAGTCATCTTGACCAAGTCTCTTCGCAAAATGGATGTGGTGGCACCGGTGTCGATTGTAGCCACGTGTTTATTATTGCCTCCACTGTCAGGCTTTTGTTGTCTCGTTTAGTCTGTGAGACTTGGATAGTGTTTCTGGGGCCATCGATACCAGAAACCAGATGTCCGGTTTTGATACAATTCCAGCATCGAGCAAGTCCTTCACGCTGGCTTCTTTGGAATGCGATTTTCTGACAAGAGCATTCTTCAACTTCGACTTCTCTGACTCGATGAACTCCTTGGGAAGCTTGTTCTGCCGCTTTCATAGTCAGAGCTAAAGCTTCAGGAAGCGTACGTTTTCCAGCAGTTTGAATTGCTCGCTGTAGGTTGATGTCAGATACAGCACGGATGAAGGCTTCTGTTGCAAGTTGGTTGACGATTTCACCCCCTGCAGCTGGATATGCGAGATGCGCCAACCGTTCAATATCCGCTTGAAGTTGCTGCAGAGTTTTTCCTCTTTTCTGGACTCTAGTATTGACTTGGACTCAAAGGCATCAAGCTTACCTTCGATGAGAGTCTTCTGTTCTTCTAAAAGGTTCTTTTGTTGTTTTTCCATTTGTTCAAGAAGGTTCTCTTGTTCACACTTTTGTTGTATTTCCATTTGTTCGAGAAAATTCTTTTCTTGTTTTTCCATTTGTTCGAGAAGGTTCTCTTGTTTACACTTTCGTTGTTTTTCTATTTGTTCGAGAAGGTTCTCTTGTTCACACTTTTGGTGTTTTTCCATTTGTTCGAATTTGCCAATGAGAAGTGCCATCATTGCCGACAAGTCGACACCAGTACTTACTTGTTCTTCAGGCATTTCTATTTCGAATAGGAACGTGTCTGGGTCTTCTCCGAGTTGACTTAAATCCTCTTGCAGACGAACTATGAGGTCAGCTTTTCTTCCAGCAGTAAGAAGGCCTCGTTTATTCAGCTCTGCCTTAAGTTCAACACAATTCAATTCAATTACTGTCTTACCCATTTTGCTTTTATTTTTCTTCTTTAATCACAGTCACTTTTTGTCTTTGTTTTATCGAAACACACACACGTATATTTTTTTTTTTTGTAGCACCACAAATTATCTGAATGCACAGACAACATAAGTTTGTATCCCACTTCTGACACCAATGTAATATTCTGCTAAGGGTTAGCAATAAAAACTTATTTACTTTTTTTTTAACTTCTTCTTATTACATTTAAAATAAAACACACTTTACTACAATTGAAATCACTTTTATTAATCACTGGCACAACAGTATGCAACACTTTACACGGACTTTATTCTTTCACTTTCAAAAATAAACTGTGTCCGATCGGTAGCGCCATCAAGCTTATATAGAGAAATATCTGGTTCTGGTCTAATCTCGAAAGCAATAGTAATCTCTTGAACCTGTATCCTTTTTATATGAAAACTATAGTACTCTCATGGTGGAAGTCGAATGGGGCGACATCTAATGTATGCCTGCAACCCTTACTCTTTTTTTTTTGCGGAGAGCTTATGGAGGTTTTAAATGATGTTTATTGATATTTTTTGGATGCAATAATCCAAAATATAGTCTCCTCTTGCTCTTACCACCAATTTTCAACGCTTAAAGACTCCCCAAATCGGATTTTACACCTCAAATTTTGCAGCGCCACCACAAGGGTCCGCGCAATCTGATGTGATCTGATAGTACTATAGTTTTCATATACAAAGCTGTATCTCAATCTTTCTATTCTGACAGATAGATGGAATAATTCCCCTGTTCGAAAAAGATCATTCAAAGCTCACAACAGGTTGTTCTAATGACGATGGTAGATGGCGTTGTCATCGCATTCGAGAATCGATATAGTTCGAATGTAAAAGTCGTTACATTATAATTCAAAAGTAGTTCTTTACAATACACTGGGTCGTGATATCCTCTGGAATCACACAATCATCGATGCAGTTTCCAAAAGAATAAGATTTTTAAATGGCAAAAAGGAAGTTTTAATGGATTTACCCCTCAAATGTTTGCCTTCGATTTCGAATACCATCTCTTCATTAAACATAAAGTGAAAGATTCGAGAACGGACACGAAAAATTGTGCAAATACAAATTCCTAATTTAAAATCAAATGAACTGCTGATTCATTCACAGGAAATTGATAGTGGAATTTATTTGGGAAACACAATTGTTAAGGCAAACAACGGTTATGTCCCTGTTTAAACTGTACAACAGAGGATTATTTCATGGACACTAGTTTTATACCTACCTATTCAAATTTCAAAAACTACAAAATTGTTGAAAACACTTCGGGAGGGAAAATTTTAACAAATTTCAAAAAGAATTCCAATTGAGAACGGATAGCTAACCTTTAAAACTCAATTAAATTAGATGAAAATTTAACCGAGGAGGAAAAAAAATCTGCAGAAGAATTATGCATTCAGTATCATGATGTTTTCCTATTAAAGGGTGATCAATTAAGCTATACACCCGTATTAGCTAACAACATACCTACGAAACCTGACCAAGCTCCGATTCACACTAAGCAATACAGAACTCCGGAGATTCATAAAAGCGAAATTGAGAGGCAAGTGCAAGAGATTATTTCTGAAAGTAAATCTCGATGGAATTCAACATTGCTTATTGTTCCTAAGAAATCTGTCGAGGGTCAAAAAACGAAATTACAATCAAAGATGCATTTCCACTACTAGCAAGCGGTTACCACCAGATGTTCATCGATCCAGCCGACCGAGCAAAAACTGCTTTCAGTACTAGCATAGGTCATTACGAGTTCAATAGAATGCCTTTTGGCCTAACCGGTGCTCCGGCGACTTTTCAAAGGATCATGAATCATTCTGACCGGGTTGCATGGCATTGATTGCTTTGTTTATTTGGATGACATTGTTGTATACATATCGTCGCTATTAAAGAAAACTGGCATAACTCAAAAAACTCGATTTTTTAGTTAATGATGCCAATCGGCTACAAAAAAAAATCTCTATATTTCTGTAAAGTCGGCATAACTGAAACCCTTCAGAATCCCGAGAAACGGATGGTGTTCCAACTCTTACTCTGTTCCAATTGATCAATGGAGAATGAGAAACAGAGACATAACTCAGAATAGGTCAGACGCTCGAAGTGGACGGTCATTGTGCTTTTGGCAAAAAGTGGCATTATTTGTGTTGTGTCCAAGAAATTTTGGAAAAGTTTATAGAAAAGGGACCTATTTGTAATTGGACTATTTTTGTTAATAAGGTAAGCTCTATTTGGTAAAAATGTTAATGTATTAAAACAAAATGTGCCACTTTTCTTGATAAATATTAAAAAACGCGTTTTTGCAGTGACCCTTTCATAACTTATGCCGTTTTTATTTAGAATATTTTATTTTGATCAATCAAAAAATAATTTTGCTTACGTTTTTATTTTAAATTATGCCATTTTTGAAAAGAGTTATCTGCTTATAATTTTTAGTTTTTTATTTAAATAACGAATTTAATCTAAATATGTCATTATTCTTCAATTTGTATGATTTATTTTTTTGTTAACGTGGTGGAAATAATGATTTAATTTTATCCGTTACTAGAAATTGTTTTACAGATAGAATAGCCATGTTACAGCGCACCCAGCTGTTGCTTAAATTGGCTAGAGCTAAGAATAGCGCAAATATTGAAGCCGAAAGAAAAAGCACTCCAACCGAAAATTGGTTTACAGTTTTTCGTGATAACTGTAGAAACGAATCCACTGCGTCCCCAATAAGTATGTCTTACTATTTTTATGTTTGGTTTCACTTGAAAAATATTGTTTTTAATGTATATAGAAACTTATACGACGTTGATATCCTATGACAATACTGATGTTATGGAGCCTACTTCAAGTACCAAAACGGATACCGTGGCTACTGAAAATGCACCTGTTGCGTCCATTTCTCAAACTGAAGAGTTTGAGTTCGAAAGATCCTCTAACGAATCTGGAGACTTTTCTGTCGACGATTCTGATGCTGATCCGGACTACAATGACCAGGAGCTCTTGGGTACAAGCATCTCATCGATCGATAATGTTGAGGAAACTCAAGCAGATCCAGCCCAGATTTTTGTACTACCTAACCTATTACCTTTTCAATGTACCTAATATAATGAAGAATTTTCAATAAATTGATTTTTATTTACTAAAAACAATCTTTAGTCATTATTTTTTTTTAACAATGTCATTACGAACTAACTGAGGAATAAAAAAAAAGGTTGTCTGAATATCATAAATTGTTTGTGGAAAAGTGACCTTATTTGAAAGGGTCTAACAAATCATTAGATTTTCCACCTGAATAGTAACTTTTTTTTATTTTTTATTTTTGTTAACATCAAATAAAATATTGAATTAAATTAATCTTATAAATATTTCTAAAAGAAATAATTCTTAATTAAAAAAAAAATTGATTTTGTGTGAAATTGTGAAATAAAAAACTTCAAATCAGTTTCCTGAAGATTTAAGTTTTTTGAGTTATGCCAGTTTTCTTTAATAGCGACGATATGTTAAAAATCTGGAACAACACAACCAAAAACTTTCAAAGGTCTTAACTTAACTTAGGCAGCACAATCTCAAGTTGAATACTGAGAAATGCAATTTCCTACGTCGTGAAGTAACGTATTTGGGGCATATATGCTCTGAAGCCGGAGCTTTACCCGACCCAGCTAAGACCCAGTGTGTCTTAGATTTTCCCATACCCAGAACAATAAAACAAGTGCAATCATTTCTGGGACTAGCAAATTACTATAGAAAATGTATACCTAATTTCACTAAGATAGCTGCCCCAATCACAAGGCTATTGAGAAAAGATATTATTTTCAAATGGTCCCCAGATTGTGAGAAATCATTTAAGTTCCTTAAGGGAGCAATTTTCTCGCCACCCATTCTTGTCTACCCCAATTTTACATAACCATTCATTTTGACGACCGATGCCAGCAACGAAGTATTGCGATCCGTGTTGGCCCAGGGTAAAGTAGGTGAAGATAAGCCAATTGCTTACGCTAGCCAAGCTCTGAACAAATCAGAGAAAAACTATTCGATTGTAGAAAAGGAATTGCTTGCTATAGTTTTGGGGTGCAACGTGCAAGCATTTTCGAACTTACCTTCTAGGTCAACCATTTACAGTCTACACAAACCACCGTCCTCTTATTGGAGTATTCAATGTTAAGGACCCAACTACTAGACTTATTAGATTCCATCACAAGTTGTCTGAATACGATTATAAAATCATATATAAGCCTGGTAAATCCAACTGCAATGCAGATGCGTTAAGCAGGATTCAGAGAGAAAATGATGATACAAAAATTGTACAGACAAGAGGGAAGACTAAACAAGCTATAGAGAATTTGAATATTAAACAGGACATCACACAACATAAAAGTCAGCAAGGCGACAACAAGCAGGTGAATAGTAATGACTTTCAGGTTTTAGAAAATCCAGATGAAATGCATGTTCACAACATCACCCTGCATACAGCTACTAAACTGAAGCCGACAAAGAGTTTGTATGGATTTGAGTTCGAAATGCCAACTTATTTAAAAAAAAATAACACCTTCACCTCTGTATAATGATGAAGATTATCCAAAACTTCTTAAACATCAGCTACAGAGAACACACGAACTTGCGAAAACAAATTTAGATGTGGCAAAACGAAAATCAACACAGCAATATGATCGTCAGACAAATCCTGGGGTGGTATGGTAATGATCATGGATATTAATGCAAGATATTGTGGTAGTGCACATGACAGTTTCGTGTGGCGCCGAAGTGAAGAAAGGGTGGCATTAGAAAGAGAATACTAATTAAATAGCACATCATCATGGCTGCTATGTAGGATTTAACAAATATATCATAAGTTGTACATTGTACTTTACGCATACTTATTTTTCAAAGCGCCAGTGCAAAGCGCTGAGCAAAATGACGTTTCTCACTGTAAGTGCTGCCAAAAACTAAAACTGTTTTATTGATCACTTTACAGAGCAAATCAGAGTTGATAATCAAAAACAACTATCAACAAAGCGACAGTGAACAATCGCGTTAGCCGATTCCACCCTTGTTTCATTTGTAATCGGACAAAAAGTCATGCTCAAGAACCCCACCAGGAAAAATAAATTCTCACCTATTTGGTTGGGTACCTACGATGTGGTCTCAGTAAATGAATCTGTAAATACTAACATTCGAGTAGAAGGAAAATCAACCAGCTGAAAGCTTATCACATAAAAATAGACAAGTGACAAATTTGATAAATTGATAATGACATATTTGTTGTGACAAATTTCTCATTGTCAATTTATGACAAATTTGTCACTTGTCTATTTTTATGATCCAAGTAAAGCAATTGTCACACAAATGCGACAAATTTGTAGAATTGTCGTTATCATATTATGACATATGTATATGTCGTGACAACTTGACAACTGTCAATGACATATTGACAAATTTGTAATTTACATACTTTTTCCTGTCCCATAAAAGAATTGTCACGACAATTAAGTCAGAAAATTCGTGACAATTTTTGGAAAATTCTTGACAGTTTATTGTCATGACAATTTTTTTATGATCCAGAAACTTGACAATTGTCGCAAATTTTCCGAAAATTCAACAAATTTGTCAAATTATTTATGGGACAAAAATTTGACAATTGTAAAATTGTCACTTGACAAATTGTCAGGTGACAAATTGTCACTTGTCAATGTTTATGAAATAGGGCCCAGATCGAAGACACAAAGAATGTGACCAATCAGCAACTGGAAGTTAAAGTCCATCGGTACTCTTTCGTATCCATCATTATGCTTATAATAGCACTAATTTTGTTCAAATGGTACCATTAAAGAACTTCGTATGCAGGCAAAACCTCTAACCCAAGCCAAATCACAACGAATATCACAAACGTTGTCCCCGATAGTTCCGATGTCGTCAAGATAGATGCCGTCGAGTTGGATGCCGACGAGAATCCCTCCACTTTGAAAAGCTTCTACAAGGAAATCGGTGAGAGGAGTAGCATTTGCCCGAGTGTAGTATAATATACGAGTACGCATATATAAAGTAGAGATTTTTGTTTAGCATAAAAGTAAAAATGTCTATTCAAATTAAGTAAAATTAGAAAATGTAAACAAAAATTTATATAAATGTTTTCCGATAATAGTAAACAAGTAAAAAAAAAGAAAAGTATATATGTTTGTATATACATTTTACTGGGAGTTAAATCAATTATTATATCAGTCAATTATATTAAGAAAAAAAAGGGTCTCAACCATCGAAATCTAATAAAAAAAAGTAATATTATTAGTTTATAATTAGAATCATATCTATTACGAGTACATTTTGAATGTCACACCAATAAAACAAAAAAATAATTTTTGTCTTTAATAATTGATAGAATTATAAAATTATAAAAAAACCTGGGGTATCTTGTATAACTTGTTAAAAAAAAATTCAAAAAATAAAAAAAAGTTGAAAAATCAGAGAAATAAAAATCAAGCATAAACAAAAAAACATAGCAAAGTTTAGATAAAACAAAAAATTATATTTCCAAAAAAAAAAATATATATAAACATAAACATTTCAAATCCGCTCCTACTACCTAAAGCTCGCACTGTGCCTCTGACATATAAAGGGACAAAAAATCCCCTTGAATGCGCGCCAAATATTAAAAAAAGACCTTGTTAAATTACATACTAAAAATATGTACAAAAATAAAGAAGAATTATTATTCTATAATCATTTCATAATACAATGTAATTATTGTTTGTAATCAAGATGTTACGTTTTTATTATAATTATTATGTTTCTATATTATGTTAATTTAAGTTTATTTAAATAATTAATTTTTGTTTTTATTAATAAGTATATGAACATTTTATTCAGGGGAAAAAAAGGGGAATTTTTTTTAAAGATTCGGGGGAAAATATTGGGTTTGCTGATATGTATATTAAGGGGAGAATGGTTCATAACGTCTGGGAACACTGCTGCTCACACCTCAACAATGGTAGGTTGATTAACTGTAAATTTTTGAAGTTGCCAAAAAAAAAAATTGGTCTAACCTGCAGATTCTGTTAACCTAGCCAAAACGTTAGTTGGCATCCTCCTGACGACAAGAAACATCTGCTTACACCTTCAGTGGTGGGGAGTACTGCTGCCGCGGGACTAAGTTGCAAAAAAACCGAAAATTTGTCTAAGATGCAGACTTATTAAACCAGTTGCATATTTTAGTCTACAATTTAAGACGATGAAAAATCTTGTGCTTACACCTGGGGGTGGTGGAAAGTACCGCTTACAATTGAGGGAAGTTGGATCCCCCGTTGCGCATTGTAAACTATTTTTCATTTTTTTTTGTGGCTAAAAGCCATGCGGAAAATAACTTTTGCGATTGAATTTCATACATAGTAACACAAAGATTACATGAAAAATAGAGCGCGCTTTAAAAAATCACCTTTTACCGTAAAAAAAGGAAAAAAATACTCTTTTTTTTAAGTTCTTTTTTATATCTCGAAAACTACATGCATTTTGATAAATCGGAAAATGCAATCATAGATTTCATACAAACATTAATCAAATAATCAAATTATAGAAAAAAGGAGATACAGGGGGTAAAAGTACCCTTTTTACCATTTTTACGAAATGTATTTGGAAGGCTTTTTTTCAAAGGTTCGTTTTTGTCACAAATACATACATACAAATAAGAGTGTTTCAAAAAAAGTTCTTTCGAAACAGACTTAAAAATTTTGTTTTGTCAAAAAAACACGGCTGTAAAAATGTTTGCTTATAATATTAACGTTTAGACCTCACTAATCGCACTTTTTGTTTTTCATTAAGATTTGTATGGGGTAAAAATATAATATTATGTTCTTACAAATGACTTTTTATCTTTAGAATGTTTCCAAATCATGAGCATATCTTTTTCTTATAGGAAATTTTCAGTCTAAAAAAATGGTCTTCACTTACATTATCGTTTAATCAACCGTTTCAAAGTAACAGCCTCTCAAAAAAAAGTCAAATACAATTGAAAAATAAAATTAATGTAAAAATACCTTTTTTTTTGATTTTTAATCTGCACTATTATCACTCTCACTCAAAAAAAAAAAAACCCAAACTTTGGCATAGGGGGCAGTTCACAGCATAGATTTATAAACAAAATTTTAAAACTTCGCCGGCTGAATGCTTAAATGCCCCACAGACCACTTTTTCGGGAAACTGAGTTAATTCGTATGTTCTCTTTCGTTTACTGATATTCACGTTGCTCTATCTCTATTATTAACGAAGTTACAGAAACCGGTTTTGCTCCAAAGACCGAGTGTGTGAAGTTAGCCCTTCTTTTTTTGAATTTGTATTTTTTTAAAGTTGTTCCAGGTTGTTCCCGGTTTGTTCCGGATTTTTCCAAATTTTTTTTTGAAAAATATTCAAAAATGGGCGGTTTAGACCCCAAAAACCATTTTTGACCTAGCCCCCCTTTTTTGAAAGTTGTTCCAGAATGTTCTAGTTGTTCTGAACATTGTTTGAAATTTTTGGACTCCTATGTTCAAAATTTCAGAAGTTATAAGCAAAATTCAAAAAAATTCTAGCCCCCCTTTTTTCGAAATTCTAACTTTTTTCATTTTTTTCCGCTTCTAAACATTGCTCCAAAATATTAAAGTTCTAAAATGTATATCTTTAAAGATATGGCCTTCGAAAGTTTTTTTTTTCAAATCCAAAAAACGGTTCCCAATATTTTATTTTTTTTTTTCAAAAGCCTTTGATTTTGAATACTTGATTTGAGGTACATGAGCTGAACAAATATTCTTTATGTACAATCATAATATCAGTCTGAAAATAATTTTTTAAAAAACATCTTAAAATTTTTAAATTTTCAAAAAATTGCATTGGCCCCCCCTTTTCAAAAATCAAAAATCTGAAAGTTCTTCCAAGTCAAACCTACAATAATCTGAAATATAGCAAAAATTTGTTCAAAAATATATAAAACTAAAGGCGCAATAAAAAAAAAAAAAAAAAAAAAATCACATAAAATCAATATTTTGGAACGAATGTCTGGAACAATTTAGAAGAGCCCTAGAACAACCTGGAACAAGTTTTTGAATTTTGGATTTCGAAAAAGGGGGGCCAGAACAAGGATAACATGATTTTTTAATTTAAAGTGTTTTTTCGGCTTAAAATCTTCAATTTTCAATATTTTTGCATGAATCGTTGGAACAATTGGATTGGAGTGATTCTGCACTTAGAACAAATTTTAGATTTTGGATTTTCGAAAAGGGGGGGCGGGGGAGCATTTTTGTGAAATTTTTACATACTAAAAATCAATATTTTGGAACGAATGTCTGGAACAATTTAGATGAGCCTTAGAACAACCTGGAACAAGTTTTTGAATTTTGGATTTCGAAAAAGGGGGGCCAGAACAAGGATAACATGATTTTTTAATTTAAAGTGTTTTTTTTTCGGCTTAAAATCTTCAGTTTTCAATATTTTTGCATGAATCGTTGGAACAATTGGATTTGAGTAATTCTGCATTTGGAACAAGTTTTAGATTTTGGATTTTTGAAAAGGGGGCGGGGGAGCATTTTTGTGAAATTTTTCATACTAAAAATCAATATTTTGGAACGAATGTCTGAAACAACTTAGAAGAGCCCTAGAACGACCTGGAACAAGTTTTTGAGTTTTGGATTTCGAAAAAGGGGAGCCAGAACAAGGATAGCCTGATTTTTTAATTTAAAGTGTTTTTTCAGCTTAAAATCTTCAATTTTCAATATTTTTGCATGAATCATAGGAACAATAGGATTTGATTTTAAAAGTTGTTATTTCTTAACTTTCTTGTGTTATTTAGAGAAATGCATGTTGGGGCAAATTCTGTTAGGAATGCTTTTCATTTTTGTTGGTATTTTGAATAATATTTCGGTGTTGTGGAGTGTTTTAAAAATGAGATATTTATTTTTTTTTTCAAAATTCAAGATCGGGTGAGTTGTTTTATTAATTCTTGATCTTATCTAGATGTCTTTGTTTAGAAGGAAATTTTTTTTTGTTCTTTTAATATAGGGGGGATCAGAATTAAGATTTTTATTTAATATCCTAAAAATAGATTTTTACCCGTCAAAACTTTGATTATGGATATTTTTAGATGAAATTTTGGAACAATGGGGTTTGATAAAATGTCTATTTGGAACACATTTTAAGTTTGGGTAATTTGAAGAGGGCGATGCGGATAATTTTTTGAAATTTTCTATAATTAAAATAAATTCGAAAGAAACGAAATTTTACACATTTGTTTATAGATGCTAAAAGAAAAGAAATCAAGTTTTAAATTTTCGATATTAAAATATGGGGGCTTTGGGGAGCATAAAATGTGATTTTTTTTTTTTTTTATTGCGCCCTTAGTTTTATATATTTTTGAACAGATGTTTGCTATATATCAGATTATTGTAGGTTTGAATTGGAACAACTTTCAAATTTTTGATTTTTGAAAAGGGAGGGGGGCCAATGCAATTTTTTGAAAATTTAAAAATTTAAAGATGTTTTTTCAGACTGATATTATTATTGTACAAAAAGAATATTTGTTCAGCACATGTACCTCAAATCCAGTATTCAAAATCAAAGATTTTTGAAAAAAAAATATATTGGGAAACCGTTTTTTGGATTAAAAAAAAAAACTTTCGAAGGCCATAGGTACATTCTTTAAAGATATACATTTCAGAACTTCAATATTTTGGAACAATGTTTAGAAGCGGAAAAAAAATGAAAAAAGTTAGAATTTCGAAAAAAGGGGGTCTAGAATTTTTTTGAATTTTGCTTATAACTTCTGAAATCTTGAACATAGGAGTCCAAAAATTTGGAACAATGTTCAGAACAACTAGAACATTCTGGAACAACTTTCAAAATTTTGATTTTCAAAAAAAAGGGGGGCTGGTCCATAAATGGTTTTTGGGGTCTAAAACCCCCCCTTTTTGAATATTTTTCAAAAAAAAAATTGGAACAATCCGGAACAAACCGGGAACAACCTGGAACAACTTTAAAAAAATACAAATTCAAAAAAAGGGGGGCTAACTTCACACACTCCCAAAGACCACATATTTTCGGTTCTGTTCGTTCTTATTTGCCGCATATCCAAATTTGTATGAGGTGGGGCAGTTTTTCTACTAAAGTTTTAAAAACAGACGCTTAAAGCTTAAATGCCTCATTGCAATGGGTAATGGAAATAGATCAAACTTCACTGAAATATATTTTCAATGCTTAATTGCCCCATATTCACATGAGATGGGATACATAGAGCATATTATGTAAGCTCTCACAATCTATTGAAACCAATTGACATTTTTCTTGCTTATGTGCCCTATATCCATGGACAAAAGTGTTATCAGCTGGAAAAGTATAAATAGAAGTAATTTTTTATAAAATAATTTTTAAATTAACTCAAAACAATTAAATTATGTTATTTTTAACTATTTATGAAATTATTTTTTTTCTATTTCTACTTTCTATTTATAAAAAAAACTTATGTTCCTAAAATTCCAAGCAAATTCCAAATTTATTTTTTATTAATAATTTATATTTTTCTATATCATTTTTAAAATGAACTTTGAATAAAAACGTTAATTAAAAACCGAAAACATGCTGTCTATATTTGAATGAAATATTTATTGATTATTTTCCGACGCTTCAGCTCTATGCTAATTAAGTAATATCTGCTAAGGATATAAGGCTAATTTTTCAAAAAAGGCCATAATATTTCTTTTTAAAATATTTTAGAAATAATAAAAACGTAAAAATAAGGGAAAAAAATATTTTTAATAAGACTATTTCTATATCTTTAGGTTAACAAACTAAACAAATGCGTTTAGAGTATTCTTAATAAGGTTTTTATCGTTAATGTTCAAGCATTTTTTTTTTGTTTTTACTAAAATGGATAAAAACAAAAGAGGTAAAAACCAAAAAATGCGAAAAATACTAAAATTTAATCCTATGAATGCTGAAGTATTTTTTAAACCAATTCCGAATAAAATTGAATGTATTTTTCCAGGAAATTTTAAGAACCAAAGTTCAAGTTGGATATTTTTAATAGTAAAGTGTGAAAATACTTTGTCATTTTTCATACTTTTTTTATCGACTTAAAAAGAAGCCAATGTAATATAGAGGATGGCTAAGCCATTCTTTTAATATTCCTTTTTGTTTTATATTTTTATCACTACAAATAGATTTTTAAAAATTAAAAGTGTTCGAAATTTAAAATTTTATTATTATTTTTACCATCGTTGATTCCCCAATGTTAAAAGCATAAAGATTCTATATCCATAGGAAATTTGCAGTTTGGTTTTCATAGATTTAGCATTCGTATGGAAAGGGTTCTGTATCCATTTTTGACTTTTCTAAACTTTTATTTATTTTAAAATAACAATAAATGTTTTTAACCTTAGGACTTCAAATTAAAAAAAAAGAATATGGCATTCATGTATATAAAAATTCAGAGGTCGAAATTTTCAAATGCAAATTAACGAAATTATGTTTCAAACCTTAAAATTCGTTTTCTGAGGAATAATTTTTTTGTATATAGGGCATTTAAGCATTCAGCCGGCGACTTGTAAAATTTTCAAATAATTATAATCATATGTAAGCTTATTTTAATGTGTTACAATAAAATGTGAAATGTAAAATATGTGTGCGGTGTTTTTAAATTGTATGTTGCTGCTGCAGTTAATGATGCCACCGCTGGCTGTTTCCTTCCACAAATTCCAAAGTTCTAGAACTTTCTTCCGAAAAACCACTAGGAAAATTTTTACAACGCTGTTGAAAGCTTTCTTCCACATACTCCAAAGTTCTAGAACTGTCTTCCAAAAAACCACTAGGCAAATTTTTACAACGCTGTTCAAAGTAAATACTTGATTTTCAGTAAATTCATAATTAAATGTAGAATCTAAAATGGATACATTCCACTTCCTTCTCGTTGCCACGAAAACAAAACATGTTTTAATTAACTAATTTCTTTTCCAGATAAATTCTGCGCTATGTTGAGTTAGCGTAACGGGCTAAAACCTTGTACATATAATGGGCCCCTGTGTTTTCATCTCAGGGGATGTAAACAAGCGCTTAAAACTAGCGATATACATAGGTACATGTCTGTGGCAACAAGGAATAACAGCATAAGTCGACTTATGTCGAAATTGAGTTTTTGATAACATCGGATGCGCAACGAGCGATTCTACCTCCAATATTTTTTTCGTATTTGTATCTCTTATGGTTTCTGAATTATAGCCTAGAAAAAAAACAACATAAGTCGTTTTCTATGCTCAGTTTGCACAAACAAAAACAACACAAGTGGACATATGCTCTTTTTAAAAAACTATAGCAATTCCTTTTGAAAAAATAAGTCGACTTGTGTCGTCACTTGTGTAGCTATTCCGAATAAAAATAATTTATTTTTTTGCGGAAGCTCAATGCGGAAAAACGACATAAGTCGACTTAAGATCAGAACATTTACAAAACTGCATAAGACTACATAAAGAAAAACAACACAAAAATTCAAACTGCTTTCCTGAAAAACTACAAAAAGTGACTTATGTTGTTTTTCTTTGTTGCCACAGATGTACATTGACGACATGGTTCGATTGCAGGGGAAAAAGAAGAGGCTATGAAGTTGGAGCAGTTTTTGAAGAATCAGTTTATGATAACGTTATTAGTTGCAAAGATGTTCCTAGGAATCGAATTGGAAATTAGATCTGGTAGTATTATTTTTATCAGTCAAACACGATAAGCGGAAAATGCACTTAAAAGATTTAATATGTATTCCAGCAAACCAATATCAAATTCAGCTGAAACTTATTTGCATCAATGACTTTCAAATCCGCAAGATGTAAAATTTCCTAACAGAGAGGCGGTGGGGTGCCTCATGTATCTGACAATTGATGACTCCCATATGTAATGGGAGTTGTTTCTCGGTACTTGGATTCGGGAAACCAGGGCCCTATTTCATAAACATTGACAGGTGACAATTTGTCAAGTGACAATTTTACAATTGTCAAATTTCTGTCCCATAATTTACAATTGTCAATTGTTACAATTGTCAAATTTCTGTCCCATAAATCCTCTACCTGAGCGTCGAACTTGTCGAGTTGTGGAGGCTGAGTAGGGTCAATGATTCTCGAGTAATTACCTCTAGATGAGTCCTGAAACCAAAGGTCGCTCACGTTTCCCTCAACCCGTCCCGCCTTCCTCGCCCATCCCACATAGGAAGCGAATAGCCGACTATTGTCACCAACTCCTCTCCCACCCATCCCACGTTGATGGTGAAAAAACCATACAACGTTACCCTCCACTGATTCCTTTCTCATCCTCCTGGGCTAGTACAGCTCATAATCCTTTTAATCAATCCTTTCCATCAGTACGGTGCAAGCACTGTCTGATTCCTGACCCTCTCTCTCCTCTTCCAATATCTATTTCCCAATTGGGCTGGATCTAAGGTGTTACACGACCCGTGCCGATGATCAGCCTGGCTGAGGGCCCAATTATAAAACTAGCTCAGTCGTTAACGGAGTATTCGGATACCTGGCGACCTCCGAATTAACTAGCCTTATCTGTCTATACGGATCTCTGTACAGATGGACCACCCCTTCTCCGCCACTCGTGGGATCAAAAAATGAACAAAAATTTAAATAAAACAAAAACAAAAACAACAAAGTCCGAATCGGCCAGCAGTACGGCTGTAAAGCTGTCTGCTGTTTACCCTTCTTCCACTGGCACCATCATGGCTATGGACACCCATAGCCCTGCTGTCGCCAGCGGAAGCAAGGATAAACAGGTAGCTATGCTTCCTCCTTCTTGTAGTGAAGAGGTTGTGAAGTATGGCCCTTCCACTACTACAGAGAGTAAACCTCTCAAGACGTCAACTCCGCGGTTTAGTGGCGGTAGGGTTGTGAAGCATGGCCCTGCCGCTGCAAGTCCTCATCCCGGTGGTAGTGGGGTTGTGAAGCATGGCCCCTCTACCACCAAGGGTAATACAATTCCTGTAGAAGGTCGTGGAGGGGGCGAACGTTAGCTCAAACCCTCTAAGACCTTCTACAGGGATATGCGAAATGCCAAGAGGATCCTCCAGACGTTTGGTGAAAAACCAGGCGCTGGAGAGGACTCTCAGCATTGCGCAAAAATACAATGGGCTAAAAGCTTCTTAGCGAAAGCCAACAGTAAGACCTGCGAGGACTCTACGTCTAAGCGACAAAGGTCTATGGAGGGTACTGTCTCAGTACCCAAACGCCCCAAAGTGCAAAACACCCGCACTCCTCCTAACCCTCACAAGGTTAAAATGTCTTTCAGTGATGTGGTGAAAGACAAATTGATAGTCGCGATCATCGACAGGAGCGATGTGGATGGCACCATCTCTGCCGAGAATTGGACACTGATTAAAGGTCAACTGGCCCTCAGATTTCTGGGAATCATGTCCGACAATCCGGGACCACCGCCCATCTCAAACGATGGCGGTTGGCATCAAGGCCATATCAAGCTGATGGTCTGTGATGATCAGAGATCGTGTGATCTATTGTCGCTGGCTGTCAGCCGACTCGGAGAGGTCTGGCCTGGTGCAAAGCTTGAGGTCGTTGCAAAGGAAGACATTCGTTGCAGGCCAAGAGCTCGCACCATGGTTCCGGCTGTTTTCGAAGGCCTGGATCAAGTCCTGGAGGTGATCCGGCTATCAAATCCTTCCCTCCCTACTCACAACTGGAAAGCTGCGAAACTGGAAGAGGCAAAGGGACCCTATAGAGGTGCTATTGTTATCATCAATATGGAGTCCCTTGCCCCTCTGGCGCAGCTGAAAGGAGCGATTAGGTGTGGGTTTGAGGCCATAACCCTGAAGGTCTATAAAAAAGATGGGGCCGAAGCTCAATCCCTTCCCCCTCCTCCTCCCCCTCCCCCTCTCCCTCCTCATCCCCATCCCCCTTCCATCCCTCACCCCCACTCCCCTGTTCCCTCCCCTGCCCATCTTCCCCCCACTCTAGTTGAAGCGACTGCCAAGGAGCCGGGTGCAACGATCACCTTTCCTGTAATGGAAGATGATGCATCCCAGTCATCCTCGGCAGTAACGGATACCCTCACCGTCGACGGTTTTTCCGAAATGGAGGCCGAAGACTGCACAATTGGAGACGAGGATGCTCTCCTGGACTCATCCTCGGATATCGAAGACTCCGACATCACAGTGTTGGAGACTGGTCTGGAGTACGGTAGCAAAAATGCTGCAAATACTCCAGATTAATCTCCAACACTCACACAGTGTGGGGTAGCACTGATATAAACGACAGGGGTGAGTCTCTTTTCGATTATATTCTTAGCACTAGAACTCTTTAATATTCCCTCTAACATTGAAGATCTTGACGACAAAGTCAATAATCTTACCTTAGCCCTTAATAAAGCTCTAGACACTGCATGCCCCCTTTTACAAGTAAGGGGTAAAAAGAAACCCCACTGGTGGAACCCCCGGCTAGATCCACTTCGAAAAGAATGCAGAAAACTCTTTAACAGAGCAAAAGTTTCCAGAGATATGTCTGACTGGGATTCTTACAAAGAATCACTGAGGACATATAAAAAAGAACTGAGGAAAACCAAGCGATCGTCTTGAAAAAACTTCTGTAGCAATATAGATAATTGCTCTGAAGCATCCAGACTGCGCAAAATACTCTCCAAAAGTCCAGTGATGCCGAGCTGTTTGAAAACTGCATCAGGCCTCTGGACGAATTCATGTGAGGAATCACTCAACTTGCTACTAGACGTTCCTTTCCCTGGTAGCTCCAACATCAACAATAGCATTGCACCAATTACTTGCGACAATGCACTAACTCCTCCACGAGGTCTAAGGAAAAAATTAAGTGGGCTATAAACAGCTTTGAGCCATACAAATCTGCAGGTCCAGATGGAATAATTCCCGCGGAACTGCAAGTAAATGCCAATTTTCTAATACCCATCCTAGAAAACATCTTCAATGGATGTCTCAAACTATCGTACATCCCAATGGCATGGAGACAAGTCAAAGTTGTTTTTATCCCAAAAGCTGGAAAATCCAGCCATGTAAATCCCAAAGATCTAAGACCTATTAGCTTATCATCATTCCTTCTTAAGACTTTTGAACGTTTGATTGATATCCATTTGAGGACAAACATTGATAAGTCCCTCCTTTCAAGAGCTCAGCATGCTTACAATAAAGGGAAATCGGTTGAAACGGCTCTACATTGTATAGTACGTACAAGGGAACACTCCCTCCATCAGAAAGAGTACACTTTAGTTGCCTTCCTAGATATAGAAGGAGCATTTAACAATGTCGACACATCTGCAATTGCACGTGTATTGACATCCCTGAAGGTAGATGAATCGATTAGTATGTTGATAAATCAGATGCTGATAAGCAGGATTATCAACTCAAAACTTGGTGATTCTACTGCTCAAAGGAGTGTCAGCAGAGGTACGCCGCAAGGCGGTGTCCTATCACCTCTCCTCTGGAACTTAGTAATAAATGAATTACTAACCAGTCTAGAAAGAGAGGGATACAAAGTGTTTGCTTATGCGGACGATGTTGCTATCGCAGTGACGGGAAAACATCCCAATACGCTAAAAGAACTTTTACAAAACGCTTTAAAGAAGCTCAATAACTGGGCAAATCGGTGTGGACTGGGTGTTAACCCACATAAAACTGAACTTGTCCTCTTCACCAGGAGATACAAAATCCCACATATTGACCCTCCCCATATAAACGGTGTACCTCTTAAATTTTCAGACCACGCAAAGTATCTAGGTCTTGTTCTAGATAGGAAATTAAGTTGGAAACCTAACATTCAAGAAAGAATAAACAAGGCCACAGTAGCCCTGTTTTCTTGTAAGAAAGCCATTGGTAATAAATGGGGATTAAAACCCTTCATTACACATTGGCTATTTATCTCGGTTATAAGACCGATACTTACTTACGGAGTAACGGTATGGTGGACTGCGCTCGATATAGCGACAAATCGTGACAAACTCAGCAAAGTCCAACGAACAGCCTGCCTGTGTATGGGTGGAGCACTCCGCTCTACCCCCTCCGCCGCACTTGATGTTCTGTTCCATCTAATACCGCTGGACATTTTCGGCAAACAAATGGCTGCAAACACTGCCATAAGGCTTCAAGCCTCCTCACAGTGGATCAATAATGAGATTGGCCACTCCGCTATTCTGAATTCGTTCAGATCGATAAATAGTAATATCGACTACACCATTCCCCATCCTCAATTCAACCAAAATAGCTTCAAGGTGACTATCCCTTCCAGATCTACTTGGGAGGATACATCATTTTTGAACGATGATCCTATCAACTTCTTCACTGACGGATCAAAAACGGATGATGGGGTTGGTGGAGGCGTATACTCTGATAGACTAAACCTAAGTCTCTCATTTCGTCTACCTGATCATTGTAGCGTGTTCCAAGCTGAAATCCTGGCTATTAAGGAAGTCCTCTCCTGGCTGAGAGAAAACGTTATATCAACAAAAGATATACGTATCTTCTCAGACAGCCAGGCCGCGTTAAAATCGTTGGACTCTGTCTCTACGAACTCACTAACAGCCCTAAACTGTCGATCATCTCTTATGTAGATGGCCACACAGTTCAATATTCACCTCTACTGGGTGCCGGGCCATAGAGACATTCCAGGAAATTGCAAAGCCGATGAACTTGCAAAAGAAGGAACAAGTTTACCTCTACTGGCTCACAAAGCTAGTGTGGGTATGCCTCTGGCTACATGCAAACTTATGCTAAAGCAAGAAACTATAGAGAGAACTAACCTCAGATGGAATAACACCACCACCTGTTTAGCGACAAAATTAATTTGGCCTAAACTTAGTGCTAAACGCTCTAAACAGTTGATCTCTCTGAATAGATTGCATACAAGCTATGTTATAGGTGTCCTGACTGGACATTGCTTAATAGGCAGACATGCGCTTCGACTTGGAGCTCCTGAAAATGATTTCTGCAGGAGTTGCAGGGACGAAGAGGAAGAGGAGACAATCTCTCATCTTCTATGTACCTGTCCCGCCTTATCACAAAGACGTAAACTCCATCTAGGAGAATTCTTCTTCGATGATCCTAGCGATCTGGCAAACTGCGACATCACCTGTCTCCTGCGCTTCATTCGGAGCTCAAAATGGTTCAACGATGGAGGTTGATCAACTGATCCATGTGGTATCACAACGGACCTAATTTTGGTCTAAGTGTGTTGGACTTTCAGACCAACAGCCATTTTAACCTAACCTAACCTAACCTGTCCTATAAATAATTTGACAAATTTGTAGAATTGTCGGAAAATTTGCGACAGTTGAAAAGTTTCTGGATCATAAGAAAATTGTCATGACAATGAATTGTCAAGAATTTTCCGATTTGTCGCGACAATTCTTTTATGGGACAGGAAAAAATATGTAAATTACAAGTGTCAATATGTCATTAACAATTGTGACAGGCAAATGAGCTTCGTGACAAATTTGTCATTGTCATACTATGACAAATTTGTCACTTGTCTATTTTTATGATCCAAGCAATTGTCAGACAAATGCGACAAATTTGTAGAATTGTCACCTGTCAATGTTTATGAAATAGGGCCCAGGTACAAATAAATGCCCAGGTACAAATAAATGCAGTGAAACGAATCTTAAAATACATAAGCGGAACCAGGACAATTGGTAGATACAACTTTTAAAAAAGTAACAATTTTAATTTAGTATGTTTCAGTGATGCTGATTATGCAGGCGATTCTATAACTTGACGTTCGAACACTGGCTACATTTTCATTGTCTCTAATGATCCAGTATCGTATTCATCACGAAGACAAAAGTATGTTTCCTGTCTATCACGGATTCGAGTAGGTATGTAGCTGAGAGAACGATAAAATAGTGAGAGACAGGAAACGTTACTCCGGTGTTCGAGTAACGTAAAAATATTGATCATGTTCCTGTCTCCGATCATTTTGAAGGCTCGTTTTTGTATACTGTCCAAGAGATTCAAGTAAGTTTCTGGAGTACCAGCCCAGAGATGGTAGTTATACTCAAGCTTTGGAGGTACTTATGTATAAAATCTTATAGATAATAGCCAGATCAGAAGGGGAAGAGAATTTCTTGCATCTCCAAAGGAAACCTAAGCATCTTGCGGCATTTTTGGCGACGTTAAGAACATATGTGATCATCCCACAAAAGATGGTTTGTGATACACATACCTTAAATCGCAAGGTAATTTGTTTCTTCGATGCAAGTGTCACTCATAGATAACGGCAGGGGGGGCAGCATTGAGTTTTCGAATCATTAAAATTTACTTGATTTCTTAATCCCCATTGTAAAATGCTGTCAAAATTTAATGTACTTATCATATTTAGCCGTTTCAGTTCCACGTCCGAAGAGCAGAGATGTGAATCTGGAAACGAATATGAAAAGCTAAGGGTACTATCGTCAGCGAAACAATTTAATGGATTAGTAGTTGCAGGCAGGAGATCATTAATGAAAATGAGAAAGAGGGCCGGAGACAAAACGGAACCCTGTGGCACACCAGCATTTATTTTGTGAGTTTCAGACTTGAATCCGTCTTATACTACTTGTATAGAGCGATTCGAAAGAAAGTTACTAATCCAATGAAGAAGGGTTTCATCGATACCAAAAGCACGCATTTGCGATAAAAGATCAGGATGCCAAACTTTATCAAATGCTTTAGTCTTACTTTCTCCAAAACGATGTAAAGATTTGTTCCACTGTTCGGTGAGATAAACCATCAATTCACCAGTAGATCTATTGCTGCGAAAGCCGTATTGCCGGTCATTAAGAAGCTTTCGATCTTCGAGTTATTTCTCGAGCTGATAATTTATCAGCGTTTCCATGACCTGGAAAGAAGGGACGTAAGTGCAATTGGTCGGTAATTAGAGAGTGAAGAAGATTTTGACCCGTTATACTGAAGGGTACCCGTTCAGTACTCTTTCCCCCCGTTTAGGCGGAAGGGCAGTTTTCCAAAATAAAATCACTTAAATCAGAAAAAAAAATATTAAAATAAATAACGGAAATAGTTACAGAATCCAAAGTCTATTTTATAATATTATTTTTGAATTAAGTTGTTCGACTGAACAGTTTTTGGAAATTTTTTTTTCAAAGTCAAGACAAAATGTTAAAAATTTTGACTTCATTTATTTTTAAAGTCAACACAAAATTTTTATTTTGAAAAAAAAAATTTCAAAGAGCCTAATGTGGATTTTTTATCCAATACCCGACACCTTGTTGTTATTGACTAAAACCGAAACCATGCCAGTACTGAAGACTTTCATCTAACTAAAAAGACCAAGACTAGTTAAAAAGTACTGCAGTTGATTAACTGTAAGTCAATTACTCGTACCTGCACAGTTAAAATATTAGTACTGATTGTTGACTGTGCTGACTGTTTTTTTTGTAGTTAAAGTACCCAGGCACCCACACAAGTTGGAACCAAATCCATAAGTAGTTGTTAAAGCCTTATTATTTCCTTCACTTCCTGTGAAGCAGCTACATATCAAAGTTCTAGAAGACTGCAGTACTTTGGTAATGCAGTCAGTTAAGTCGCAGTTAATTAACTTATCAATTGATTGCAAGTTAATACTGTGGGTGGGTACTTTAACTGCAAAAGAAAGCAGTCAGCAACTGCTTTTATTAACTGCACAGTTAAAATTTTAGTACTGACTGCCACTGCCCGGATTACAGTTAAAGTCTTTTT
Organism: Syrphus vitripennis; assembly: GCA_958431115.1. Lineage (NCBI taxonomy): Eukaryota > Metazoa > Arthropoda > Insecta > Diptera > Syrphidae > Syrphus > Syrphus vitripennis. The sequence goes on along the minus strand of OY288110.1, from coordinate 57,175,744 downwards.
GTAAGTTAAAATACTGAACGAAATTAGTCGTTTTAGTCAATTAACTGCAGTACCGAAAAGACTGCAGTCTTTACAACCCTGTAAGAAACGACTGGTCGCTTTAAGCTTAACGAACCGTCTTCTTATTAATTCTAAATAAAGTGAAACATTTCTCAATAAATTGAAATATTTCTTTTAAATTAATATCATTTAAAATCAATCCTTATGAAAACATAAACAAATGATAGAAAGAGTCGGGTTAATTTAGAAGGTAACCTATTTTCAATTCGAAATTTGGCTTTCGTTCGCTTTGTGAAAGTGAAATAAAGTGATAGAACACCCATGTTTGGCTCTATCACACTTTCGCATAAAGTAATGGAGCCAAATCTTTAATTTTGGTCTTATTTCAGCGCACAAAAAAAAATCATTAAAAACCTTAAAAACATTTTTTTTACATTTTTTGTATTACCTGTTTCCAGTCATCCAAATGGCGTTCGATATGCTCAGAAAGGTTTACAAAGTATTGTGGAAAGTCATTCGATAAAGTTTCAATATTCTTCCAATTTTGTTCAGATATCCAAGAAGCAGGGCGATGCTTTTCACTTTTTTTCAATGACGCGGACCCTTTTATAAAAAAATTGAGCTCAGCTTGAAGCATCCGTCCACTACTTTGTTCCAATTTTGTAGCCAATTGAAAAGAAAACAGAAGTTTGTGTCTTCCGAAAATACCTATGCAACCAAAAGAATAAACATTTTCAGTTAATGTTTTGATGATATTGGCAATTCTTTTATGGAGCATGGAATCAGGAACAGATTTTTTCAATGAATATATAAAGACATCCAGAAATGAAGTAAGAGCATACTGGTACATATAGTTGACCGCGGCCATGTCAGATAATGCAAAAAAGAGAACTGTTCCACGTTTAGAAACGGGTCGATAACCATCTCGTAGTTTCTCAATATCGCAAGCAGTTTCAGTCCAAAGTTTCAATTGTTTAGTTATACCAATTGCCTTTCTTTTGGTGTTCTCCAATGTTTCCACCAACTCAATATTATCCAACATATTTCTAGTAGATGTGGAAAGTTCACGAAGCAAAGAGTCTTCTAATTGCTGTAAGAGTTTCTTGTTTTCACTTGTCTGCAGTATAAGTTTCTCATGTTGTTCCTCTAAATCTGGCCGTTCGCATTTTACAACAACACTTAAAAGCTGATCTTCAAGTCCTGAGCTAGTTACGCTATAGTTAACAACCATTGCTTTTGCATAGATTGCAGGATCGAAATTAGGATTGGCGAACTTTGTGGTGAGAAACATGCGAAAGTTCTCGTCATAATCAACTTCCCGATCACCAAGTATAACAAACTTTCGACCAGCTGCAACATGAATTTTTTTTTCTAATATGGGATCTATAACCGGGTCAATATAGTTATCAACATCTTGAAAAAGTACGGGAATTCCGTACAAAATAGATGATTCAATTTGTTTCATGAAATTCGGGTCGTCAAACGAAAGAATTTTTAAATTATTTTGTGTCTCACTCTTTTTGATCCAGTGAAGGGCTTGTTCCTGCGGATCAATGCAAAGTGGAAAACGAGATGCCCGAACAGTTAGAATTCCATTTTGGATAGAAAGCTCATCTGGTGGCAAGCCTTTAGATATCCAATCAGATACTTGTACTTCTGTGGAAAGGCACTTAGCTAAGTCAAAGTCATCTGCAATAGGAATCTCTCGAGTTCTTAGATCATTGAGCCAATCTGAGTTTATCATAGTTTTGCGAAATTCCCATGAAAACGGGGCGGTGTAAGCCAAGAACGAAGAACAAATTAGACACTGGCCAAGTAAATTTGTCTTTTGTTCACCGTATACTAGAAGGGCTTCAGTCCATCTACTTCGTTCAGAAATTAATCCACTTATAAGTCTGTCTGAAGCAACCTAGTAAGTAAAAAAATATAGTTTTTTTTTTTATTATTTGTTACTTTATTAGATAAAAAAAAGAATGAAAGTATCCAAAAAGTCTCCGTACAGTAGATCATTTTTTTTTGTATCTGGGGCATTTTACGTGAAGCGGACAACGAAAAAAGTGGTGGGTCTTGAAATTTGTTCATCTTTGGTTTATGTAAACTTCTTTTTGTTCTTAATCTAAATCCAGAAGAATTTTGAATTTTAAGGTCTGGTATTGGAGTTATGGGTTTTTAAAGTTTCGGCATGGGTACGGGTTTTCTTAAAAAACACTGATAAATTAAATTGAACAGTAAAAAAATGGTGGAATATATAGTATTAAAAATGGCTAACTTGACTAAAATTTAATTTGAAATGTTAATTTCCGGTTTTCTATAAGAAAAAAAAAAGAATTTCCGGTTTAAATTTTATGAATAAAAAGGACATCTAATTTACTATATATTCCACCATTGAAATAATTTTTTACTGTTTAATTTAATTTATCAGTGTTTTTTAAGAAAACCCGTACCCATAGCATGCCGAAACTTTAAAAACCCATAACTCCAATACCAGACCTTAAAATTCAAAATTCTTCTGGATTTAGATTAAGAACAAAAAGAAGTTTACCTTAACCAAAGATGAACCAATTTCAAGACCCACCATTTTTTTCGTTGTCCGCTTCACGTGAAATGCCCCATCTGCAAAACAAATAGTAATGTGAAATAAAAGAGCTAAAGTGGGAATACTGGTGATAGCACGTGGTATCAAGTTTTTAGGATTTAGAACAGTGTTGGGCTTTCTCCACACCATACGGCGCGGCGCCCATCTGAACTGAAGATATTGTATTTGCTTTCCTCAGTAAATATAACCTGGTCACAGAAAAACTTTCCTTCTTTAACAGCTATAGCTTTCTTATTTGCCTTTCGAATTAATAGCTTCTTTTCTTGTTTTTTGTTGCCATTATCGTTATCTTAGGTGGAAAAGATATTTTTACCCTAAAATATCATTAAAAATGCTAAAACTTACCAAAAAAACAAAAAAATGTTATCATGAAATTTTCATTGCCAACTACATATTACATGAAATTGAAATCTGCACGGAAACTTTTTTGTCCCTATTTTTAAAACACTCGGCGCGGCGTTATAAAATACATGTAGGAACTCTATATTTGGCACTACAATTCTCCCCACTATTCCAATCCTGGCAGTACTGAATGATTAGTATAATTCATTGCTACCAACTTGAATCGAAGGAAGAATCGCGAGAAGGTTGCTTTCGGGCTCCGCTAAGACAGCAGTTAGGTCGGAAACAGGGTTGAACACGTGGCAAGAAATGAAAAAATATTTGTTGGAAGAGTTTGGTAAACAACTTTCTAGCGCTGAGGTTCACAGGAAGCTTTCGGAATGCAAGCAGCAAAAAGGAGAGACTATTTTGCAGTATTTTTAAAAAATGAAGGAGTTAGGGGCGAGAACGAAAATGGACGAGGCTTCAGTGATCCAGTATGTCATCGACATCGATGGTATCAATGATTTTCAGGCTAATAAGGTTATGTGCTATGGAGCAAATAATTATAAGGACTTTAAAAAGAAGCTAGAATCTTATAAAATATTTTCTGAGAGAAATCAAGCGTCAAATTCCAAGTCAAACTTTTTCTCCAGCTACATCTACGAACTCCATTGGCTCGTTAGGTTGCATTTGTTTCAATTGTGGTGTTAGAGGTCATCGTGCAAGTGATTGTAACAAAACACTAGAAGGTCCAAAGTGCTTTAAGTGCAAAAAATTTGGTCATAAAGCACCACAGTGTACAAAAGCTACAAAAGACGTGAAGATAACAAATTTTACACCGAATTCAAAAGGAAATTTCCAGAAATTAGTCCAGTTTGGCGGTACACAATGTCAAGTTAAAGCACTTTTGGATACGGGTAGTGGGTTACGTTGTTGCAAGCAGGTGAATATTTGAAGTTGGGGAGTCCAAAGCTAACAGTAGAAACAATTAAGCGGAGAGGTTCATCTGAGAACGGAGTCGAGACATTAGGAGGTTTCGAAACAAAAATCCTGCTGGATGGAAATTCATTTGATGAGGTAGTGCATGTAATCTCTGATGCATATACCTTTTCATACCCATGATTATTGGTCAAAATATTTTCAAAAATACGCATTTGGTTATAACAAATGAATCTGTGAAAGTAAAAAAGTTGGATAGTTTCTTAAAATGCTTTGAAATTTTTTTCCAAAGAGATGGAACTCAATGTCGAAAATAAAACGCATTTAGATGAAGTTAAAACTCTGGTTGGAAACCCAGTAGAATTAGATAAGGAAAAATTTTATATGAAGATTGTTTTAAGAAATGAGGATCCTATCTTTCAAAATCCACGAAAGCTTGAACCTTTAGAAAAAAAGTTGTTGCGGATCAAATCGAGGAGTGGCTTCGTAAGAAAATAATTCGTCCTAGTTCGTCTGAGTTTGCCAGTCCAATAGTGCTTGTCAAGATGCTTCCAAGCGCCTTTGCGTAGATTATAGACGGTTAAATAAGCAGGTTGTCCGTATTAATTTTCCTTTATCCCTCATCGAGGACCAGCTCGACAGACTTGGTGAAGCACGAGTATTTTCAACTCTAGATTTGGAAAATGTTTTTTTTTTCCGTCTTCGTCGAAGAAGACAGTATAAAATTCACCTCGTTTGTCACCCCTGATGGTCAGTTCGAATTTCTCCGAATACCATTTGGACTGTCCATATCACCGAAAACCTTCCAAAAATATATAAACAAAATTTTTACGCAGCTTTTAAACGAGAACATAATATTGATTTATATGGATGATATCATTGTGCTAGCAAAAGATTATATAGAAGCGTTGAAGAATTTAAAGAGATGTTTTGATTTGGCGTCACTTCACGGGCTTCGCTTTAAGTGGAAAAAATGTCATTTTTTGTGCACAAAAATCGAATACTTAGGATATGAGATTGCAAATGGTAGTATTAACCCATCTTTATTGAAAATTAAAGCCGTTAAAGAGTTTCTCGTTATAAAAACAGTGAAACATGTACAGAGTTTCCTAGGGCTGTCAGGATACTTTAGAAAATTTGTTCCTAATTATAGTGTCATAGCAAAGCCTCTTAGTGACCTACTTAGGTCGGACTCAAAGTTTATTTTTGGGGATTTGCAAAAAGAAGCTTTTGATTGCATTAAAAAGTCCCTAATACAAAAGCCTATACTGATGATCTACAACCCAAATGCTGTGACGGAGCTACATACTGATGCATCTAAAATCGGTTTTGGAACAATTTTGATGCAGAAATTTTGCGATGACAATTCCTTCCATCCAGTATATTTTTACAGCAAAAAAACTACATCTATTCAAGAAAAATATTGCAGTTATGAATTAGAGGTCCTAGCCATAATTTCAGCTCTGAAGAAACTGAGAGTTTATCCTCTGGGTCTTAAATTTAAAATCATCACAGATTGCGCTGCGTTTAAGATGACCATGGAAAAGAAGGACTTAGCACCAAGAATAGCCGGATGGGCACTTCTACTCCAAGATTATGATTATGAGTTAGAACACCGAGCTGGAACAAAAATGAAACACGTCGATGCCCTTAGCCGATATCCTATTACAATGATAGCACAAAACGAATTTTTAAATAAAAAGCCATATGCATAAACAAAAGTAAATGCTTTTACTTGTAAATTGCTGTGCTAGGTAGTGGGAAATTTGCATTAACTACTGCAGACATTTCCAAGTAAAAGCATTTACTACCTTTTATGCATATGGCCTAAAGTGAAAGCTGCACAAATGAAAGACGAAAGAATTGACGTTATTTTGAAAATATTAGAAAATCAAACTTACAAAATTTTTTTTCAGAAAATGGTATTCTATATGAAATGACTGACCAGGGTGACAAACTTCTTTGTGTTCCAAAAGGTATGCAAAAGGACATCATTATAGACGTACATGCTCAAGGACATTTTGGAACTCAAAAGATGGAGGATATCATTAAGATGCAGTATTCCATTCCAAATCATCAAAATAAAATTGAGAGCTGTCGAAGAAATTGCATCCCTTGTATTTTGGCAGAAAAGAAGTCGGGAAAGCAAGAAGGTTTGTTAAATCCCATACCTAAAGATGATCGACCATTAGAAACATATCATTTGGATCACGTCGGGCCATTAACAGCAACGGATAAGCAATATAAATATATTTTCATTATTTTCATTATGTAGATAGTTTCTCGAAATTTGTGTGGCTCTACCCAAAAAAAAAAACACTTCCCGCAAATAAAGTTCTGCAAAAAATTGGCCTCCAAAGTGTTGTTTTTGGTAATCAAAATCGCGTAGTTAGGGACCGTTGTTGAGTAAAACTCGGTTGTAAGTCGAAATGAATACTAAATTTATTTCACTACGTTACTCTATATATATACAATTTTCTTGTCTTATCTTTCTATTCTTAATGTCTATTTTGTTTACTTATGTAAATGTAATTTATCTGTAGATAACCGTCAGTGTATGCTTAGGGTGATCTGTCTTATCTTTATTTCACATACACATTGGGTTATCTATAGATTGGTCATGTTCTGTTCATACTTGAACATTCTGCGGGCCAACAGAAAGTTCTAAAATTCTTTTTCTGAATATTATGCCTCGTATTATATAAATTACTAAAATAATAACCAAAATGCAACTTAACATTAGTCCGCTGTGACCGCTTGTATGGTGAAAGTCCAAGCCCTTAAGGTGAATGTTTTCCTTCTTGAACTTTTCCAAGTCCCGTTGAATTTTGAGTAGTTCATTCTTGTTGTTTATTATCGTCGCCTGTATTGGTTTGATTCTTTCCTCTGCAACTTCGTCCAGTGCCTTCGTCCATATCATCTGTTCCTCGAAATGGCTGATGGTTTCAGATTTGACTTGTTGCGGTGAAGTAAGGAAACCTCCATTGTATCTAACCGTGCATTGTGACTTTAATGTTAGAAGCCCTTGTGCTGGAAGCTTAACCAATTTGTGTTCAGAATTTCCACAGCTTACATGAATAGCCGTGGTCGTAAATTGCTTAAACAACCATGTATTTGGTTTAGTCAACTGAATCCATTTGTCTTGCTGACTAACTCGTTCAAAATGACAGCTTGTTGTTTTTGTTTTCTTTATTGGTGATATCTCACATGATCCATCTGCTGCAGTTTTCCATGGCCAATTACCATGGCAAATATAGTGCGTTTCTTCGTTTTTTACACAGAGATTTAGTTGTGCCTGACTCATTAGATTGTATGCGTCTAATTGGAAGTTGAACACAAGTATTTCGGTGTATATTTTTGGTGTCACAATAATATCTCCCTGACGTATTGGCACGTCAATTACCCGAAAAACGTCCGATGCTTCTGAGCCGGATGTTGAGTAAAACTCGGTTGTAAGTCGAAATGAATACTAAATTTATTTCACTACGTTACTCTATATATATACAATTTTCTTATCTTATCTTTCTATTCTTAATGTCTATGTTCTTATCCTTCTATTCTTAATGTCTATTTTGTTTACTTATGTAAATGTAATTTATCTGTAGATAACCGTCAGTGTATGCTTAGGGTGATCTGTCTTATCTTTATTTCACATACACATTGGGTTATCTATAGATTGGTCATGTTCATATTTGAACAACCGTAGCTCGGCTTTTACCTCTAATGATTTTACCAGTTATTGCAACGAAGAAGGTATTAAGCATGTCTTAGTGACGACAGGGGTACCACGCGGCAACGTCCAAGTAGAGCGGATAAATAGAGTCATTTTATCTTTTTTAACAAAACTGTCTCTTGATAAACCAGAACTTTAATACAAGTAGAAGCACCGGAAGAAGTCCATTTGAGCTCATGTTCGGGATCAAGATTAAAAGCAAGGATGATCAGCGTATTGCGGAGATAGTAGCAGAAGAAATGCTTTTAGTTTTTGACGAAGAAAATCGAATGGAAATCGCAAGACCTACAACAAGAAGAGGAAACCAGCTCAGCTTTATGAAAAAGGAGATTCAGTCGCCATACGTCGAACACAGTTTGGGAATGCAATTAAGATTTAAAAAAAAATATTTTAGTCCTTACAGAATATCAAAAGTGGGGACAAATGATGGCTATGAGAGAAGGTGGGGGCATGCGAAGGACCGAGAAGAACAACTACTAGTGCTGATAATATTAAACCGTGGTTTTATTTTGATGACAGCACTGATGATGAAGACGATGACCTTGAAGAGGCTGATGCTTCCTAAAAATTAAGCACAAATTGAAGAAGATACACCGTTTAGATGCTTAGATGACATTTATAATTTGAGATGGAGTCTTAAGACTATTTGATTATATAGAAGCTGAGATGAAGATACTATTGAAAAGAGGAAATACTGAGATGAAATATAATTCGATGAAAGATGACTTTAAATACCTACTAGAAGCTGTAAAGGAGACGAATAAAACAATATTTTTATTTTTATTTAAAATTTTTTTATGTAAGCAATCTAAAATGAATTATTATTTTATATATCTAGATATCCTGGAAGCGATATTGAACTATGCTAATTGAGGTTCAACGAGGCGTTGCACAACAGGATGGCCGAGTTGTAGGAACTCTATATTTGGCACTACAATTCTCCCCACTATTCCAATCCTCGCAGTACTGATTGATTGGTATAATTCATTGCTACCAACTTGAATCGATGGAAGAATCGGAGACCTATAAAAGAGAGCACAAACCGAGCGCAACTCTCTTTTTTTTCAAAATACGACACCACCTGCACAGAATCAACGAGACGATAGACGAATACCAGTCGAAACCTCATCACATCGTATATTAAAATTAATATTAAAAAAACTAAAATACTGAATTAAAACTATAATTAAAACTTTACTTAAAATTAACTTAAATCTTTATTATTTAAACCGAATATAACAATAAACCTACATACATAACATATCCTTCGTTCACATACAATATTGGAATTTGGTTTAAAATCGAGAAGAGAACACGTGCTATCACCAGTGTTCCCACTTTAGCTCTATTATTGCACATTACTATTTGTTTTGCAGATACAAAAAAAAAAAATCTACTGTACGGAGACTTTTGGATTATATGTATTTGGCAACGCGTTTCGGTATCAAATAATAACTTCGGGCTTGTTAAACTGAATATAAATGATAAAATGGAATTTAAAATAAAAATAAATCGATTTTTTTTTTAAATAGAAGCAAAATCGTAGGGAAACGTTATTTATGTTCATATTTATGTAAAAAAAAAATATTTCTAATGCTATGTTAATACCATTTAAAAATGTATTTTGAATAAAATAAAATAATTAAGATTTATAAATAGCACCTACTAATTTAGAGAAAGTGTAAGCACTTGAAACTATGCTTAGGGGTTGGCCGTGGCGCGATGGTATGAGTGGTCAACCTGTCAACCAAATGGTCACAGGTTCGATCCCAGCCGTAGTTCTATGTCTTGTTTTTTTCCATTATCATTGATCATTGTTGGGCCGCTTGTTTACTCATTACATGTTGTTCAGGCATAACACTAACAACATGTGATTGAGTAAATACTAGTATGCCCAACAAATATGACAATGAACAAAATAATGCGAATTATAAAAGGACATAGATATAAGACACGGCAATTTCTCCGCTTTAGCCCAGCCGCCAACCCTGGAGATAAAATCTGAGACAACCACCACCTTCAGTCTCAGTACCTCGCGCCACACACACCTTTCCCTTCCCATCCTATCCTATCCTTCACGCCCGCGCTGTGTTGATACATATAAAGGGTAAACCAAAAATCCCCTTGAGCGCGCGCAAAAAAAATGCTGAATTGCTCTCATCAAAAGTTAAAGAAATAAAGATATATTTCAACTTGAATTGTATGATGAAATGTTGAGATTATATCGTTGAACTCACTACCATATAAGACATATTATTAGCATCAAGACTTTTAAATCAAAAATTTAAAATAAACTTTAAAATTCTACTTTTTTTAATTAAAAGTGTGAAAACTATCGAATTAAACATGCTAAAATAAGAGAAATTTAGTCAAACAAAAATTTGTCGTCGCGAGCTATTAAAATTCGTTACGACCAATTTGTTTTTTCAAATAACTCTTATAAAGTACATAGAGAAAAGTAAAGTAGACCAGGGCCCTATTTCATAAACATTGACAGGTGACAATTCTACAAATTTGTCACATTTGTCTGACAATTGCTCGGATCATAAAAATAGACAAGTGACAAACATTGTCATAGTATGACAATGACAAATTTGTCACTACATATTTGTCATTGTCATACTATGACAATTTTTGTCACTTGTCTATTTTTATGTTCCAAGCAATTGTCAGACAAATGCGACAAATTTGTAGAATTGTCACCTGTCAATATGTCGTGACAACTTGACAATTGTCATACTGTGACAAATTTGTCGTAACGTTAGAACACAACAGATTAAGGTACATAGAAAAAAAGGACTACCTAAAAACAAGAAGTTTGGCTTATTGAGCATGAGCTGTTTTAGTAAAAAAAACTTATTAAAATGAATGCATAGTAAAATTTTTTTATAGAATAAATTTTTCATTAAGTTGAAAGTCACTTAATGCTATAAAATCATTGTTAATTCTTTCTTTAAAAATTCGAGGGCGTACAATACGGTATTTCACTTGAATATCTTCATCACTTTCACTCGAAGAAATAATATTTAACATGTTGAATGATACTAGTCACTTCTCTATCTAAACTTGACCGAAGCTCATTTGCCTGTCACAATTGTCAATGACATATTGACAAATTTGTAATTTATGTACATATTTTACTGTCCCATAAAAGAATTGTCACGACAAATATGTCAGAAAATTCGTGACTATTCTCGGAAAATTCTTGACAATTAATTGTCATGACAATTTTTTTATGATCCAGAAACTTGACAATTGTCGCAAATTTTCCGACAATTCTACAAATTTGTCAAACTATTTATGGGACAGAAGATTGATAATTGTAGAATTGTCACTTGACAAATTGTCAGGTGACAAATTGTCACTGTCAATGTTTATGAAATAGGGCCCAGGACGCCCGAAGCCTTGGGGTGCGCAACTAGATGGCGTCGGCTTAAGACCGGGATAGGTGGAGAAACTTGTTGAAGAAGGCCAGGACCGGATGATGATGAAAGTACATAACGCTTATAAGAAACACGCTTTTAAGAAACCTCGTTTAAAAGAAACCTGAACAAAAGCAACGTTTACTTTCCCATATATTTTAATGTTGAATTTTGTGTTTATAAGAAATTCGTTTATAAGAAAAACACTGATAAAAGAAACATTTTTTAAGCCACGAACTTTCCATTTCTTTGTAAAATTGGATGCATTCAAGAAATTTTTAAAATAAAAAAAAAAACTCAAGAAACGGCAAGAGTACGATAACTCAGACGACAAGATATTGTAACGGATATTTTTTAGAACGGTTAAAAAGAAGCATTGTTTTTTGCTATGGGAGAGGGGAGTCTATCTCCCCTTGTTTAGTCGGGAGGGGCAATTTAAAAAAAATTATTACTAAAAATGGAAAACAATAGTATAAAAATAACAGCAATACTTAATTAATTTGAGTAAAAAAAAGTTTAAAAAAATTTGCAATTTGAATATTTCAAAACCATAAGTTTATAAATAATTTTTTTTAATAATTTGTTGCTCTTATTAATTTTCAATCAAAAACTGAAAACTAGATGATTTTATGTCTTTTAGCTTTTGAAAAAATTGAAAATAATCACAACTACTATTTTAATTTAATTATTTTTTTTTTGCTTGAGTATTCTTATTTTGATAGGTGCGAGCTTGGGTGTATGCAACAGTGGGGTGTGTATGGGGGCATGCTGCCCACCTGCAACCCTCCAGACAGGGCTCACTATAGCATTTGGGGTGCATGCAAGGTGGGTGGGTGGTTGCAAGGTGGGGTGTATGCAAAGTTTCTTTTGCATTTAAATAAGCTGGATTTAAGAAAAATTAGTTTATCCTAGGTATATCTTAATCCATATTCGATTATTTTTATTACCATCAAAATAAGACTACGTAAATACTCAAGCAAGGAAAAAATAATTTAATTAAAATTTAATTTTCTCAAAAACTAGAAGACATAAAATCATCTGGTTTTCAGTTTTTGATCAAAAACAAATAAGAGCAATGAATTCTAAAAAAAAACAGTAGTAGATAATCTTAAAGTTTTGAAAAATTACATTTTAAACCTTTTTATTAACTCTTTTTGCCCAAACTTTGAGTTTAAAACAATTTTGTTCAAAAACTATGCATAGTTTGGACTTGATTTAAAAACTGGATAATAGACGGGAGTGTCGGCTTTAAGAAAATGTGTAAAACTTAGTTGTAAGTATTACCGTTATTTTTTAATTATTTGTTTTCCATTTAACGTACATGTTTTTTAAATTGCCCCTACCGCCTAAACGGTGGGAGATAGACCCCCCTCCTATAGTAAAAAATACTTGTTTTTAACTGGTCTATACAAATTCGTCATTAAACCTTGTCGCCTGAGTTATCGTACTCTCCCCCAAAAAACTCAAAATATCAACAGACCCGACCCTTAATAAAATTACCAATGTCATTTATGGTGCAATTTGACATTTATAGAGAAATTCAGTTCAGTATTCCATCTAACATTGAAATTGTTATTTATTATTGCTATGTCGCCGCTCAGGCTGAATGCGGATTAAAAAAATAGAATATACAAATTATATTATTTTTTATTTTTGGTTTATAAAAAATACATCTTTATTAATTCACTGTTCACTCAAGACTGATTTACAATTCTAAAACTAAACTTAAAATAACTTATTATAAACTGCTACTGCAGCATATCAGCGACTGGCTTGTGTTCCTGTTAGACGCTGCGTCAACAAAAGCAGCGCTCGTGTTTGCTGCTGACCCAATAACGTTCCCACGGGAACGTAAGAATTGCCGATTTAGCTTTTAGCTTGTTTGTCGTTAACTCCTCCATCCTTAATTTCGAACGTCCTCGTTCGACGACCTCAAATGTTTTGCAATATCTTCTATTCCAATTATTATAGGTTTTGTTCTTTCGGTTGGTATTGGTATTGGACTTCATCTTTCTTGTTTCTAATTCTTCTTAATTTACCAAATAATTTGTAAGCAAATATGAATACTATTGATATCAGGCAAATAGTTGTTATTGAGCTGGTTGTAATGTGGATGAAATTTTCTTTTTCTAGTTGTTCTATTTTTGAAGTTCCGTTGGAATACAGGTTTTTTAGCCTCTTAAGTGATAGGAATTCTTCGTTTGCATCTAACAATGATGTTGGTTGAAGAATTGCTGGCATCGGTTGGTACTGAATTGATTCTTTGTTTATTATTTCTCTGTCTGCTATGGAGATTGAAGTGTTTGCGTGGCGTATGATGAAAGTTCCGTTGAGTTCTATGGTCTCGTTATTGATTACTGCAGGACCGCTGAATTGATTTAGCAGAAGTATACCTGTTGATATCTCCTCTACTGATGTAATATGATCGTTGTTAATTGTTTTGCAGTTTGGTGTCATACTTTTGAGTAGGTTTGGGATGTAGTTAGAAGTGCTTATGTCTGTGATACTATCTCTATTACATATTTCTAGTTCGTTATATTTCTTACAATCTCTAGTAATTCCAAAAATTGTTTCGAATTTTTTCATAAGGAATTTTATTAACAATATTATTTTTTTTATAGATTTAAGAATGAAAACACTACAAGATTCACTTTCGCTTGTAGGTAAAGTAACAATATAGATAATATTTTTATTATTTGATGCTATTTTTACATTAGCGAATTCAAGAGCTTCATCAATATTTATGTAAGGAATATTTTCGTTATTCATAATTGTCTCTGTAATGTTAATTTCATTGTTACTTAAAATATAAGAATTAATAATGTTGGCTTTTGCCCAATGTATAGCGTAAGCTATATTTATTATTTCTTCTTTGATAAGTTCTAATTTATATTTAATTTTTATTACAATATCGGTTTCTATGTTTTCTTTAAAAGTTTTAATTATATTATTTGTTACATTTGTTATTTCGTTTAATTTTTCTAGGGTAACTCTATTTATTACAACTTGATTGTTGTTGTTTACTAATACATTATTCATTTAATTTGTTGAAATTTGAAAGTCGCTGTGGTCTGGATTTCCAGCGATCCATTTCCACGCGCTTCCTATAAAGTCTAATGATCTTTTTGATCTAACATTAATTTTCAATCTTTTAAGATAATTTTTAATTCTCTCTATTTCAAAAGGGAGGATAGGATATAATGGATGATGAGGTTTGACTGTTGTGGACACAAATGTTTCTAATTGCAAGATGAAATTTTCGTACATCTCCATATCAATGACATGGATTATCCTAAAATTTCCATTTTGAATTTTTGCGGTTCCTGTCCTTATTTTAATAAGTTGGGAATTGGTGTAGTCTAATATTTGGACGTTAGCATGTATGGTACAAAAGAGTACCAGCAACCTAAAGGGAAGGACAGGAAATTAGTTTTTAATTAAGCTTTTGTGTATGGTTTTTCCTGATTTTGTAATGACGGTTGAATTCTTATTTTCTTTTACTATTTCCTTTCTATACTTAGGAGATAGTTTATTTCCTAATCTTTTGTTGATTTTAACGTAAATAACTTCTCCAATGGAAAAGTCTCTAACTGCGGTTTTCTTTTTATTATGGTATTCTAGATCAGAGTCATGTTTTTTTTTTAATTTTTTGTGTCGTTTTTTCTCTTCCTATTTCAAGCTGTTCAAGATTATTTGCTAGATTTCTTGCGAAGAATATCTCAATGGGTTTTTTGCCTGTAGTCGAATGTATGGAATTATTATATTCAAATATTGACTTGTCAAGTAGTTCTGGGAATGTGAAGTCTGGATTTTGGGATTTCAAACATCGTATTAATTCGGAAAGTGTAGAATGGAAACTTTCTATTTGTCCATTTGCTGTACTCGTATATGGAGGTGTTTTAAATACCTTTATATTGAAAAAGTTTTCTATCATAAGGAGAACTGCATTAGAGTTTAAGGATTTTTCATTATCTACGATTATAGTTTGAGGAACGCCAAAAGAAAGTATTAATTCTCTTAGAGGTTGTTTTATGTCCTCAACGGATCTTGATTTTAGGATTTTTACTAAAGCGTATTTTGAAAACTTATCAATAGCTGTCAGGATAACTCGTTTGTTTGTGAAGTAGATGTCTATGTGTAATGTTTGTCCAGGGTACGTAGGTATGGGAGTTGCTTGAATCATGGGTTTACAAGGGTGTCTGTCATATTTGTGTTCCTTACATATTGTACAGTTTTTCGCTATCTTTTCGACTTTACGACGCATTTGGGGGAAGTAGAATTTGGTCAGGATCTGAAGTTTATTTTCCTTACTATTCCTATGTGCGCGATTGTGTTCTTTGATGATTTCGGATTCTTGTTGTTCTTCGTCTACTAAATCTGTGACCATTTTTCTGGCAAATCTTACTCTATATTGTTTGATGTGGATTGGGTAAAGTTCTTGTATTTTCCCTAAGACTTCTTCACTTGTTTGTAAGCCATTGATGACAGATGGGTTAAGATAACGTTTTAATATATCCTTGAGTTTTTCGTCAGAGAGTTCTGGTTCCACAATTGTGTGTCGATGATAAGTAGGGAAAACGATTTTAAAGTTGTAAGAAGCTATGGTTCCTTTTGATAAAATAATCTGGTTTTTGAACACATTTAGAGGTTCATTAGCAATTTGTATGAGGTTCTGTCTTGAACTTTCATCACTATGTTGCG
The DNA here is from genome assembly GCA_958431115.1 of Syrphus vitripennis. Taxonomy (NCBI): domain Eukaryota; kingdom Metazoa; phylum Arthropoda; class Insecta; order Diptera; family Syrphidae; genus Syrphus; species Syrphus vitripennis. Next base: position 57,160,029 of record OY288110.1, on the reverse strand, counting down.
TGATGGTTAGGGAATTAATATTGCTATCTATCGGTGGTCTCGATAGAGCATCAGCTACAACATTATTTTTACCAGGCTTATATTTAAGCTCATAATTGTATTCCTCTAGTATTGCCTTCCATCTTTTTAATTTGTGGTTGGTGTTTTTGTTGCTTAAGGCATACGTTAGTGGTTGGTGATCGGTAAAGATTTTTACAACTGATGTACCGTAAAGGTAGTTTCTAAGAGTGGTGAGTGCCCATATGATAGCTAACATTTCTCTCTCATTTGTTGCAAATCGTTCTTCTGATTTTGAAAGTGTTCGCGATATGAAAGTGATGGGTTTACCATCTTGTTCTAGAACTGCACCTATTGCGTAGTTAGAAGCATCTGTAGTAAGATGAAATTCTTTTTTAAAGTTTGGATATCTAAGAATGACGTCTTCTGAAACAAGGATGTTCTTTATTTTCTGAAAAGCTTCAAGGGCTTGGTCGTCTAAGCTTATGAATTTTTTACTAGATGCTTTCTTGGGCGTTCGTCCATCTTCCCCTCTGAGAAGGACCGTCAGGGGTTTCGCTAGCTTAGCGTAGTCTTTAATAAATCTTCGATAGAAGCCTGAAAGGCCTAGAAAGCATCGAAGGTCTTTCAATGTCCTTGGACATGGGAATTTTGCTATTGATTCTACTTTACAGGGGTTTGTCTTAATTCCTTCTGAAGATATGGTAAATCCTAAAAATTCCACGCTGTCTTTTAGGAATTCGCACTTGTCCATTTGGACTTTAAGGTTTGCATTTTGAAGGGTTTCAAATATAGTGGAAAGATTTTTGAAATGGTTTTCTTCATCTTTGCTGAAGACAACTATATCGTCTATATAGACAAAACAGATCTTGCCTATTTGTTCGACTACTTTCCATTACTAACAGAGAACGCTGTTTTTTCTATGTCAGCATCATCCAGTTTGATCTGATGGAAACCGCTTTTTAAGTCTAATACCGAAAAAATTTTGTTCTGTCCGAGTTGAGATAGGACTTCGTTTATCTCAGGAATCGGGTATCGATCAGGGATAGTAATCATATTAAGTTTTCTGTAATCAATAACCAGTCTGTACTTTTTTTCTCCAGACGCATCAATTTTTTTGGGTACAACCCAAATTGGTGCATTGCATGGAGACCGTGAAGGTCTTATGATACCATCGCTAAGAAGTTGGTTTATTTGTTTTTCAACTTCATCCTTGAAAGACATTGGGTAGGGATACGATTTTGAGTAGACTGGATCATTGTTCAATGTTCGAATTTTGCCTTTTATCGTTGTAGTGAAAGTGAGTTTTTCGTCTGGGTCGACGAATAAATTAGGATATGATTCTGTAAGTTTTTGTATTTCGTTTTTTTGGTATCGGGACATGTGATTGTCTCTAATATTAATAGAATTGACTGACTGTGAAATTTGTTGTTTTAACCGAATTTTGAGTTGATTATTAATTAACATATAGTTTTCCTTTGCGAAAATAACTGCAGATAGTTCTTTTAAACTATCATTGCCTAAAATACCATGAAAAGACTTAAGTGTTGGAAGAATAAAAAATTGTATTTTAATAGAATTTATGTCAAAAAGGTTTATCATTGAGTGATGGCTTATTTCGATGTTGCCACCAACTGAGTTCGCGTTAAAATTTTGATTATTGGGGATAGGGTTTTTAACTAAACTTGACTGGATATAGTTCTTGTTTGAGCCCGTATCTACTAGGAATTTTAGAATTTTCCCATCACTTGTCTTACATTCGAAGTAAGGTAGGGACGAGCTCGTTAATCTAAATAATCATTATGTCTGAATATCATTTAGTGGTTCGACGTTATTATTGTATGTATTTCGAAATATACTCGTTTAAGGACTCTTCTCTTAGTTCAACATTATTCATTGAGGCGATTAAGGAATTGTACTCATCATTTCCTTGTTGGGGGGTGTTGTCAGGAAAAAAGGTATCTTGTCCATATTGTTCATATGGTTCAGTTATGGTTGAGGATTCGAGGTTAGGATTATTGGAGTCATGGGTTGTCGATAAATGAAAGTTTCTTTGCATTTTGTTTGGATGGATTTGTGTAGATGGAGTAGGGACGTTTAACGGCCTTTTTCCTTATAAAGGATTATGGGGATTGGGTTTGTTCATATAATTAATGCCTTTTGATCGAATGCTATGATCTATGTCCATTGGTTCAGGCCTAGTTAGCGGTTTTGGGGCTGTTGGCCTTGGTGGAACATTTTGTCTCTGTTGGAAAGGGTTGTATTGTAGATTATATTGGGGATTATATTGCGGATTGTACTGACGATTGTATTGCGGCTTGTATAGAGGGTTTTGGTATGAGCGTAGTGGAACTTGTGGTGGGAATCGTGGTACGTGAGCTAAACGGGGATAAAATTCTTGTTGTACCATCTGATTTGATTTTCGATGTAGTAATTCAGTGTTTAATTTTCTGTTATTAGAGTTAGGAGTATTGGCGTATTGAGATCTATAATTTTGATTCTCAAGTTTTTGACAGAGGTACAGAGCTTGAGGAAGATCTGCTGGTTCTCTAATGCCTAGAAGTCTAGGTAGATCACCTTTGAGTCCTCTTATGAAAGTATCCAATGCCTTATCTCTGTAAGTTTCTGTTAGTAAATGCATGGCATCTGTAGAAATGTTCATACTAGAGATTTTGTTAAGTATCAATGATAAATGTTTGTATACTGCTTGATAGTATTCTTCGACACTGTTGTTATTCTGTGGAAGAGTTGTCATTTGGTATTTAAGTGTACCTAAATCACGTTTGTCGGCATAGTGGGTAGTTAGGCATTTAGACATGCATTCCCAGATTTAGGGTGTGTTATAAGATTCTAAAACTGCATCTGCATTGCCAAAAATCTTATTTCTTATGGTATTGAGAATACCGAAATATTTTGGTGTACCCTTAAGATGGTTATAAATGTTGAGAATCCTTTCAACGCTCTTTCGCCAAGAGCTATACTCGCCAGGGTTTCCTGAGAAATCCCTAAGAGTACGTACCACATCAGGTACTTTATCGAGATTGGTTAAGTTCCCGGAAAATTGAGCATCAATACTTTGTTCATTACCCTTATAAAAGTTCGCGTGTGGATTTATTATTGATTGGATAATTGGACCCATTACTCTTGAAACAATATTTGTGACAAGTTCTTCTAATTCTGGTGTGGCCATTGCTTGGTTTGAAGTAGCTGCGTTTGGGTTGGGAGGAGGTAAGTTAAAATTTGGGAGTTGGATGTTTGGTAAAGGGTTAGAAACTGCGGTTTCCGGCATGTTTCTTTTCCTAAATTTACTTTCTTTCGTAATTTTGGGAATTTTGGGAAATATTTATTAAAATGGGATATTAAGATTTATGTTTTAATTTAAGTTTATGAACTAAAATGTATGGTTTAATAAAATTGGAATAAGATTAACAAAAGAGAGAAAAAAAAATTGCAATTATTTTAGTTTGAAATAGGTACTTGTTGAATAACTTCTATAAAAATAATAATTAATTTAAATAGTTATCACTTTTTCTTAACTCTAACTTTAATAATTTTCTTACGAAATAATTGTGGTAAGTGAGTTCATGTTCCAACGCTAGCGAGAGGGTAGATGTCCTTTTCGCTTCCTACTGCGGTACCCGCTTCGCACTCCCTCGTTGTTCGCTTTATCGATCGATTCAAGCGTGATTCACTGCACTTATTTTACTTTTTTGAGTCACAATTAGTTTGGTTTTTGTTTCTAGATTACACTGCGTGCTGCTTAAGGACGACTTTTATGAGTTTTAAAACACTTTGGGTTGTTTTTCTTAGTTATATTCGCGGCGTGCTGCTTGAGGACGACTTATGTTAATAAACTATAAAACACTTTGGGTTGCTTTTATTAGTTACATTCGCGGCGTGCTGCTTGAGGACGACTTATGTTTATGAACTTTAAAGCACGTTGGGCGCCAATTATATTATTTTTTATTTTTGGTTTATAAAAAATACATCTTTATTAATTCACTGTTCACTCAAGACTGATTTACAACTCTAAAACTAAACTTAAAATAACTTATTATAAACTGCTACTGCAGCATATCAGCGACTGGCTTGTGTTCCTGTTAGACGCTGCGTCAGCAAAAGCAGCGCTCGTGTTTGCTGCTGACCCAATAACGTTCCCACGGGAACGGAAGAATTGCCGATTTAGCTTTTAGCTTGTTTGTCGTTAACTTACATATATTCAATTTGTGGAGATTTTCGATAATTGCATTGATTTAGTGAAACGGGTGCGCAATTATTGACTGACGAGTTCTTGTGCCCAACCCTGGAAGCACTCGGTGGTGATTTGACTCAGAAAGAAAAAATGAGCATTTATAGGATATATTGGGGTGAATCAATCAACGATATCTCTTACCAAAAATTCACTGAGATGATCACAATTATTGTTTGAAACACTTTCATTTTCACTTTAACAAGACATTTTTCCGTCTTTTACTTCAACTTACCACACAAAAACTACCGCTTTAATTATTCATACGAAGAGCTTTGAGATCTTTCTCATTCCATCGAGTAAGAACTGTAGTGAGTGAACTCGTTTTTTTGCATATGACACTGAGTCCGAGTTTTACTCTGCTCGATCGATCTCTTATGCGAGTTCAAGCTCATCAGCTCTGACTCTGAGATTTTTCTCAACTTAGCACATGACTCATTGTATCAATCTTTCCTTACATGACTCAGGAGGATGTATTTTCTTATAAAATTATTTTTAAATCAACTCAAAATAATTAAATTATTTTATTTTTAACTATTTATGAAAAGGCTGCGAGTTTAAAAATACAGTGTTATTTTTTTTTTTAATTGCAAAGCAAAAATTTAACTCGGTTATAAGAAACAAATTTTGTGCCATTTTTAAGTTTCTTATAAGAGTACCTACCGTGTTGTTAATATCATAGAATTCAGTTTTTTTGCATAAGCTTAAATATGAATTACTACTATAGAGTTGAAAAAACGCCAAACCGAATCAACTCGTTTTGTGTCTAACTCTATAAAAAAATATAGTTTAAAAAAAAACTAAAAAAACACGCTTTAATAGCAAATCGAACTAAAAATCACAAAATAAATTTTAATTTATATTTTATTCAACGGTTATAAGAAGTATACTAACTCATCAATATGTTTCAATAATTTTCAAAAATTCTAAAATAAAAATAAAGTCATGAAAAGAAAATGAATTTCATTGTAAAAAAGCGTGGGGTGCTTTTTATATCATATTTCTATACTAACTCTATGTTTACAAATAACTACTAATCATATATTTACAACAATCGATATCGAGCACCCCACGCTTTTTTACAGTGAAATTAATTGTCTTTTCATGACTTTATTTTTATTTTAGAGTTTTTGAAAATTATTGAAACATATTGATGAGTTAGTATACTTCTTATAACCGTTGAATAAAATATAAATTAAAATTTATTTTCTGATTTTTAGTTCGATTTGCTATTAAAGCGTGTTTTTTTAGTTTTTTTTAAACTATATTTTATTTTTCACTTTTTAGTTCGATTTGCTATAAAACCGTCTTTAATATGTACAGATATGTTAACAGTTGCATCTCGATGAAAAACATATTCAAGAATTTTTATGTTGCCAACATAAACAGCGAGACATAGTGGTATAACTTTATTTGCGAACAAGTCTTATGAATTATTTCGTAATCGAACCATTTCATCTTATGCTTAAAATCACTAATCCTGACAGTCCTAATCAGAATAATGAGATAAGCTTATCAAAATATTGTATTGTCTGTGGTCGTTGATAAGTCTACAACATTTGAAGTAAATCTGATCGCTTAAAGTGGGGCAAAATTGAGCCCCAACGAGTCAGTTACATACATACAAACAAACAAACAAACAAACAAACAAACAAACATACAGGTGAAACTAATAAAAGCGTGTTAAAAAGATAAAATAACCTTTAACTTTAGAAAAATGCTTAAAGATATTACGATGCTTTATTCGTTTAAAATTAGCAAAGTAGTTTTTTTTTCCTAGCAACATACTAAAAATTCTGTAACATCATACAACTTATTGGGTGATATGAATAAAACAGAGCAACTACTTCAGTGCAGCAGCTGCTCAACAAAAAATAACATACTCTTATTTCGTATGAATAAAACGTTTACCCGAACCAGTGAGCACTTCCTCATAATACAGTGTACGAACTCTCATACTTCGAATCAAATCACATTTTTTTTTAGTTTATTTTTGAAAGATTTAAAATCATTTTAAAAATGGATTCTGAGGAAAATCAAAAAAAAATTGTTGCTATAATAATTGATTATCCTATTGTTTTAAGTAAATCCAATTTATAGAATATACAAAATAAAAAAAGGCTTTATTTCACCAATAAGGAACAAATTAGTAACGGAAAATGCCATGTTAATGACATAGGACATATAGGGAAAAAGATTAATAACATCAAATCAAGAGTAAAATCAAAAACTGATAAAAAACAAACAAAACAAATTATTCTTAAAAAATGGGAAGAAAGAAAAGTTTTTTGATTTTATGGAAGGTGATTTAAATCCTGCAATTGTGATATTAAAAGTTTTGTTTCTTATATAATTTATATATGTACATACATAAATTATTTAAACAACGTCTTCTTTGTTTGTTTGTTTAATAGGATCCATTTCAAAATTATGAAGTTGAAAATGAAGATTGTCATCTTCATTTTCAACAAAAACAATTTATGACAAATATTTGACAATGTACAAAATGAAGCTTCAAATGCTGCATTAAATTGTTGCTCCACATTGTTTGGAACAAAAAACCTCGGCAACTCTGAAAAGAGAAAATTGCCACAAACTGATGAAACTACAACGGTTAATTCTTTTGAAACAACTTGAAACTTTCAGGGTTGTAAAATTATATTTAAAAAAAAATCTGAAAATTTCTTGTTTAATTAAATCCAAATAAATAAATCAGAATATAATACAATATTGGCTTTTACTTATGGAATACGATTTCCATGAATTCGAAGCAATTACATCTCTTCGCAATTGTTCCCTGCGAAGCACAACAGCGTCACTATATTCATCATTATGTTGTGCTCCAATGGCGGTCAGCCATCAGCCGAAAAACATGCAGGTGTCGTAACTATTCGGAACTGGTGGGAGTGTGATCATAGCCTCTTCGCGGCTGCCGCTAGAAACAATCCTTTAAAAGGTTTGGCTAATATGATCAGGCTAGTTCCACAGGTTGGCAACAGGTTGATTTCATTTTCCGTAAAACTAAACGAATTACGAGACCATCAACAAGCCTCGGAAACGGACTGATCTCACGACGACAACCCTTGCTACGAAAACGCAAAAACGATTTACGAATTCTCTTATGGAACGTACGATCGCTCTATAGAGCTCGAGCTGCTCAGCAGCTAGCCGATACCCTGTCAAAATATTAAGCTGACATAACAGCACTGCAAGAACTTAGATGGAGAGCGAATAGTGCTTTACAGAAGAAAGAATATGACTTATACTACAGCTGTCATACAAAACACCATGTGCTCGGGGTAGGCTTCTTGGTCAGCGAAAAAATGAAGTCTACCATCATCGCCTTTAACGCTATAAGCGAAAGGCTATGCACCCTTCGCGTGCGAGGCAAATTCAAGAACATCAGCCTCATTAACGTTCACGGACCTACGGAGGAGTCCTTAGACGAAGAAAAAGTGACTTACTATGAACAAGTCTAGAGGGCCCTCTATGTCTATTCATGGTATGATGTTAAAATCATCCTTGGGGATTTGAACGCAAATATAGGTCGGGAGCCGGTATTCAGGCATAACGCAGGCACCCATACTTTGCATGAGAAGGTATAATTGGCCCCATACATAAGAAGGGAGATGTCACAAGGTGCAGCAATTATAGAGGTATCACTTTGCTGAGTACCGCCTATAAGATTATCTCCTCTATCCTACAAGAACGGATAGCTCCATATGCTAAAACCATAATCGGCCAATATCAGTGTGGTTTCATTCCAGGCAAATCGAGAACTGATGAGATCTTTACCCTTGGGCAGGCAATGGAAAAATGTCTAGAATTTAACATCCCAACATACCATCTGTTTATAGACTTTAAGGCCTATCATAGGCGGCCAGGGTAGAACTTTACAAAGCCATGTGAGAACTTGGCATCATAAATAATTTCACACAACTTTGTAGGTTTACCATGACCAACTTAACAAGCCAAGTAAATCTAGCCGCAATGCTATCCAGACCAATCAACATCTTTAATGGACTCCGGCAAGGGGATGGTTTGGCCTGCCTCCTCTTCAACCTGGCGTTGGAGAAAGCAATCTGTGACTCTGGTACGGCAACAAGAGGGACCATCTTCAACAGGCACAGCCAGATACTGGCTTCCGCAGACGACATTGACATCTTCGGAAGGACCGAACAAGTTGCACACGATTCCTGCATCCAGATCGAGCAGGCGGCACAAAATCTGGGGCTGTACATTAGTAAAGGTAAAACAAAGTATATGGTGGCGTCGAATGCGAGAAGAACAGTAGTTGGTCAAACAATTAAGGTAGCGGAGCACGAATCCTTTAAATACTCGTACCTCGAGTCAATAGTAGCAGCCGATAACAATATAGAAGAAGATATACGCGGGCAGCTGCTCAACTCCAACAGAGCCTACTATAGTCTATCAAAGCTCTTCAAATCCAGAAATTTCACCATAACTTCAAAACTGCTGCTGTACAAGACCATGGTCCTGCCAGTACTCACGTATGGATTCGAGACTTGTGTGCTTAGCAAAAGACACTCTAACCTCTTAGCCGCGTTCGAGAGAAAAGTCTTAAGGAGAATTTTTGGCCCCATATGAGAGGAAGGACGATTCCGGAGACGGTACAATCATGAATTGTACGCAATCTACCTCGAAGCAGACATAGTGACAAAAATTAAGCTCGGTAGACTCTGGTGGGCAGGGCACCTAGCTCGCATGAGTGAAGAGGAACCTGCTCGGAAAGTCCTTGTGGTGGCGTAGACCGAACACCCGAAGCCTTGGGGTGCGCAATTGAATGGCGTCGGCTCAAGACCGGGATAGGTGGAGAGACTTGTTGAAGGAGGCCAGGACCGGACCCCGGTTGTCGAGCCGATGATGATGATGTTGTGCTCTAATGCTTTCTGTGTAATTTAAATCCTCTATTTGAAAGTCTGCATTTCTAATTCGCTCTGCAACGTTGTGTAGGATTTAGGATAAAACAGCAGAGTGTAAGAGATGGAGCTGTCTCGGTTTTGACACGCATTTTGTTGTGTAGTATAGAGAATCATTGCTTGAGCTGCCCAAAACATCTTTCAATAATCACACGTTCTCGGATTAAGCATTTATTGAAGGAGTTTTTTTACTGGAGTATCTGGAATTTGATATGGAGTAAATCCATATCCTAAATCACCGAGTAGGAGGGAACTAGCTTCATTCCGTTGCATTATTTTAAATATATGAGAGTTATAAATAGTAAATTAAGTCCTTTTATGAAAGAAAAGGAGTGATTTAATCTTTTTAAATCAATTTTTCAATAAATGGGGCTGCTTCTATACCGATAATTGTTTTATTATTTTTTTTTTTTTGGTTCTATGAAAATATAAAACATGTTTTAATAGATTTTTAAAAAAATCATGTGAAGTAAAAACATTTTTTAATACCTATAACTTTTATAGTTTTTATTTTTTTTGTAATGAAGTAAAAGAAATATAATGGAATATGACTTCATGTACCTAGTGAATCTTTTTGAATTCACGCTTAGCTTGTTCATCAGGGTGTTTGAACAGAAAACAGCAATGCCACCATTTTTGAACTTCAAAGTACGGGGCATACCAGATTAAATTTCAATATTTTTGATTATCATTTTAATAATTGGTCAATAGATTTATGCATGAGGTAGCCCTTTCAAATTTTTTTTTTTAATTTTGTCATTAAAAATAGCAATTTAAAATTTCAAGATGTGCAACGTTTTTATATTATATTAACGAAACTTAATGGGCTTACCGCGATAGAAATTTAATTAATCGAAATTATATTCGATTTTTGATTGTCCGACGTTTCGACAAGGTTACACTTGTCGTGGTCACGTGTCGACTGATGGACGATCGATGGTTCGTTGGTGGGTGTTGTTTTTTGTGCTTTTTCTTTTTACTCTCGTTCGTTTGTTCTTCTGCGTAGATTGTACCGGTGCAATATTTGTGCTTGTGTCGAAACGTCGGGCAATCAAAAATCGAATATAATTTCGATTAATTATTAAATTTGTATCGTGGTAAGTCCGTTAAGTTTCGTTAATATATATAAAAATATCTGAGAACTGCGATAGTAAAAGCCTTAAATCTAAAATTGTAAGCCTGTACGGAGAGGCAGTTCACATACAATTACGATGGTTTGAAAAACTTCGTACCCAAGGTGTGCGTCTTTTAAACTCCATTGTGTTCTTAAGGCGGTGCCGTAGGGAGAATGTTGTACACAAATGTGTTTAAATAAGCAAAAAAGTGCATATAAAAGGTTCAGAGAAAATCATAAAAAGAACCAGTGTTATATTTATTGAAAAAGGTTATTTCAAATAATTATTGTGAGCTTAATCATGTAACAAGTGAAATTTATAAGTGTCATCTAATGTTAGCAAAGAGTATGAATGCAGAATTGTTTGATTTTTGTGACTCACTTATACATATATAATCAATGTGAGAGAATTGGGGAAAGCTGTAGCAATCGCCATATAAGGAAGTATAAAGAACTTACGAAAATAGTAAGCAAAACAACAACATGTGATCAGTTCGCGAATATTACAGTAAGAAATTTGTCTAGCAAAGAGCTTGATGACAGTATTTTGTCGATACTTGCAAAAAGGATGAATTTTGCACCTACACCATTGAATATCCCTTCAGAGTCAATAATAGGTTGTGTTGAAGAGTGCCTACGTAGAAATAAAATTGATAGATCAACATCTGAAACCATAAGACAGGATGTTTCAGTTTTAATTCGCAAGGCAAAACCTATTAAACAAAACATCACCATTAAAGAGCGAAATTTTTTAAAAACTCTTAGGGCAGACAAAGAGTTGATTGTTCTGCCTGCAGATAAGGGTAACTGCACTGTAGTTTTAGATGTTGTAGATTATTGTTTAAAAATAGATAATCTTCTCAGTGATAGTGACACTTACAAAGAGGTGAATTATGATCCAACGGCTAGGGTGACTAGAAAAGTCAGGCAAAAAATAGCTGAATGCAAATCGGTGATTGATAAAACAAATATTATACCATCTTGTGTTCAACTACCAAAATTTTATGGCCTTCCAAAAGTTCACAAACTAAACGTTCCCTTGAGGCCAATTGTCAGCCAAATCGATTCACCGACCTATCTTATTGCCAAAGAATTGGCTATGCGACTTAAGCCATTGGTCCTTGATTGCACTTCTTATTTAAAGAATTCCCAGCATTTTATATCTATGATAAAGATATACACATAAACGATAATGAGATTATGGTTAGCTTTGATGTAACATCACTGTTCACGAATGTTTCTGTTTTAGAGTACCTAGATCTTATAGAAACAAAGTTATCTTCTTCCGATGAAGACTCAAAATTATTGGAATTACTTCATATGTGCCTTACTTCTGGTTATTTCCTATATAAAGAAAAAATTTATTTAAAAGTTGATGGGGTAGCAATGAGTTCTGCACTTGCACCAATAATAGAAGATATTTGGATGAAACATTTCGAAGAACATGCAATTGAGACATCTCCAATAAAACCGATTATTTGGAAAAGGTATGTTGATGATACTTGATGATACTTGATGTATTCTCAACAAAAATGAGGTAGATATTTTTCTCAAGCATTTAAAATCAGGGGTGGAATCGGCTAACGCGATTGTTGATTGTCGCTTTGTTGATAGTCGTTTTTGATTATCAACTCTGATTTGCTCTGTGTAAAGTGATCAATAAAACAGGCTGAGTTTTTGGCAGCACTTACAGTGAGAAACGTCATTTTGGTTCTCTTATTTATGTATTTACTTTTATTTGACAATATTCTACACACAATTTATTTGCTTTAGAAATTAAATCCAAAATAACGATGTTACTCACAAAAATGTATGAAAACGACACCTAAATAGCTGTCACTTGAAATACAAGGAAAAAACGATTGTCGATTTGATAATCACCTTACATGGAGCAAAAGTATCGTTTTTGATTATCAACTATCAACTATCGCGTTAGCCGATACCGCCCCAGTACACTCCAAAATAAAAGAAGAAGCGAATTCGTTGGCATTTTTAGATGTTAAGATCATCAAAAAACAAGATGGTACTAAAGGGCATACGGTATATAGAAAGAGCACCCATACCGATAGATATCTACATTCCGCTTCTCATCACCATCCGTCAAATTTCACTTCCTTGGTATCTGCTCTTGTGAATAGAGCCCATGCAATATGTGACAATGATCATCTTAATGATGAGTTAAAATACGTTGATGTAGCTCTTTTGAGAAATGGCTATAACTTTAAACAACGCTCATGGAAACCAAAAGAAAAAAGTGTAACAGAAAATTCAACACATGAAAAACGATCCTATCTTTCTTACATATACAAAAGGAGTCTCTGAAGCAATTGGAAGAATTTTTGCCAAGCAGGACATAAAATCTGTTTTCAAGCCACCAGCAAAAATCCGAAACCTTCTGAGATCTCCAAAAGACAGAATCCCGTTTCAAAATCCAGGAGTTTATTCTGTGCCATGTAGTTGGGGCTCTTCATACATTGGAGAAACTAAACGAGGAATTGCTACAAGATTAAAGGGGCACATTAAAGCCATACAAAAGAACGAAGTGACAAAATCTGCCATCTGCGAGCACTTAGCGTATAATAAAGAACACTACATTAAATTTGATCAAGCTAAATCGATTGCCACTGAAAAGTTTTATGTACCTAGATTGGTGCAAGAGGCAATTGAAATAAAAATGCATTCTAATTTCAACCGTGACCAAAGCTTTAACCTCTCTCCTGCGTGGGATCCCCTTATTAACAAATTAAAGCAAAACAAAATCGAAAATGAAAACAAATACAAAAATCATAACAATGCACCAAATGATGCTATCAGTTTTGCATGCTCGCAGTTATACATCAACTCACAACAACAACACTCACAGCAGTTGCAACAAGAACAAATTCAATTGCAAGTACAAATATTGCACCGGTACAATCTACGCACAAGAACAAACGAATGAGAGTAAGAAGAAAAAGCACAAAAAACAACACCCACGAACGAACCATCAGTAGACCCGTGACCACGACAAGTGTAACCTTGTCGAAACATGGGCAATCAAAAATCGAATATAATTTCGATTAATTAAATTTCTATCGCGGTTATATATATAAATATATGTATATATAAAAATGTCTGAGAACCGCGATAATAAAAGCCTTAAATCTAAAAATGAGCAACGTTATTGTGAAAAAAATAGAATCTTTACAAATTTTAATTATTTTTACTGTCTTTTTTTTGATATTTTTGTTATTAGCAACTACAAAACAAACAAAAACAACAAACAAAAAATTATTGTAATTATTACTTTTTTTGTATGAATTTTCGAAAAAAGGACTTTTTTGCGTTTTTAAACAAAAAAATTCGTTCCACACTCACACAAAGAAGTTTGCAGCTCAGAAGAAATATATTGCAATATCAGCGCCAACTCTTTTTGTTCTCGCTTCAAAATAAATATCGCACATGCGCTCTTATACATTTTGTTCTTGTTTCCTTCACATATTCATCGTTGCCGCTGGACTTCTTCACGAAATTGTATCACATTTTTTTAAAAAACGTAACAAAAGTCAAATTTTAAAGGAAAAAAAGTTTGGACAAAAAAATGTAACAAAAAGAAAAAAAAGTAACATAGTAACAAATATTTACAAAAAAATAACATTTCGTTTGGGGATTAAAAAATGAAAAAATTTTTTTTTTGTTTTATATTTGAAAAGGAAAATTTTTATTCCATTTCACAACAGTAATGAGTTCATTTTGATTACAAAAATGAATTGTAATTTAGTTGAACTTCTCTAAGTAAAAAATTAAAGTGAATCCAAAGTAAATACTGAATCGAAGCGTTATACGTGTCATCAAATTATCCGTTTCATTGAAGTGCTCTTTGGTAAACCACATTTTTTGTTTTTTGGTCTGACGTTAACACAAACAAAGCGGACGGTTTCCCAACTCGTGAACACGCAACGTATAGCTGCCCATGTGAAAAACAATGATTTTCTAAATTTATCCCGCAAACACTAAGCGATTGGCCTTGCGACTTGTTAATTGTCATTGCGAACCGGAAATTGCAGTGGTTTGAAGTCAAACGGAAGATCAGTCGGAATCATTAGTATTCGTGGAATACATAGATTTTCACCTGCGTATTTTCCATTAATAATGGTTGCCTCAATCAAATTCAGCGTAAGTCTTTTCACCGCAAGTCGAGTACTGTTGCAAAGTCGCGGTGGATTCAAATTACGCAATATCATAATAATTGAACCAACTTTGAGTTGCAAGTTATGTGGTGGAAATCCTGGTAACTCCAGAGAGTTCAAAAACTCCGTTGGATAATTTACTACACCATCGGGATTTGTTATGGAATCAACGGATTTGTATGTCACCAAATCGCCATCGATTTTTGATTGAATGGTGAAATTCAGTACGTGTACATCATTATTTTTTGCGGCGAGAATTGCTCGTTGACTTAACCAAGCATAATCCTGATAATTCTCACTAATGTTTGGGAAAACATTTTCAATAAGAGCTAATTGAGAGGAGAGTCTACAAATCTGCAAAAGTCGTTGGTAAGAGTAACCTTATTATGCCTTCTAGAACGATATCACCTCCAAAGGAAATCATGTGAAAGCAGTTATTGTATTCAAGGTTGTGTTGAAGAAAATGGTTGGAATCGGGATCAGTTCCATCGAACAATGGTTTCAGTGGCTGTGGTGGTGTAAGTAATGGATCCAGTTTGACTTTTGCACTTGCGCAGCCCAATCCAGCCGTTTCGCTTTTGACAACGTGACAAATACCCAAGTAAGATGTATAAACCAAAAGAAAAATTGACATATACGACAAGAGTTGTAGCAAGAATTGAAACCGAAACGGATTGAAAAGTCTACTCTAGATTTTATCCTTATCCTGCCTCTCTCAAAGACGAAATCGAGAAGCAAAAGAACGAGCTCTTTAAAAATTGTATAATAAGACCATCATTATCTCCATATAACTCCCAATTCTGGGTTGTCCCAAAAAAGGAAAATTCAGTGGGAGAAAAACAATTTAGACTCGTAATTGATCATGGGAAAATAAATGCTGTCACATCTTCAGGCAGATATCATATTCCAGAAATAGACACTGTTCTAGCACAGCTAGACCAAAGCAAATTCTTCTCAGTATTATATTTAAAGAGTGGTTTTCACCAGATTCCCCTGAACCACTCGGATAAGAAAAAAAACGCATTTTCTGTAAACAGCGGAAAATACGAATTTACTAGACTAGTATTTAGCAAAAGCGAAGAAGAACACGCGTTACAAGTAGAAAAAATCTCGCACGCACTCTGTCAAGCTAATATGAAAGTACAGATCGACCAATGTCACTTCATTAACAAAGAAGTTGAATTCTTCAGATTCATTGTATCAAAAAATGGTCTTACAACAAAACCCGAAAAAATTCAAGCAATTAAAAACTTCTCTCTACGAAAACCCTTTAAGAATTAAGATCATTCTTAGGACTGTCTGGATACAGAGGGTTCATAAAACATTATGCAAGCATAGCAAAACCATAAACAGTAAGATTACGAGGAGAAGAAGGTCAAGTCTCTAAACACAATTTTAAGAAAACCAAAATAAATCTACCTAATGAAGCAATATGTCTTATTTCCAAAGATCTACATCTTATTTTTCTTAATTTCAAAAAGCTTTTGAACTACATACAGACGCGTCAGAATACGCTTTAGGTGCAGTTCTCTCGCAAAAACGTTTATCTCAAGATCATTAAGCAAAGCCGAAGAAGCTCTAAACACCCTCAGAAATTACCTATACGGTACAGCATACTTTAAAATCTATACTGATCATCAACCCCTTACCTACGCAATCAGTATTAAGAAGAACAAATCTAAAACGAATGAAATGTTGGAGAGTGACTTTAGAGGAATATGACTACCAAATAAAGTACACCCCTGGTCGAAGTAATGTTGTTGCTGACGCACTCTACTCTCCCGCATTCCATATTCTTAATTGAACTCGTTAACGGCCTCCCAACACTGCGACGAAGGCTCGTCACACAACTTCATTCCAAGCGTCGAAAGTCCCATAAACGTCTTAAAGAATCAAATTTTCCTTTTGATGGGTGATGAAAAAAGTTACGATTTCAAGATTCCATTCTCAACCTACCATAGCCACACTTGCATTCAACCAAATTATTCAAAGGAACAACTCAACTCATTTCTATATGTGCGTCCATGCCGCTTCTAAAAAAGTCGCTAGTATATGATATTGGGGGTTGAACTCCATTCAGCTTCCACTTTTTTTTGCAGGAGAATGGACTGGTAGCAAGAGCTAAAACCATCCTCAATACGAAAACAGTGTTCGGACAGAATTCAAACATTTTTTAAGGCTCTGCGAAATTAGGCCCCAGGAAATAAGGCCCCAAAAGAAAAAATGAAATAAGGCCCCAAATTGGGGTATTTTTTCATAATGAAACTATGCCCAAGTGAAATAAAACCCCACTGAAGTGAAAAATGTCCCAACTTGTTTTGACTTTTTTTTTAGAAAAATGAAACAAAGCCCTAATTTATTTTTGTATATACTCGTATAAGTTTATATTTGAAAATAAAATAACACACCAAAACTAAATACTTGGATTGTATCCTGTATAATTTCACTGTTGTTGAACCTTTTGAAAAAATCAATAAGTAGCAAAATTGAGTGATCTTTTCTCCTCATTTCCTCGTGTAAAGATTGTGTTGAAAACCATCAGGGAGCAACAGAATATGTAGCTGCAAAAAATCGCGCGATTTTTTCAGCTATTCTGTTGCTCCCTGGTAGTTTTCACTACTTCCTGATGGGAGTTTAAGGAGTAACAGAATAGCTTTAAAAAAATCGCTCCTTGATGGTTTTCATCATCATTTTCTGTAAAAGACAATGTTATTTTAACATTTTCAAGCAAATTATGAAATAAGGCATCAAATTGTTTTCTTAAAATAAACTAAGCCCCAAAAACAGTTTGGGATTTTATTTCATTGGGGCCACCCCACCAAAAAAATGAAAAAAGGCCCCAAGAAATGAAATAAGACCCCAAAATTTGAGAAATTTTGTTGTTGTTGGTTTGTGTACTCTTTTTGGGGGCCTTATTTCATTTTTTTTATAGGGCCTTATTTCCTGGGGCCTAATTTCCGGAGCCATTTTTATATCCTCCCTGATTAATAAATAAAAACATTTTCTAAAACAACGCTTAGTTTTCTTGTGACCATTAATGGATTTATTTTGTCCACTTTTCACAACAATAGCTTCATCTGTCACAAAATAGACAGTTTGCGCCAAAACACACTTTGTTCCTGATCTTTCAACCATTCAAATGTCATATTTCAATACCAAAGATGTTACAACAAAAACAATCGCAAATGTAGAAAACCTTCATGAAATTTGTAATTTTTCCACTTTCTAAAGCGAATACATTTTAAGTAATAGCGTCTGAAATATTTCTATTAGACATTTAAAAAAAAATATATTTGGAACATTGCAAAAATCTAAATACAATACCATAAGATCAAAAATTACCAGCTTTAATGTTTGGTTTTTAAAATGTTTTAAAACTGTTTTCTTATTGTAAATGAAACTAATACTCAATATATAAAAATGAGTTTGTTCGTTTGTGCTCTCATAAATACCAAATGAGGAAACATATCAACTTCGTTGTTTCGGTATGTGATTTGTATTCACATGTAGATGGTTTTTGTCAAAAAAAAAAAATTTTCTAGCAAAATAAAAACATTAAAAAATTTTAATTTTTTTGATTTGAACAAATCCGCTACACACCAAACAATGAAACTGTGTAGCCTTTTGCTGTTGGCTTCAGTGAGCGGGAAGCAAGTGGAATGAAGAAACACAGTTCTGTGCAGCGTGCATGTATTTGTGTGAGCATCGTATGAATATATCCTTCGCTGTTGAATGCAAAATGAAGTAAATGGAAAGAGAAGCCCTGCAAAGCGGGCGATGGTTTAGCTAGTACTCAATAAAACACATCATCAACGGTATTACAACATAACGAAAAACAATAACGCCAAACTCGTAACTCTCCCCCCTTTGATACAGACTACGATCTGTAGTCTATCGAAGTAAGGTATGGAGAAAAATGGAGGCGGAACAAGATAACATACTTTAAAGCGTTTGTAAAAATGCTGTGACTCCAAATACATTTGATGAACAAGTACGACATCTGGACACGTAGCATCAGTGGTCTGAAGTGGTGTAGTGCGTAAGAGCACATGACTACAAAGACTGAGCAAATCTGATATGCGTATGCGTGGGTTCGAATCCTACAAGTGTTCTTCAAATAAAATTGGATTAAAGCTCAGCGCCACTAAAAGGAGTCTGATGATTGTCCAAAAATAAAAATATAAACGAATTAATATAAAATTAATTCGTCAAAACAATTGGTGGTAGTGCCTTAAAGTTGTTGTTGTTGTTCACAAAAAATTCAATGCAATTGACGGAAGAATGGTTAAATCTAATAAACTGACATTCTATGTATGTACAAAATAGTACAGTAAAAATAATAAAGAAAAACAATAACGTAATTGTAACGTTGCTGGAAGATTACGCATCACACTAGTGTAGGTAAACAAAAACACTGGTCATCTCTTTTCTCTTAGTTGAAAACAAATGTCAAAATGTTTTTTGTAACATTTCATTTGGGGATTAAAAGATGAAGAAAAATTATTTTTTTGTTTTATATTTGCAAAGGAAAAATTTTATTTCATTTCACAACAGTAATGAATTCATTTCAATTACAAAAATGAAGTGTATTTTAGTTGAACTTTTCTAAGTAAAAAATTAAAGTGAATCCAAAGTAAATACTGAATCGAAACGTTATACGTGTCATCAAATTATCCGTTTCATTGAAGTGCTCTTTGGTAAACCACATTTTTTGTTTTTTGGTCTGACGTTAACACAAACAAAGCGGACGGTTTCCCAACTCGTGAAC
Organism: Syrphus vitripennis; assembly: GCA_958431115.1. Taxonomy (NCBI): domain Eukaryota; kingdom Metazoa; phylum Arthropoda; class Insecta; order Diptera; family Syrphidae; genus Syrphus; species Syrphus vitripennis. Next base: position 57,140,792 of record OY288110.1, on the reverse strand, counting down.
ACGCAACGTATAGCTGCCCATGTGAAAAACAATGATTTTCTAAATTTATCCCGCAAACACTAAGCGATTGGCCTTGCGACTTGTTAATTGTCATTGCGAACCGGAAATTGCAGTGGTTTGAAGTCAAACGGAAGATCAGTCGGAATCATTAGTATTCGTGGAATACATAGATTTTCACCTGCGTATTTTCCATTAATAATGGTTGCCTCAATCAAATTCAGCGTAAGTCTTTTCACCGCAAGTCGAGTACTGTTGCAAAGTCGCGGTGGATTCAAATTACGCAATATCATAATAATTGAACCAACTTTGAGTTGCAAGTTATGTGGTGGAAATCCTGGTAACTCCAGAGAGTTCAAAAACTCCGTTGGATAATTTACTACACCATCGGGATTTGTTATGGAATCAACGGATTTGTATGTCACCAAATCGCCATCGATTTTTGATTGAATGGTGAAATTCAGTACGTGTACATCATTATTTTTTGCGGCGAGAATTGCTCGTTGACTTAACCAAGCATAATCCTGATAATTCTCACTAATGTTTGGGAAAACATTTTCAATAAGAGCTAATTGAGAGTCTACAAATCGGCAAAAGTCGTTGGTAAGAGTAACCTTATTATGCCTTCTAGAACGATATCACCTCCAAAGGAAATCATGTGAAAGCAGTTATTGTATTCAAGGTTGTGTTGAAGAAAATGGTTGGAATCGGGATCAGTTCCATCGAACAATGGTTTCAGTGGCTGTGGTGGTGTAAGTAATGGATCCAGTTTGACTTTTGCACTTGCGCAGCCCAATCCAGCCGTTTCGCTTTTGACAACGTGACAAATACCCAAGTAAGATGTATAAACCAAAAGAAAAATTGACATATACGACAAGAGTTGTAGCAAGAATTGAAACCGAAACGGATTGAAAAGTCTACTCTAGATTTTATCCTTATCCTGCCTCTCTCAAAGACGAAATCGAGAAGCAAAAGAACGAGCTCTTTAAAAATTGTATAATAAGACCATCATTATCTCCATATAACTCCCAATTCTGGATTGTCCCAAAAAAGGAAAATTCAGTGGGAGAAAAACAATTTAGACTCGTAATTGATCATGGGAAAATAAATGCTGTCACATCTTCAGGCAGATATCATATTCCAGAAATAGACACTGTTCTAGCACAGCTAGACCAAAGCAAATTCTTCTCAGTATTATATTTAAAGAGTGGTTTTCACCAGATTCCCCTGAACCACTCGGATAAGAAAAAAAACGCATTTTCTGTAAACAGCGGAAAATACGAATTTACTAGACTAGTATTTAGCAAAAGCGAAGAAGAACACGCGTTACAAGTAGAAAAAATCTCGCACGCACTCTGTCAAGCTAATATGAAAGTACAGATCGACCAATGTCACTTCATTAACAAAGAAGTTGAATTCTTCAGATTCATTGTATCAAAAAATGGTCTTACAACAAAACCCGAAAAAATTCAAGCAATTAAAAACTTCTCTCTACGAAAACCCTTTAAGAATTAAGATCATTCTTAGGACTGTCTGGATACAGACGGTTCATAAAACATTATGCAAGCATAGCAAAACCATAAACAGTAAGATTACGAGGAGAAGAAGGTCAAGTCTCTAAACACAATTTTAAGAAAACCAAAATAAATCTACCTAATGAAGCAATATGTCTTATTTCCAAAGATCTACATCTTATTTTTCTTAATTTCAAAAAGCTTTTGAACTACATACAGACGCGTCAGAATACGCTTTAGGTGCAGTTCTCTCGCAAAAACGTTTATCTCAAGATCATTAAGCAAAGCCGAAGAAGCTCTAAACACCCTCAGAAATTACCTATACGGTACAGCATACTTTAAAATCTATACTGATCATCAACCCCTTACCTACGCACTCAGTATTAAGAAGAACAAATCTAAAACGTATGAAATGTTGGAGAGTGACTCTAGAGGAATATGACTACCAAATAAAGTACACCCCTGGTCGAAGTAATGTTGTTGCTGACGCACTCTACTCTCCCGCATTCCATATTCTTAATTGAACTCGTTAACGGCCTCCCAACACTGCGACGAAGGCTCGTCACACAACTTCATTCCAAGCGTCGAAAGTCCCATAAACGTCTTAAAGAATCAAATTTTCCTTTTGATGGGTGATGAAAAAAGTTACGATTTCAAGATTCCATTCTCAACCTACCATAGCCACACTTGCATTCAACCAAATTATTCAAAGGAACAACTCAACTCATTTCTATTTGTGCGTCCATGCCGCTTCTAAAAAAGTCGCTAGTATATGATATTGGGGGTTGAACTCCATTCAGCTTCCACTTTTTTTTGCAGGAGAATGGACTGGTAGCAAGAGCTAAAACCATCCTCAATACGAAAACAGTGTTCGGACAGAATTCAAACATTTTTTAAGGCTCTGCGAAATTAGGCCCCAGGAAATAAGGCCCCAAAAGAAAAAATGAAATAAGGCCCCAAATTGGGGTATTTTTTCATAATGAAACTATGCCCAAGTGAAATAAAACCCCACTGAAGTGAAAAATGTCCCAACTTGTTTTGACTTTTTTTTTAGAAAAATGAAACAAAGCCCTAATTTATTTTTGTATATACTCGTATAAGTTTATATTTGAAAATAAAATAACACACCAAAACTAAATACTTGGATTGTATCCTGTATAATTTCACTGTTGTTGAACCTTTTGAAAAAATCAATAAGTAGCAAAATTGAGTGATCTTTTCTCCTCATTTCCTCGTGTAAAGATTGTGTTGAAAACCATCAGGGAGCAACAGAATATGTAGCTGCAAAAAATCGCGCGATTTTTTCAGCTATTCTGTTGCTCCCTGGTGGTTTTCACTACTTCCTGATGGGAGTTTAAGGAGTAACAGAATAGCTTTAAAAAAATCGCTCCTTGATGGTTTTCATCATCATTTTCTGTAAAAGACAATGTTATTTTAACATTTTCAAGCAAATTATGAAATAAGGCATCAAATTGTTTTCTTAAAATAAACTAAGCCCCAAAAACAGTTTGGGATTTTATTTCATTGGGGCCACCCCACCAAAAAAATGAAAAAAGGCCCCAAGAAATGAAATAAGACCCCAAAATTTGAGAAATTTTGTTGTTGTTGGTTTGTGTACTCTTTTTGGGGGCCTTATTTCATTTTTTTTATAGGGCCTTATTTCCTGGGGCCTAATTTCCGGAGCCATTTTTATATCCTCCCTGATTAATAAATAAAAACATTTTCTAAAACAACGCTTAGTTTTCTTGTGACCATTAATGGATTTATTTTGTCCACTTTTCACAACAATAGCTTCATCTGTCACAAAATAGACAGCTTGCGCCAAAACACACTTTGTTCCTGATCTTTCAACCATTCAAATGTCATATTTCAATACCAAAGATGTTACAACAAAAACAATCGCAAATGTAGAAAACCTTCATGAAATTTGTAATTTTTCCACTTTCTAAAGCGAATACATTTTAAGTAATAGCGTCTGAAATATTTCTATTAGACATTTAAAAAAAAATATATTTGGAACATTGCAAAAATCTAAATACAATACCATAAGATCAAAAATTACCAGCTTTAATGTTTGGTTTTTAAAATGTTTTAAAACTGTTTTCTTATTGTAAATGAAACTAATACTCAATATATAAAAATGAGTTTGTTCGTTTGTGCTCTCATAAATACCAAATGAGGAAACATATCAACTTCGTTGTTTCGGTATGTGATTTGTATTCACATGTAGATGGTTTTTATCAAAAAAAAAAAATTTTCTAGCAAAATAAAAACATTAAAAAATTTTAATTTTTTTGATTTGAACAAATCCGCTACACACCAAACAATGAAACTGTGTAGCCTTTTGCTGTTGGTTCAGTGGGAGAAAAACAATTTAGACTCGTAATTGATCATGGGAAAATAAATGCTGTCACATCTTCAGGCAGATATCATATTCCAGAAATAGACACTGTTCTAGCACAGCTAGACCAAAGCAAATTCTTCTCAGTATTATATTTAAAGAGTGGTTTTCACCAGATTCCCCTGAACCACTCGGATAAGAAAAAAAACGCATTTTCTGTAAACAGCGGAAAATACGAATTTACTAGACTAGTATTTAGCAAAAGCGAAGAAGAACACGCGTTACAAGTAGAAAAAATCTCGCACGCACTCTGTCAAGCTAATATGAAAGTACAGATCGACCAATGTCACTTCATTAACAAAGAAGTTGAATTCTTCAGATTCATTGTATCAAAAAATGGTCTTACAACAAAACCCGAAAAAATTCAAGCAATTAAAAACTTCTCTCTACGAAAACCCTTTAAGAATTAAGATCATTCTTAGGACTGTCTGGATACAGACGGTTCATAAAACATTATGCAAGCATAGCAAAACCATAAACAGTAAGATTACGAGGAGAAGAAGGTCAAGTCTCTAAACACAATTTTAAGAAAACCAAAATAAATCTACCTAATGAAGCAATATGTCTTATTTCCAAAGATCTACATCTTATTTTTCTTAATTTCAAAAAGCTTTTGAACTACATACAGACGCGTCAGAATACGCTTTAGGTGCAGTTCTCTCGCAAAAACGTTTATCTCAAGATCATTAAGCAAAGCCGAAGAAGCTCTAAACACCCTCAGAAATTACCTATACGGTACAGCATACTTTAAAATCTATACTGATCATCAACCCCTTACCTACGCACTCAGTATTAAGAAGAACAAATCTAAAACGTATGAAATGTTGGAGAGTGACTCTAGAGGAATATGACTACCAAATAAAGTACACCCCTGGTCGAAGTAATGTTGTTGCTGACGCACTCTACTCTCCCGCATTCCATATTCTTAATTGAACTCGTTAACGGCCTCCCAACACTGCGACGAAGGCTCGTCACACAACTTCATTCCAAGCGTCGAAAGTCCCATAAACGTCTTAAAGAATCAAATTTTCCTTTTGATGGGTGATGAAAAAAGTTACGATTTCAAGATTCCATTCTCAACCTACCATAGCCACACTTGCATTCAACCAAATTATTCAAAGGAACAACTCAACTCATTTCTATTTGTGCGTCCATGCCGCTTCTAAAAAAGTCGCTAGTATATGATATTGGGGGTTGAACTCCATTCAGCTTCCACTTTTTTTTGCAGGAGAATGGACTGGTAGCAAGAGCTAAAACCATCCTCAATACGAAAACAGTGTTCGGACAGAATTCAAACATTTTTTAAGGCTCTGCGAAATTAGGCCCCAGGAAATAAGGCCCCAAAAGAAAAAATGAAATAAGGCCCCAAATTGGGGTATTTTTTCATAATGAAACTATGCCCAAGTGAAATAAAACCCCACTGAAGTGAAAAATGTCCCAACTTGTTTTGACTTTTTTTTTAGAAAAATGAAACAAAGCCCTAATTTATTTTTGTATATACTCGTATAAGTTTATATTTGAAAATAAAATAACACACCAAAACTAAATACTTGGATTGTATCCTGTATAATTTCACTGTTGTTGAACCTTTTGAAAAAATCAATAAGTAGCAAAATTGAGTGATCTTTTCTCCTCATTTCCTCGTGTAAAGATTGTGTTGAAAACCATCAGGGAGCAACAGAATATGTAGCTGCAAAAAATCGCGCGATTTTTTCAGCTATTCTGTTGCTCCCTGGTGGTTTTCACTACTTCCTGATGGGAGTTTAAGGAGTAACAGAATAGCTTTAAAAAAATCGCTCCTTGATGGTTTTCATCATCATTTTCTGTAAAAGACAATGTTATTTTAACATTTTCAAGCAAATTATGAAATAAGGCATCAAATTGTTTTCTTAAAATAAACTAAGCCCCAAAAACAGTTTGGGATTTTATTTCATTGGGGCCACCCCACCAAAAAAATGAAAAAAGGCCCCAAGAAATGAAATAAGACCCCAAAATTTGAGAAATTTTGTTGTTGTTGGTTTGTGTACTCTTTTTGGGGGCCTTATTTCATTTTTTTTATAGGGCCTTATTTCCTGGGGCCTAATTTCCGGAGCCATTTTTATATCCTCCCTGATTAATAAATAAAAACATTTTCTAAAACAACGCTTAGTTTTCTTGTGACCATTAATGGATTTATTTTGTCCACTTTTCACAACAATAGCTTCATCTGTCACAAAATAGACAGCTTGCGCCAAAACACACTTTGTTCCTGATCTTTCAACCATTCAAATGTCATATTTCAATACCAAAGATGTTACAACAAAAACAATCGCAAATGTAGAAAACCTTCATGAAATTTGTAATTTTTCCACTTTCTAAAGCGAATACATTTTAAGTAATAGCGTCTGAAATATTTCTATTAGACATTTAAAAAAAAATATATTTGGAACATTGCAAAAATCTAAATACAATACCATAAGATCAAAAATTACCAGCTTTAATGTTTGGTTTTTAAAATGTTTTAAAACTGTTTTCTTATTGTAAATGAAACTAATACTCAATATATAAAAATGAGTTTGTTCGTTTGTGCTCTCATAAATACCAAATGAGGAAACATATCAACTTCGTTGTTTCGGTATGTGATTTGTATTCACATGTAGATGGTTTTTATCAAAAAAAAAAATTTTCTAGCAAAATAAAAACATTAAAAAATTTTAATTTTTTTGATTTGAACAAATCCGCTACACACCAAACAATGAAACTGTGTAGCCTTTTGCTGTTGGCTTCAGTGAGCGGGAAGCAAGTGGAATGAAGAAACACAGTTCTGTGCAGCGTGCATGTATTTGTGTGAGCATCGTATGAATATATCCTTCGCTGTTGAATGCAAAATGAAGTAAATGGAAAGAGAAGCCCTGCAAAGCGGGCGATGGTTTAGCTAGTACTCAATAAAACACATCATCAACGGTATTACAACATAACGAAAAACAATAACGCCAAACTCGTAACATTTCATTTGGGGATTAAAAGATGAAGAAAAATTATTTTTTTGTTTTATATTTGCAAAGGAAAAATTTTATTTCATTTCACAACAGTAATGAATTCATTTCAATTACAAAAATGAAGTGTATTTTAGTTGAACTTTTCTAAGTAAAAAATTAAAGTGAATCCAAAGTAAATACTGAATCGAAACGTTATACGTGTCATCAAATTATCCGTTTCATTGAAGTGCTCTTTGGTAAACCACATTTTTTGTTTTTTGGTCTGACGTTAACACAAACAAAGCGGACGGTTTCCCAACTCGTGAACATGCAACGTATAGCTGCCCATGTGAAAAACAATGATTTTCTAAATTTATCCCGCAAACACTAAGCGATTGGCCTTGCGACTTGTTAATTGCAATCGTTTGAAGTCAAACGGAAGATCAGTCGGAATCATTGGTATTCGAGGAATACATACATTTTCACCTGCGTACTTTCCGTTAGTTATGGTTCCCTCAATCAAATCTGACATAAGTCTTTTCACCGCAAGTCGAGTACCGTTGCAAAGTCGCGGTGGATTCAAATTACGCAATATTATAATAACTGAACTAACTTTGAGTTGCAAGTTATTTGGTGGAAATCCTGGTAACTCCGTTGGATAATTTACTACATCATCGGGATTTGTTATGGAATCAACGGATTTGTAGATATGTCACCAAATCGCGATCGATTTTTGATTGAATGGTGAAATTCAGTGCGTGAACATCATTATTCTTTGCGGCGAGAATTGCTCGTCGACTTAACCAAGCATAATTCTGATAATTCTCACTAATGTTTGGGAAAACATTTTCAATAAGAGCTAATTGAGAGTCTACAAATCGGCAAAAGGCGTTGGTAAGAATAATTAATCCAGTTGTCGTATCAACTGGGACTTTTCCATTTCCAACAGCTAACAAGTGTTTGAAAAGTTGTTTTTGAAGTTGAACTCTTATATACTCGTAAGTGGTTAGCGATAATGTTTTTACGTTATTACACAAAGGTAATGCCTTCAGGCAAGCATTCAATTCATCTGCAGGCGTTCCACGGGGAATTACTGGCAACGTCTGCCTGAAATCGCCTGCCAAAGATGTTGTTACACAATACCGGTTTGAAGTTAGTGTTTGTGTCACATGAAATTAACTGTCACATGAAATTAGTTGAGTACAATGAGTAGTAGTAGTAGTAAAATGAAACGTACTTATTTTCGTTAGGGATACTCACACACCATGTACTAGCGCCGTTGTAGTACATGCTACCTATGTATCAGAGATGGCGCTTTATGTGAAAAATGATTTCCTGCTTTTCTCTTGAAAATATTCCTGAATTTTCTTTGCTATAAATCTCACGGACCCCGAGACCTTTCCAACGAATGCAAAACCGTGGAAATGGGTTCGTGCATTCTGGAGTTATAGCATCAGGACGGAAAACCCGACTTATTTTTATATAATAGATAAACAATGTCTAATGTCAGAAATGTAAAAGAATACAGCTTAATACAAGTTATATAGTATATAAAATACTACACAAAAGCATATCTTTTGAAGAAGCGGGCGATTTGGTTGAGCATTATTTAAATAAGGCATCCGAGACCGAAACAGATTCGGAGTATAAAAAACAAAGCATGAGGAGGTCGGAAAGGTTAAAAAAAAGACTTGCACCGCAACTTACCCAATTGCCTAGCATAAAACAATATGAATTAAGGAATCCGGCAAAAAAATACATAATTGTTTTTCTATCAACAACAAGGATAATGCTTTTACAGTATCTGAAGAAATAGTCATCGAAAAAAACATGTTGGCCGATCAAGAGTACCTGCAGGTATCAATCCCATACGTTATGGAGCCAGAAGTATATAAAATAACAACCCGGGAGCCGATTCTTCTTCCTGAAAGTTTTGACCCTTTGAATGATATCGTCGATCAACAAAAATGTTCTTGTGAGAACAATATTGAAGCTATTTCTACATCAATTTACAAAATGCAGCAGGATTTTCATTCTTTAAAACTCACTATAACTGGATTTGGAGATTGAATTGAGAATTGAATTGCAGTAATAGTACAGGGAAGTTAGACTTTCGCTGGGAATTAAATCCGAGGTCAGGTTTGACTTCATTGTTCGATAGGGTATTGGTTCATGAGTCTAGAACCACATGTTTCATAACTGTACCTAGAGTCATTTGGCCGCCACTTTGTTTTTTATGTTCATTTTGATTTTTGCGTATAACTCGCTCATTTGTGATCCTTTTCTAAAAGTTGTAGTACAATTTTTCCTAGGATCACAAATGAGCGATTAAATTTTCTACAAAATATGTTAAATTACTTTTTTCGCTAAACACTCTTGTTAAAAGTTACAAATTACAAAAAAAAAAATGTCCTTATTGCCATAATTTTTTTTTTCTAACTCAAATCAAAAAAACATCGTATAGAAGTTATAGATCTTTTAATTGTCTATATTTTCTGGCTTTACAGTTTTTTAATTGAAATAACGGTTCTCGCTCTGGAACGAAAATAAGCTCGAGCAATCCACATGGAATAAGTTTTTTTTTTTGTTGTTTTTTTTTTTTTAAATCTTAAAATACGAGTAATACCGAGTATTACCGAGTCTAATTTATGCGTTGTGATATTTTGAAATTCTTCTCTTCTTTTTGGAAGGTCCTGCGGAGGCAGCGGTATCTTCTTCGTTAACACCATGCTCATCGCTATCTTCGAAGGTGTTGTGAAGTATCAGTGAATCGTTTTCACCCTCTTGTTCGTCCTCATCTAATTCAATTGAAATTTCCTGCACGTTATAACATATCTCCCCTTCACAGTTCTTACAAACAGCTGAGCAGTGAAGCCCAGCTTTGCGGCAACCACAAGCTCCTCCAAATCCAGTCTTGCATGAACAAGAAACTAATTTCATTCAATGATATAAGCAATTGAAAAAGCAAAAAAGATAAAAATGAAAAAAGATAAAAAATTAAAAATAAATAAACAAAAATCATTAATTTGTAGAGTTGGCATCCCAGTTCAAATCTTCATATATATGTTTTACATAGCCTAGGCCTCGTGATATGTATGTATACAGATGATAATTCTTTTTGTTTTTTTTTTTTGACTCAGTGCATGATGAAAGGTGTTGTTATTGTTTTTGGTTAGTGCTTCACTGATATAAAAAGAGTTGGTTGAGTTAATATCAATATCTTGCAAACAAAGTTCTCTCTGGTGTTCTTTACGAAACAATGCAATTGACTTTAAGACAAAATTCCGCTCATACGGTGAATTAAATTTTAGAAGAATTGGAGTGTCATAAGAATTTGTATTAGGGCGTGAGGTCAAGCGGAAAATGTTGTTCATTGATGGCGGTTTAATTTGCAGCGCGTTACAAAGTAAATTAAAAATTTATTTTAAGTTCTCATCGGGAAAATGAGGTATACGCCGGATAAAATTGCGTCACAAGCCACTACGCGGTTTTCTTGCTTTCTTTTAAGTTTTTTTAACTGCGTTCAGTTTATTTATTGCGTGATTCCATTGTTTATTTACAACACTTAGTGTATTTTTTAGTGTCGAAATTTATATTAAGATGTAATATATAAATTCACTAATAAAAAAAGTCAACATTTTTTTATTTATTCTTTTGATTAAACACTAGCAGCCGTATTTAATAAAATTCACTAAAACACCTCAGAACGGGTGAATAGTTACGCAGTGTATAAGCGCCCATTAAGCCTCTATTCAACGTTGCGTAAATCCATATTTAAAAAACATTTTCTGGTCCAATGCCTTTGTGTCAGATAAAGTACCAAAAAGAGAAATCTATTACATTATTCCTCAACGCGTTTAGCTTAAAATACCTCTATTTAACGTTACATAATCTTATAAATAATAACTTTTTGACATTTAGAGCCATTGTAACTTTACGCAGCCTCTATGTGGCGTTTATAAATACGACTGTAGTTTTCTAATTCGAAAACTACACTTCGTTTGGAGTTCAAATAAATAAGACTAAATTTTATTTAATAACTCATCCAATTTTAGATTTTTCGTGAGGGCGGAATAGACATACAATAAAGTAATATTGTTGAGCCGATCCTGCAATATTGTTGACCTAAGGTAAGATTTTAAACGACGAAGAATGGTGAAACTTCGCTCATTTCAGCAAGATGAAATAATAATCCGTCCACTCCAATCGTATTTTTGCAAAAAATCAACTACTATCAAATTTATTGCTTGCTCATTGTCTTTTCAAAAGGAAAAGGAATACGTCTCTATCACTAATAAGCCTTTGTTTATCAATGTCATCTTTATAGAACTTAATTATATCATCGACATCTACTTGTTGGTCTAGAGCGAATAGTTCCAACAATTTGAAGAAACGAGAAGAATCATTTATGAATCTTTAATTTAGTGAATATAATAATTAATTGATCAAACGTTTATTAATGTAAATTCTTCAATTTTAATATCAACAATCGCTGCTATGGAATCTTTCAAAACTGTCTCAAATTTTGAATCACGGGAAAAGACCAGGACATAAAAGCTTCTACTTTTTGAAGCGATTCCACAACGCTGAGATCCTACTTCTGCAAATTTTTATTTAAGATTTCAATTCGGTCAAAAATCTCAATCATTAATGTCAGATAGAAAATATATTTAAAAAGCTCCGTGAATTCACAAAAACCTGGGGATTTGGCTGATACCGCACTGTCAATTCACTGATATACCGAACGAGCATGGAAAAATTGCATCAGCTGAGCATAATTTTTTTTTTATTAATGAGATTGAGATTGAAAATTTAAAACTAACGAAATATCTATTGGGTAATTTACCCACTCGAAAAAACTCGAGTTTGTTTTACTACCCACACTATCCATATTACCTACCGGGACTGACCTGATCGTTTCCCTCCGGTACAGCCAGTGTACCCAATCTAATACATAGCATTTCTACCGCAGTTTCCCCTGATAACGCTCAATGCAATGCAATGTTCGGTACGAGTTCTTTACTGCAATCTAATTTTTAAATACAACGGCTAGTCCTAAGAATATTTTTTAAATATGTCTAATAACCCTTAAATCTAAAAAGTTATATGCAAAAACATTTTAAGACCATATCAAATATTTAGGTAAGAAAAAGGAACAAAAAATTAGCTAAAACTGTCCTCTATGCTCATACCATGTGTTGGAAACTATAAACTAGAGCGTTCATGAATTTTTCTTATATTTACCTATCAACAAGTTTTTTTTTGTTTCCATTTTCTTACTGAAAGCTGTGTGGGAGTGGATGTGATATGAAAGCTAATACGCTATTCACACCAAACCCAAACGGTTTTGGGGGAAAGCTTTTCGAAAACATATACATATAATCCATTCACATTGTATGGTGGCCGTATACCTACACCTGAGAGCGAAAAATTAATTGTTGGCCGTTAACGGTATTCTATAACCAGTTGGACTGTGCTGGTGTTGCTGCTTATAGGTTGATTAAAATGTGTCAACCCACATGGTATGTAAGCAAGAAAGGTCCAAACCAATGCTTCAAACAAAAGTGAAAACAGCCTTGAAACGGATAGCTTACGAGATCCAAACAATAACTATGTTGCCTACAGCCAGATCCAACACCCTAAAACAGCCATGATAGTACTATGTTATTCATATACAAAAGTATAAGGGATAATATTTATCTAAAAATAAAATTCCAACCCCTAAATACTAAGTGAAATAATATACTAATATACCTGCGGACTGCCTGAGTCCGAGGAATTATCCAACCCGAAATAAACAAATAAAAGTGTGGGATGTAACAAACAATCACCTGTACGCACCGTGGAAGACGAATACGTCAGCGCTTTCGATTTATCATTTTACCAACTGCAAGGAGATCTAAATATAATTATGTAAATGCAAAAAGTCACCATATCTATTTTTTGTTCGTCAATGACTTCTTATTGAAAAAGAAAAATATGTTTTTTATTAATTATTATGTAAAATGTACACAAATTTTGTTTTCAGAATTTTTTTAAAGAACCGATCGAACTGACCGACCGATAAGGTAGCAATATAGGTTGGACTATAGTTATGTAAAATTGTACGGAATAAAATTTTTCGAAAGTAAGTATGTAGGAAACAAAATTCTATAACTAAGGTTACTACATATAGTAGAGTAAGAAAGCGAAACGTTGTGTAAGGCGTCAAGAAACTGGACAGGACAAGGAAGTTGTTTTTTCTTGTAAATAAATAGATATTGAAAATATCAAGATAGGAAAGTCGTACATATCTACATCTACCTATCAATATTACAAAATTCTAAAAATATATTTTAGAACGCAACTATATATACCTATCTAAGTGTTCAAAATTTAAAATTTAACAAACGATTTCGATGAATTGTAAAGAGTGACTGCATAAGGTGTGACAAATCCTAGGTAGATTAAAAAAAAACCTACTTCTAAAGATATAGGCAAAAAACAACTTCGGTACAAAAAAAAAACAAAAATCAAATTAGTTAGTTTAATTCTTCTTCTTTTTTAACGAAATTGTTTTAGATATTTGGTTATTTCTTTTAAGGTAGATATAAGTTCTAGAACCTTGTGGTTTTCAGTGTTTTAAATGCATTAGAGAAATAAATATTGAAATTAAAAATAATACTAATTCAGCGTATGTTTTGAAAAATTTCAGTTTTAACAAAAAAATTAATTTTTTTTTTAAAGTTTTGGTTTTGAAAATTAATTTCTCTAAAACTATTTGCTGAAACAACTTGATTTGAAAAGAAAATTTAGGAATAGGTTTCTGATTTTCAGTTATTATATTATTATTTATTCCTAAACCGCCGCCGCTAAAGACAGATACATCAACATACTATAAGAGGCCGATATCTATTTAATTAATATAAATAAAACACAATTTTAGACAATATTGAATTTATTTTTATATTCAGTGGTGCAAATTCACAACCGGTTTACTTCGCGTTCAATCTAAAACTGAGAACCTTTTACAAGTTTTTCGCTCACCGGTAGTTCCCCTTTTTTTACGTTTCTTTTGATATTGTTCTTTCGTTTGGCCTGTTACACACTTGGCCTGTTACAACTCGGCCGTCCTGACTATTACAATCGTCCCGATTGCATTGGCAATCGTTATTTTTATCACTAGTCCATAACTTAATATTCGCCGCTTCCCAAATACCTTCGTAAGGTATTCTACCTAACTGGAAACCCTCAACTTCTTTCAGTAGGTACCTGTCATTAGGAAGTATTTTCGCTATACGGTATGGACCCTTAAATCTGGGAATAATCTTCTTACAAGCACCCGGTCTGCTTTCATAATTTTTAACCATAACATAACTACCTATCTCATACAATGCATTTATTCTGCTACGATCTTTCAGTATCTTATTGCGATTCTGACTTTCAACAATTTTCTCCGCAGCTCTAGTTCTTAATTGCTCTATATCCCTATTTACCATCCGCTCTCCACAATCATCCAAGCTCTCTCTCAAATAATCTATTACCACTCCCCTTTGTCCAATTCCAAATAATAATTCGCTTGGTGTTGTACCCGTACTACTGTGTACTGTATTATTCAAAGCAAACTCTATTTTCGGTAACACCCCTTCAATAGAGGAAGTTGTACCTGCACTAGTCATTTTCGCTATCATTGGACCTAGACTCCTATTCACTCGCTCAACCTGTCCATTAGCCTGAGGAGAACCAGTTGCAATCTTAATGTGTTGGATATTATTTTCAGTCATAAAATCTATAAAATCTTCCGACGTAAATGCACTGCCACGATCCGATATCACGGCTTTCGGACGACTATAGAACATAAAATAAGATCTCAGACAACTTAAAACTTCTCTAGTGTTAGTTGACACAGTCGCGAACAATTTAACATATTTAGTGAATGCATCTATTATCACAAATACATCCTTTTTTTTGAGTTCCTCAAGGAAATCGGACCCAAATGATCTATATGTATAGTATCAAAGGGTTTATCTCCCTTGGGAATACTATGCATTAGTCCTTCATGCTTTCCTAATTTAGGTGAAAACACAATACATTTTAAACAATTTGTAATGTGCACCATTACTTTCTCCTTCATATTGGGAAACCAATATGTCTTCATTATAGCTCCTACTACCTTGTCTCGACCCATATGCCCCATCTCATCATGATACATTCTAATTATATTTTCTTCCATAACCTTAGGTACATAAAACAATATTTTTTGCCCCACTTTCCTATAAATTAATCCGTTCCGCATTTCATAAAAACGACTATCTTTTTCCTCAAGTTGCTTCCTAATTTTATTCATAACTTCATCTATATGTTGTTTATTCGACAAATTTTGTTCCAGTGTATTTTCCTCTAATACTAAAATGTTCGTCGCACGACTCAAAGCATCGACATGTTGCATTTTCGTTCCACTGCGATGCTCTAATTCGTAGTCATAGTTTAGAAGCTCTAAAGCCCATCTTGCTATTCGAGGATTAATCTCCTTCTTATATAACGTTAGAGTCAATGAATTGCAGTCGGTAACTATTTTGAACCGAAGTCCATGTAAATATATCCTAAACCTTTTAAGTGCGTACATAATTACTAATGTCTCTAGCTCAAAGATATGAAATTTGGACTCATTATCTGTTGTTCTTTTTGAAAAATAAAATATCGGATGAAATCTTCCATCAACATTTCTTTGCATTAAAATAGCACCAAATCCCAAAGAACTTGCATCACAGTGAAGTTCCGTTTCATCCTTCGGATTATACATTATACACTGCTAATATAGGTGCTTCTAATAACCTCTGCTTTAATTTTTCAAAACACTCAAGTTCCTCTTTCCCAAACTTAAAAATAGCTTCCTTCCTGATCAATTTATATAAGGGTTGTGCAATTATTGAAAAACCCTCGACAAATTTTCTAAAATAAGAGCATAAGCCCAAGAAAATATGCACTGCTTTCACATTACGAGGCACCGGAAAAATATTAACTGATTCTATATTTTTCGCATCGGGTTTTATTCCATCTCTTGACACTGTATATCCCAAATACTGAATCTGCGATTTCATAAACTGGCACTTATCTAATCTAAGCTCTAGTTTATTTCTAACTAATCTATCGAATACTTCCCTTAATATACTCAAATGTTCATCCACCGTTTCGGTGGCTATCATCAAATCATCGATATATATCATCATTTTTCCAGCTCTTAGTAAATCTTTAAAGACTCGACTGACATATCGTTGAAATTCTGAGGGCGCATTCTTCAAACCGAATGGCATTTTGAGGTACTCAAATTGACCCAATGGAGTCACAAAAGAAGTGTACTTAACAGATCTTGCATCCATCTGAACGTGATGGAATGCACTTTTCAAATCCAATAACGTAAATATTTTTTTATTGACTAACCCATCTAATAAATCTCCGATTAATGGAAGTGGGTAGTTGTCCCTTAAGGTTACCTTATTCAATGTCCGAAAGTCTACGCATAACCTTAGCTCACCTGTTTTCTTTTTAACTAATACAATGGGTGAAGTAAACTCAGATCTACTTGGTCTTATTACCCCTTCAGTTAACAACTTATCTAATATACCTTTTTCAAAGTACGAAAGTCTACGCGGCGGACAATGAAACGGTTTATCATTGCTTAGTGACAATTTCATTTCGCATGTTACCTCAGGAATTTCGGGACGTTCGCAATTCACATAATATTGATCAAATAATGCATTAAATCTTTTTTTATCGGCAAAATCTATTTTTTCATTCGTTATAAATTCTTCTTTTTTATCTTCTAATTCAATCATCATAAAATTTAAACATTCTTCTTTGTACTCTTCATTTTCCGTATCTTTATTATGTTCAAACATTGAAAAACTAATTTTTAAATTAGCAATCTTCAAGAAATCCTTACCTAAAACCACCGCATATTCCATTGTGCCATCTGGCACTACCAGTAAATTTATTTTAAACTCTTTATCTTCAAATAATATACTACTCTCAATTATACCAACAACAAATAGTGGGCTTTTATTAATGCCAAATAAATTATATTCTTTATTACATTTTTTTTATCAAAATAGGTGGTACGAACTGTTGGCGAATAAAACTGACGGGGCTACCGGTGTCGATTAAGGTTCCTAGTAATATTTTATAATTATAATTTACATTCTTAATGATAAAATATAAATTTCTTACATATTCATTGTCGATATCTGCCTGATCAACATGGTGTACCCGCTGCATGACTGTCCTCTTTGAGCATGTACTCGCCAGATGTCCCATTTCACCGCATACATGGCATGCGCCTCGTTCACGTTTTGGCTTAGTGCACTCATGAGCCATGTGACCCAAAATGTTACAATTAAAACATCTGATGGGTATGGCTTTGGATGTTGTAGCCTCAGCTACCGTCCCTCGTCGTGATGTTGCAAATGTCATTGTTTTTGGAAGCTCGATTTTGCACAGCGCCTCCAACTACTGATGCTTGGTCCGGAAACACTGCATTCTTGCCTGAGATCGCAAGTACGGGTCCGGAATCCCATCGATGACACATTCTACCAATTCTTCATTTTCCAACGAGATTTTGTTAGCTAGTATTGTTTTCTCGTGGAAATACTGTTGGAACGTTTCAGTAGTCAACCATTTTCTGGCTTCAAGCGCTCGTCACCAAACATTTCTTTCATTTCACACAACAGTTGTTGAATCGGAATAATAGTTACGTCCGACCTTGAATGAAAGTATTTCAGGGCCTTACCTTTAAGCCGGCACGAGATAAGTACCTACTCTCATATCTTTTTCACCCAAATCATATGCAGCTTTTAGATTCAACAGTTGAGACTCCCAATGAGAAAAATAATCACCTTCGCCCGAGAATTCTGCCATCGTTTTTTTGTTGAGCTTCTCCAACCACAATTTTAACTGCGTCGCAGTAAATTTTTTGTACATTTCGATTTTTGCCATTGTTAATAGCACTGTTGTTTTTTTAGATAATTAGTTTTGTTTTTTTTTTACTAGGATCCCACTTCTGAGATTATAAGAGGCCGATATCTATTTCATTAATATAAATAAAACACAATTTTAGACAATATTGAATTTATTTTTATATTCAATGGTGCAAATTCACAACCGGTTTACTTCGCGTTCAATGTAAACCTTTTACAAGTTTTTCGCTCACCGGTAGTTCCCCTTTTTTTACGTTTCTTTTGATATTGTTCTTTCGTTTGGCCTGTTACACACTTGGCCTGTTACAATACCTACTTGAAATTTAACCAAGGCCATTGTATATAAATTTGCATAGTACTATCATCAGCACGTTCCACACGTCGTCCCCCAAGCGATCACACAACTAACTAATTTTTTGGTTGCTTTTTCTGTGTAAAAACAAGTGCGCCCTCAAACGACCACACAACAAAGCTGTGTGGAACGTGCTGATGAGAGTACTATAGATTTCATATACAATGACCAAGGCATTACTTCTTCAACGATAAATTCATACCCAGTTAAAAAAAAACAACAGGTTGCACTCCAGGAGTGCCGACAGAAGTGAAAACTTGAGTATTAACCTTGTGCGTTTTTGATATTTTGGAATGGTTAGGGAATAATTTTACACGAATTGTTTTAATTATCGGTATAAAAGTACTATCATTTATATGACAAAATACAATATTTATTTATTGCGCTATATTACACAAATATGACAATTTATATTACATTAAAAAGTTTGTCTCTCAGAAAAATCAACTTTCATCCATAATTTCGACGACTTTTCCATTATTCATTATCATTATTCCCAGAACCATCATCGCCAATCTCCAAAGCTCATACAGATTTATGATAGCTAAAGTAAGAAACGAACAGTTTTGATTCAAACCTATTTAAATGTCTAATAAAGACCGCATCAATAGTAGTTTGGTATTTCGTTTTTCATTATTTAATAATTCAATTAATATTTGATTTTTATCGTCTGCAAAGTTTATGTTAAATTTATTTGTTTTTGATCAAAAAATGAAAACTAGATGATTTTATATCTTCTAGTTCTTGAGCAAATTGAAAATTACCAAAAAAAATATTTTAATTAAATTATTTT
Organism: Syrphus vitripennis; assembly: GCA_958431115.1. Classification (NCBI taxonomy): domain Eukaryota; kingdom Metazoa; phylum Arthropoda; class Insecta; order Diptera; family Syrphidae; genus Syrphus; species Syrphus vitripennis. Next base: position 57,121,826 of record OY288110.1, on the reverse strand, counting down.
TTCCTTGCTTGAGTATCTACGCAGTCTTATTTTGATATTGAATTGTTTTAATTATCGGTATAAAAGTACTATCATTTATATGACAAAATACAATATTTATTTATTGCGCTATCGTACACAAACATGACAATTTATATTACATTAAAAAGTTTTTCTCTCAGAAAAATCAACTGTCATCCATAGTTTCGACGACTTTTCCATTATTCACTATCATTATTCCCAGAACCATCATCGCCAATCTCCAAAGCTCATACAGATTTATGATAGCTAAAGTAAGAAACGAACAGTTTTGATTCGAACCTATTTAAATGTCTAATAAAGACCGCATCAATAGCAGTTTGGTATTTCGTTTTTCATTATTTAATAATTCAATTAATAGTTGATTTTTATCGTCTGCAACGTTTATGTTAAAATTTATTTGTTTTTGATCAAAAAATGAAAACTAGATGATTTTATATCTTCTAGTTCTTGAGCAAATTGAAAATTACCAAAAAAAAATATTTTAACTAAATTATTTTTTCCTTGCTTGAGTATTTACGCAGTCTTATTTTGATAGTAATAATCGAATATGATTTGATCCGGCTAATTTAAATGCAAAAGAAACTTTGCATGCACTTTGGGTCCAAACCCCAAATCCTATAATGAGCCCAAGCAGGGGGGGTTACACCACCCATGCACACCTCGGTGTGGCATACACCCAACCTCGCACCTACCACAAATCCCACAGTGGGCCAAGCAGGGGGGTTGCAGGGGGCAACATGCCCCCCTACACACACCCCACTGTTGCATATACCCAAACTCTCACCTACCATTATTACTATCAAAATAAGACCACTCAAGCAAAAAAAAAACATAAATAAATTAAAATAGTAGTTGTGGCTATTTTCAATTTTCTCAAATACTAAATAGTATAAAATCATCTGGTTATCTTATGGTTTTGAAATATTGAAATTTAAAATTTTTTTAAACTTTTTTTTTACTCAAATTTTGAGTTTAAAATTAAATTTTTCAAAAACTATGCATAGTTTTGACTTGATTTAAAAACTGGCTAATAGAATAGAATCTTGGCTTTGAAAAAACGTATAATAATTAATTTTAAGTACTACCTTTTTTTTTAATTAATTTTTTTTCTATTTAACTTACATATTTCTTAAATTGCGCCTACCGCCTAAACGGGTGGAGATAGACCCCCTCCCATAGTAAAAAATTCTTGTTTTTAACTGTTCTATACAAATCCGTCATTAAACTTTGTCGCCTGAGTTATCGTACTCTTGCCAAATGGACAATCTAGGTATTATTCCTATAAATAAAATCAAAAGTGTTTTGGTGATGGTTTGCAAAGGATTTTCACGTAATCGTTTCAATTAAATTGATAAATCTTCTCGATGAGTTGTTGATCGCTTTCGATTTTTTGTTGCGTTTGAATCTTGCACCTGTGCGTTCCCTGCTCTGCCATGATAAAACTCCAGCTCGCCTTTGCGTTTCCTTCAGTGACTAAGTACAAACCTTCTGTACTATAGTTACTCTTGATAACGCAACGTGCACCAATTGTCTTGAAAGAGAACGATTGTACTTCATATACACGAATTTTACGAATACACGGCAGTGTGGCCACAGACGGTCCAACCATCAGTCACCATCCATGGATATATAAGTTGTTTTAAATAAAAAACACTTAAAAAATGTAAACGCAACTTTATTCAACTAGATCAATATTCCAACTGATTAAAAATATTAATTATAAAGTAGACGAAGCCATGCAAAGTACAGTGTTCAACGTCTGCCAAAATGCAAATGCATTTTCTCGGAAACTCTAACGAGACCGGACGATGGGCACATGAACTCTATTGTTCGTACTCATCGTATTCTGATTTGTAACATTATTACTGTTACCTGTGGGAGCTTGAACCGCTGAACTTGACATAATTTCTCCCTCCTTTAGATGAAAACTCTCCTGAGTTGTATAAAATGTATGTTTAAGCTTTTTTAATTTAATATAAACGTAAATAGTTATAACTAAGATTAATACAAATATTAATATATCAATGTATACATTTAGAATAATATGATTTTTAGGATTGTATTTTAATTCATTTATATTTTCTATATTTACTATTTGTTTCATTACAATATCATTAAAATTGAAGTTTTCTTTAGTTGAATTGAGATTATTTTCATATGGAATAATAAATCTTTGTTCGAATGTACTCGTATATTTACTTTTACTAAATGTATTATTTTCGATATTTAATTTACAGTTGTTATAGTTTAATAAGAAATTTCCATTAAGTTTTGTGATTCTCTCATCACAAGTATTTGTTAGATTTATATTCTTAACATTTTTTAATAATAGCAGTCCGTTTTCTATTTCAACAATTTTCATTCTTGTATTCTTTGTTTTTATACAATTACTATTATACAAACAGAAATTAGATTTTTTAACTTCCCATAGGGAGTTATTGTAATCGGTCCGATTTGCCAAATTGAAATTTTTGACATTTCTCGACGTTTCAAGGTCCCTAGAGCCTATATCAATCATTTTTAGAGAGATGTCTGTGTGTGCGTGTGTACGTACGTTCGTACGTCCGTACGTTCTGGTACCATTTTTCGTCGTCGATATCTCAAGAACGAGTAGAGATATCGACTTGAAATAAATTTTGTTTTACGGATAATAACTTCGAAAGAAGCTGAAAGGGCGTTTATTAATATTCAATCAGTTGTTTTTTTACTATAGCAGTTTAAAAAAGAAGTGAAAATTTTGGTTGGGCTCAAATATCTCACGAACAAATAATGCTATTGACTTGAAATAAATTTTATTCGACACATTATGACGTTATACAAGTTTAATATGAATTTGGAAAAAAATCAAAATACCGTTATTTTTCAAAATCAAAAAAACTAAAAACTCGAATATACTTCGATGGAAAAACGATATTAACTTTAAAATAATTTTATTTTACGAAAAATGTTAGTTTTTACTACTGGTGAAAATTTAAAAAAAATTCAGTGGAAAGTTTTTTTACAAAAAATTAAAAACTACCAAAAATTGGTATAAATTGTCTTTCGACTCAAATTTCTCAAAAACGGGTAACGATATTGACTTCTTGTTTGTTTTATTTTCTACATAACATAATTGTTAGCAACTGATAAAATTTTGACAAATATTGAATGGGCAGTTTTTTAACAAAAAATCAAAAACTGTTAAAAATTCTAAAGAAAAGTAGTTACAATTGTATTTCAGCTCGAATATCCTGAGAACGAACAACGATTGTGCCTTCTAAAATATATTATTTCATACATAGTACAATTTTTTATGAAAGATTAAATTTTGACAAATATCTAATTGACAGTTTTTGACAAAAAGTATAAAAAAAATAAACTAAAAAGTGGTAAAATTGGGTTTTCGACTCGAATATCTTGAGAACGAGCAATGATATTGACTTTGCCATTAGGTATTTAATTTTGTACATAATAAAATTTTTTACAGCGGGTGTATATTTGATATATGTATACTTAACTGACATTTTAAACAAAAATTTAAACAGAAAATTCCATATTCGTTAAAAAAAACGCGTGGAAGTTTACCTCCTGGGTCACGTGGAAACAACTTATATATCAACAATCTCTATAATATAAATCTCTTCAAATAATTAAAATGCTTTTCAATCTCAAAATAATGATTGTTTGAATTTAACAGCTAAAGTTTGTTTCGCAGAAAATTGGTCATTTGAAAAAAAACTAAATATACAGTTTTCAAGATCACAAATGGGAAGTTATCAGTGTGGGTCGCACCCAGCCTCTTTTTTAAGTTTTTAAATTCAACATTTGTTTCATATGTATATGTTGTTCCATTTATTTTAATAATTTCTTCGTCATCTATTATCATTTCTTCAAAATTATTTGTTAAAGAAGTAACCAAGTACTTTTTTTGTTTCTTTAACATCATTATTTGGTTTTTTAATAACAAAGACTATTTTTTCATTTTCATATAGAGCAGTTCCCATTTTCACGTTTTTTAATTTTTCAAAATTTTTATCATATTTTAACGGGTCCGAAATCTAACGTTTTTTTTCAAGTAGTGCTTATTTCGTGAATGGTAACACTTAGCTCATGTCTGATTTGACAGATAATTAGTTTTGTCCTTGCACTGAACAAATATGGTTGTTCAGGAGTTGAAGCCAACTGACCATCCAATGCGTTTTCGCTTCGCTAAGTTTGCCTGCGATCGACTTAAAGAAGATGCCGATTTTGCCAAAAAAAAATCATCTTTTCTGATGAAGCTCATTTTGATCTTGGCGGGTATGTAAACAGGCAAAATTGCATACATTAAAAAGCCGATACACCCAAAACGAGTCATTGTTTGGTGCAGATTTTGGTCCAGAACTCCAGAGGCATAATTGGGCCATTTCTTTTAGAAAATGAGCAAGAAGTAGCCGTTACAATGGCGGTCAATGGCGATCGTTATCGGGCCATGTTGAACAAATTTTTGTACACAAAAATTGAAGAGGAGGATATTGGCAACATTTGGTTTCAACAGGAAGGCGCTACGTGCCACACAGCCGAAACTACACTCGATGTTTTGCGCCCTGTTTTTGAAGATCGCATTATCAACCACCTCGGAGCTTCGATTTGACACCGTTGGACTATTATTTGTGGGGTGCCTTAAAAGATAAGTGTTACTCCGACAAGCCAGAGATAATTGACGCTTTAAAGGAAAATATTCGTGAAGCCATTGGTGAAATACAGCTGCACACAATCGATAATGTGCTTAAAAATTGGACCGATCATGTAGGCTACTGCATGGCCAGCCGAGGCAGCCATTTGAATGATTTTTTTTTTCCTTTATTAATCCGGTTTATAATATTATTTTGATTATTTTTATTATTTTTAAGTGTTCCTCAATGTTTTGTCTGTATTCGTCTTCCATGGTTCCATATCAACATTTTAAACCTCATCCTACTATGTTGATGAATATTCTTTTATTTCTATGTGGAATAATAGTATGTAATTTATAATTAAGTGAATCTAATTCATTGAATAATATCTATTTTCCATCTTTATCTATTTGAATATTTGAAAGATTTACTTCTAGACATGAAATAATTTTTTGAATTTCTAGTTTCTAGAATTTTCTAGTGTTGTAAGTTTTGACTATTTCTAAATTTCCAAGTTTGATTTCGGTAAATCCACAATTCGTCTCTATTTTGTCTATTACTAACGTTATATCCACCGTCGTTGTCACTGTTAGTAGTAGAATTGCTAATATCCAATTGATCTGAATATTATTCAGCTTAAGTGTTCTATACCTAGGTTTTTCTTTGTCATTTTTGAATTTAATTGCTGAATGTTGTTGGCAACACCCTTTGTCATACTGACTTCTAAAAGGTAAAATTATAAAGACTGAAAAGGTACCGAACAACGATTGCTAGCTTTTTCTAAACGTGTCATTAAAAAATTAATTTAAGAGTAATTATTATTGTTAAATAATTAAGCATTAAAAATATAATTCATTTGTGTTTCAGTCTCCGAACAAAACAAAGTGGCGACGAAGATTTTGCAAAGATTTCAGAGATTTTTAGAGACTAAAATTATCTCTCTCCAACCTAACCTCATTCCATCATGCCGGATGGACAAAATTCCGCAGGGGCCACAGGCGGATCAATTCAACCACCGTTACATCAACCAGTAAAAATCCAGCCAGGTATGGACCCAGCGATGCTAACCTAGGCATTTTTTTTATCCCTTTTAGGCATTATTTCATTAGCTAAGGCTTTAAGGCTTATTTTTTCTTCAAAAGGCATCTTTTTTTATCAGTTATTTTTATTTTTTTAATTCAACATCCTGACTTTTATTTTACTCAAGGTGAAAAAGAATTTTAGATGTAACCTCGGTCTTAAAGAATTTATTTCCACCTTCAAATTCTGTTCATTTTCGGAACCCTTTTTCTGGTTGTAAAATGTTTCCTTTTCTGGAAAAATTAGTTAACCATATCTTATACTTGCCGCATTCTTCGGCAACTGTAGAAAGGATTTTTTTATCCATCAATCAACAAGACAAAGCTCAGAAATAGGCTTAATACAGATACCTTAAGTGGAATTCTGCATGCAAAGTCGCTGTTTAAAGAAAAAAAATGCTATAATTTGTAATTTAAACAAACACACATGTCATTATTTCAAAAATCAATGTATGATTTGAAAGACGAAGACGATCTAATGGGCTAAGAATATGGTTGTTTTGTAATTAACACTTTTGTACCTACTTATGAAACTAAAATTCAAAAATGTTGTTCCTATAAAGAATCCTTTTCTGTGATTTATAAATTTATAGTTTAATATTTAATTGTTTTTTTAAATGAAAAAAAATGTTTTTGTTATTTTTTTTATACTTGGAATTAATTTTTTATCTATTGTCAGTTTTTTACCAAAAAAAATATTTTAGGCATTATTTTATTGAAAAAGGCATCTTTTTTTCAAAGTAAGGCACTTTTTTGTCAAAAGTGGTTGGCAACGCTTCATGGACCCAGTTCTGGTTCAGATTATCTCTCAAAACAGTGCCCTGGTTGAGAAGTTAGCCAATATGTCAATGGGATCAACAGCAACAGAGTTGAAAAAGAATGCCTTATGCAAGAACATCAACGAATTTCACCATGATCCTGAGAATGGACAAACTTTTCCAGTGTGGTATAGGTGCTATGAGGATCTTTTTGCTGAAGACGCCAAAGAATTCGACGATGCAAGCAAGGCAAGACTTTTACTTCGAAAAATTCATTCCATAGCACACAACTACATTCTACCATAGCTACCCAAAGAATTAAGTTTGCGGAAACAGTGGACAGGCTTTCAAAATTGTTTGGACGCATCGAATCAGTTTTCGCGGCTAGGTTCAACTGTCTTCAAATGACAAAAAGCGATGTTGACGATTATGTCACTTTTGCAGCCTAGGTTAATCGATGTTGCGAAAATTTCGATCTAGAGAAATTTACTATGAATTAACTCAAATGCACAGTTTATGTGATGGGTCTCCAATCACCAAAAGATGCTGACATAGGCATCGAACTTCTTTCTCTTTTGGATAAAGAGAAAGACCTCAGAGTCGAGAATCTAGTTTCCGAAATTCTTCGTTGCAAAAACCTACAAAAAGACACAATCATGATCGAATCCGGAATCTCAAAACTTCAACATATCGGCGCCAAACAGACACAGCCAACCCATAGTCCACGTTGTCAGGCCAAGGGGAAAATCAACCACGAGGTTAGGAGCACAAAACCCAGAACACATTGTTGGAATTGTGGCAGTATGCATTTTTCGAAGGATTGCACTTACTTACAGCACAAGTGTCGAGACTGCAACAAAATTGGCCACAAAGACGGTTATTGTCCTTGATCTAGTAAGCAACTACAGCAAGAGATCAATAAAGCGAATAGTTCCGAGAAAAAGCATACCAGGCGAGCACCTTCAGCCAAAAGCTGTTTTTGCTGTCAATCAACAGACCTTGGCACAAAATCGGAAGTATAACAACATCTACATCAATGGCAATAGGGTAAAACTTCAAATTGACACGGGTTCCGACATCACGATCACTTCAAAACCAATGTGGTCATCAATAGGATCCCGAGTCATGATCAACACTCATCAGCATCACACAGCCAGAGACGCTTCATCAAATCAGATTCCAATCATAGCAGAATTTGAAGCCCAAATCAAATTCGAAAGAAGTCATCATCTCAGCACAGTTTACGTTTCCAAACTCAGCAATCTTAATATATTTGGAGTAGATTTAATGGAAAAATTTCATCTATGGGAAAAACCAATTAGTGTTTTTTGCAAAACAATAAACACTGCCGACAGAGTTTCTGCCATAGCCTCAATCAAGAACAAATTCCCAGAAGTTTTCCGTGACGGTCCGGGTCACTGTACAGAATTTAAAATAAACATTCAAATAAAAGATAATATTAAACCTGTTTTTATTCCCAAACGACAGGTAGCTTATTCCGCCTTGCTATCAATAGACAAGGAGCTCAACCGACTGCAGGATGCTGGCATTATCAGACCCATCAATTATTCACCTTGGGCAGCTCCTATATAAATGGGGCAATTCGCATCTGCGCAGATTATTCAACAGGGTTGAATGCCTGCGTGGAACCCCACAGCCATCCGCTGCAACTTCCTCAAGACATTTTTGCAAAGATGTCAAATTGCAAATGCTTAACGCGCATAGATTTGTCAGTTGCCTCTGCAAATGGAAGTTGACGACGAAACTAAGCAAATTCTCACCATACACACACACCGCGGCTTCTTCACTTTCAACAGGCTCGCACCAGGAGTCAAAGCAGCCCCTGGCGCTTTTCAAAAAGCAATGGACACCATTCTTGCGGGAATACAAGAAGCATCGGCCTATATTGACGACGTCTTGGTAGCAACAGAGACGGTAAGCGAAAACATCATGGCAGTAGAAGAAATACTTAGAAAATTTGCAGAATACGGTCTCACAGTCAATTGGTACAAATGCAAATTCTTCTCAAAAGAGTGCAAATATTTGGGACACATCATCAGTCACGAAGGACTTCGACCCGATCCATAAAAGCTTACCGCCACCAAGCAACTACCACCACCAATAAAAATCAGTGAACTTTGATCGTTTCTCGGAGCCGTAAACTATTACGGCAAATTCATCAATGGGATGCGTTCTCTTCGAGCACCTTTAGACGACCTTCTCAAAAATAATACAAAATGGTAATAGTCAGAAGAATGCAAGCAAAGTTTCGCGGAGTTCAAATCTCTCTTATCATCTGATTTGGTTGTTACCAACTAGGTACAATCCAGCATTGCCGATAGTCGTAGCTGCAGACGCATCGATCGTTGGAATGGTGCCCGTATTTCTAGCGTCATGACTGATGGAAAAAATGCTATTTACCATGCTACGAGTATCTCGCCTCATCAGCAATCAGATGAAACCCGAAGAAGATTTTGTTGTGGCCAGCGCTAGACTTGAAATGGATGTCAAAGAAGTTCTGCAGGACAACGTTCAGTCACTACCAATCAACTTTTACATGGTAAGTCAAGCTACACAATAAAATAAAATTTTGCAACAGGTCATGCACCACATCCGCAATGGTTGGCCTCGCAAACTAAACGACTCCACCCTAACAGCATTTTTCAACCGAAAAGATGCAATGTCAATTGTGGACAATTGCCTGTTATATGGCGAACGCATCGTCATTCCAGACACATTCAACAAGCGAATTCTCATTCAACTACACAAGGAACATCGAGGCATATGTAGTTAGAATGAAAGAAATCGCGCGATCATCTGTGTATTGGCCCACAATAGATGCGGGCATAAAAAATTGGGTTCGTCAGTGCCACGGCTGTGCAACAGAAGCCCGAACTCCAGTAAAAACCCTACTGTCATCATGGCCAATGCCGACGTCACCTATGCAACGTATCCACATAGATATCGCAGGCCCAGTCAACTCAACATATTGTTTGGTAATCGTAGATGCTTTTTCAAAGTATCCAGAGATTTACCAAACAGCAATCATCACTTCAGCTACCGCCATCCAAAAGCTCACAGAATTCTTTTCACTTTTTGGCCAGCCACATGAAATAGTATCCGACAATGACACTCAATTTGTGAGTGCTACGTTTGAAGTGTTCTGTAAATCCAGAGGTATCAAACACACTCGCACAGTTCCGTATCACACTCCATCCAACGGGCAAGCAGAGCGCTTCGTGGATACATTGAAAAGAGCACTAGCCAAAAATAAAGACAGAGGAACGGATGGTGAACATCTTCAAGAATTTCTTTTGGCCTACGCCAAACCGAAATGCTTCAGACAAGTCACCAGCCGAATGTTTCATCGGCAGAAAAATCAGAACGAACATCGATCTTTTGAAGAAACCCGAAGAACATATATCCAGACGAAACATACAGATGGAAGACCAATTTTACCGCAGCAACAAAGCAAAGCAGTTTCTGTGCAGGGGACCCAGTTTACGCAAAAGTTTTCAAACGAAATACATTTTTTTGGGTTCCAGCTGTTGTTGTCAACAAAAAAGGAAATGTCAACTACGACGTAAACCTGCAATTGCAATCAGATGGGCGAACATGTTTAAGGCGAATGCACACTAATCAACTTCGTTTTCGTTATGCTGAAAACGGAATGGGTAACAAAAATTCTAATGTATTAAATTAATATTTTAATCTCTTTGACAGGTACAATTCTGTCACACCAGTTGCAAGTAATCAAAACAATCAAAATCTAAATTCACCAGCATCACAACCTAGAGTGAAATCACAACAACCTAACCCGAGTAGCACAGAATTCGATTTGTAACAAGAATTCTGTTGTATTTGTGTTTTGTTGAAGTAATTTGCAATATTATTTGTTGTAACTCAATTTCTCAATTGTTCATTAAAAAACAATTGTAACTTTTGAATTTAAATGCTACAAATCGGTTTTATAACAGTTTGAACTTGTTTTCAAAAAACTGAAGTTGTTATTAAAATATTATAAGCAAGTCTAGCATTTGATGGTTAGTAAAAAGTTTTTATTACATCTATTGATTTTCTATTTCGTTATCTTCTAACTTAAATGCTAAAATAACTTTCTTAAAACAATCTATAAAAACATTTTCGTAACTTTAATATAATTGACAGTCAAAAAGGGGGAAACAAATGACAAAAACATTTTTGTAATGTTTTTCCTATTAAATGTTTATTTTAACATTAGAACAAGTTTTTTACAATATACATATACATATAACAATAAGTTAATCGGTGTTGTATATTCAATACAATACAATACAATGCTGTTAGAAAAATATGTATGTATATTATAATAAAATACACATCATTCTTTAAATAACACTTCTTGGTTTAAAAAAATTTATGTATACGAGTAAATCTCCAAAACTGTTTTTTCAATTACATTTCAATCTTCTTATTACTATATTCAATATAAAAACAAAGATGAAACTCTACTTGTGCTTTGTTTCGTTTATATTTCGCATAACACATCGTTGAAACAAAGTTGAAACATACCCGCTTGTATTTTTTATGAGTGGAGATTTATTTATTTACTTGTAATATATTTGTAAACATGAAACAGATATTGTAACGACATTGAAACGGATAGGTAACCAAAGTACTAAAATTGAAAAAAAAAACATTTGCTTTGCATTTGAAACAAAACTTCAACATTTCTTAAGATTCAAGTGATGTTGTAGTTGAGTTTCTAGAACCTTCGATAACAAAGCTGATTGATATTTTGAATGTCAGCCATTTTGCTTTGACATGAAAAGAGTTGCTTTACATGGCAGAGTTGCCGCAGGATTGAAAAATTGTCACAAGTATATTAAACAGTTGCAGATTTTAAGACGACCATAATACACGTAAATTATACAATGGTTTTAAGAACTCATAATTATTAAAAATAAAAATAACTTTTTTTTACATTGCATGATTTGTCTTGTCACAAAAAACGCATTTTTACTTTTCATGAATATTTCGTATCAAATGTCAACAGACGGCCAAAAAACTATATTTTATGAAGCATTAAGAAAAAGGCAAAATTATGTTTTTTTTTAAATCTTAATTAGAAATTTATTTTCTAGAACTAAACATTTAATGGGGGTTCAAAAGAAGGCAACATTGATATGTTTAAATTTAACTTGATTTCTGTTATGAATGTCTGTTTTAGAAATATAAACAAAAATTTAACTGCGGCAATACTGGCGGGCATGGACCAAAGTAAAATGCAATTTTTAGCTTCATTTTTTCCTGCCACAAAAAAAAATGATGGTTTTTTAAATATAAGAATTCTTGTTTCAGTAACGTAAATTCGAAAATATGATGAAACACAATATTTCTCTGTTTTATAAACATTGTAAGTTGATTAAAATGAGGAGTTTATTGCTTTGATTTTCTATTTTGTTATATCTTTGGGATAGTAACATTTAAGTTTTACTTTTGAGAGACACTGTTTTATTGATATTTCCTGCAACAAACGCCATATTGTTCACAATGTAATAAAAATTTCTTAGGATTTGATCATAATATGCTAAATTTTTAAATTAGCTTTTCCAGTTATTGTCACTTTTTGTTTAGTAAATTTTAATGGAAATGGGTCAAAGTTTCGTTTCCTAATGTAAATCATAAAAATTTTTGCAACTTAAATTCATAAATACAGAAATGAGTATTTTCACATTTTTCAAATTTTCGCCCAATTTTAATATTTGGGATGGCGCGTGAGTTTTCTAGAAGGAAAACATCAATATTTGTGATAAAAATAGCATTTGCATTAGATTTTCAGTTTATAAATAACTAAAAATCGCATTTGAAATAATAATATTTGACTAATGATTGTATCCAATACTTTACTTTATCTCTTTTATAACATCTGAAAAGTATACAATACATTTTAAAAGAGTTAAATAATAACTTTTCAGTAACTCTTGAAATGTTTTCGGTAACATTATTTCTCATTATATTATAACATAATGGAACTGAAAAAGTTAAATTTTGTTTAAGCAATGTTATATGTAACAAAGTATGCTTGCATTAACGTTTTAGCAATATTAATAAAGCTCATCGTCGAGTTCAATTAAAGTTGCATTATTGTAAGATTGAGTTACATGTAACATTTCTTAGTTCAAATACCACTTATAAAACTGAGAAATGACAAAATTTAACTTCTATAAAACGGAATTAATACAAATTTGTTTCAAATGAGAGGAGAAACGCGGCTATTTGGGTTACATAACTGTAGCAAAACATGTTCCTGAAATAAATGAACAACAACTTGATTGTTTTACTGGAGTTATATCTACCAAAAGGAAACCCTTCTGTGCTACTCGGGAATAGTCCCAATCTAGTTACGACAGCTTCTTCAACTCCATCGATTCAAGACTCAACGGAAGTAAATGACGAGCTTCAAGGAATCAATACACGCTTTCCTCAACCAGTCCGAACAGATGAAAGTCAGTAGTCTATTTCAACAGGGTGCTCTTCTCGCAAATCCACAAGAGCTCGAAGTCCACCACGCCTAACCTAACAAGGGGGGATGTTGGCAACACCTTTTGTCATACTGACTTCTAAAAGGTCTAAAATTATATAGACTGAAAAGGTACTAAAAACCACCGTTGTGATGTGAAGCTTTTCCGTGTTATTAAATAATTCATTTAAGAATATTTGTTATTAATAAATAATAAAGTATTAAAAATATAATTCATTTGTGTTTCAATCTCGGAACACAACAAATGTATTGAATATTTATGGTAAAATCAGGCTTTTTATGTTGACTTCCTTCTATATGCAAATAAAAACTATTATTTCATATTTTTTCCTACGTTTCGTCGTAATTTCTCGACTTCAACAGGGATAGTTTATTAAATCTGTAGAAATTTTATTTTTTAACAATTTATAATTTAAAAAATTTTTTTTATATTTAAACTTACATGAAAAAAAACCGTTTATTACATTTAATAAAAAGAGGCTGGGTGCGACCCACACTGATAACTTCCCATTTGTGATCTTGAAAACTTTATATTTAGTTTTTTTCAAATAACCAAATTTTTTGCGAAACAAACTTTAGCTGTTAAATTCAAACAATCATTATTTTAAGATTGAAAAGCATTTTAATTATTTAAAGAGATTTACGAAATGCACATATATTATAGAGATTGAATACCTAATGGCAAAGTCAATATCATTGCTCGTTCTCCAGATATTCGAGTCGAAAAACCAATTTTACCACTTTTTAGTTTATTTTTTTTTATATTTTTTGTCAAAAACTGTCAATTAGATATTTGTCAAAATTTAATCTTTCATAAAAAATTGTACTATGTATAAAATAAAATATTTTAGAAGGCACAGAGCTGAAATAAAATTGTAACTACTTTTCTTTAGAATTTTTAACAGTTTTTGATTTTTTGTTAAAAAACTGCCCATTCAATATTTGTCAAAATTTTATCAGTTGCTAACAATTATGTTATGTAGAAAATAAAACAAACAAGAAGTCAATATCGTTACCCGTTTTTGAGAAATTTGAGTCGAAAGACAATTTATACCAATTTTCGGGAGAATTTTTTGTAGTTTTTAATTTTTTGTAAAAAAACTGTCCATTGATTTTTTTTTGAAATTTTCACCAGCAGTCAAAAACAACATTTTTCGTAAAATAAAATTATTTTAAAGTTAATATCGTTTTTCCATCTAAGGATATTCGAGTTATAAAAATTTTTTTTTTAGTTTTTTTGGTTTTAAAAAATAACGGTATATTGATTTTTTTCCAAATTCATATTAAATTTGTATAACGTCATAATGTGTCGAATAAAATTTATTTCAAGTCAATAGCATTATTTGTTCGTGAGATATTTGAGCCCAACCAAAATGTTCACTTCTTTTTTAAACTGCTATAGTAAAAAAACAACTGATTGAATATTAATAAACGCCCTTTCAGATTTTTTCGAAGTTATTATCTGTAAAACAAAATTTATTTCAAGTCGATATCTCTACTCGTTCTTGAGATATCGACGACGAAAAATGGTACCAGAACGTACGGACGTACGGACGTACGAACGTACGAACGTACGAACGTACGTACACACGCACACACAGACAGCTCTCTAAAAATGATTGATATAGGCTCTAGGGACCTTGAAACGTCGAGAAATGTCAAAAATTTTAATTTGACAAATCGGACCGATTACAATAACTCCCTATGGGAAGTTAATAAATAAATAATTTTTTTATATGTATGGTTCTATGGATTAATTTTTTAAATTGGAATTTTAGCACAGCACTTTAGAAAAATTAAATTAAGTGAACTATTAAAGTTTACTGAAAAAATTATGTTGCTCTTAATGCAAGAGAAGAGCTAGATATTGTGTTGTCTCTATCTTCCTGTTTAATGTTTAATGTTTTCTCTATATTTTGTTGTATACGTTTACGTAGACTTTCTAGTATGTACAATGTACATACCTGTGGGCAAATTCTTAAACGCAAAACTTGCTCAAATTATGCTAAGCAAACAATTCCAAAATGCAAACGTAAACATCCCTGCTAAGCAGATTGTCCCTAAATGTAGTAAACTTTATTTTCATGCGCAAATGCAAATATTTTTCGGCAAATGTCAAAAATATCTTGCGCACTTCACTTGCTTTGCCTTTTCAACTGCATTCTTCATTTGCTTTGCATGTGGTTTGCTTTGCAAATGTTGCGTTTAAGAATTTGCCCTGTTATTTGTTCTTTTTTCCTTGTCCATTATTATTAGGGGTATTCATGCAACGGTGGAAAACTCGGATAAACCTCAGAAACCAGATAATTTTATCTCCGCAGAAACGAGCTATCAAAATTTGTACGGGAAAAATATTCTGCAAACCAGATAAATTTATCTCACAGAATTGATGCAGAAAGCGAAGAAATAAACCTCATAAAGTTTCGAGAAGTATTTTGTGACGTTTAGTTGTGACAGCTGATTATTTCTCACATTTATGCAAAAATTTGTATGGGGTGCTCATGCAAACGTAAAGCGGAAATTTGTATCTTTCTGCAAAACGAAAATTATCTCGTTGCATGAATACCCTTATTGTCTAATCAAAGTCTGCAGAAGTGCAGAGTGTCCAGTTTTTAGTATATGTTGCGATAACCCAGTGGATTCTCTTTTATTTCGAATATCAGATTTGTGTTAGTTTAACCTCGTCTCCAGCGATCTCTTTGTTGTCCCAATATATATCAGATTGCACGTCTCCTCCTCCTTACCACTGCACCCAAATTTATAAACTACGTCATGTTGTTGTTCTTTTTCTATTTTGTGTTGGTGAATAGGTGTCTTATTATTAAATTTGAATGTATTGACTTATTGTACCATTCTACGCACTTATATATTTTTTCTTTCGTTGTCAATTCTGATTTTTCTGTTGTAAAACTCGCATTTTTTCACTAATGGTATTGTGAAGTGTCTCTATGTCAGGGTTACCGGTGTGACTATTCGGTTTAGTAAAGTGGACTTCGATATTTTTTTGCTTTAAGAAATCTTTGACATTAATGCTTTGAAATTCGTTATCTAGAACTGTTTTATTAGGTTTTCCTTTGATAGAAAAGTAAAGTCGTAGTTTTTATTTGATGCTGTTTTATGTCTTCTAAATGAAATATTATACTATGTTTAGAGAATTTATCAATAAATGTTAAGAAGTTGTTTTTGGAGCTGGTGTTAATGTCTGCATATATACTATTTTATTTACGTCACTTGGTGTTTCAGTGTATTTAAACTTCGGTTTAATTGGTTTCCTATCATACTTAACTTGATTACATGTATCGCAATTGTTAATATATTTCTGTATGAGTTCTTTTAAGTTTTTGAAGTATATTAGCTTCTTTAGACCTGCATAATTTTCGTTTATGCTAGCATGGCCCGTTTCATATTTATGATATTTTCCTATCTGCTTATAAGTATCATCATCGAAAAAGTGGAGAAGATTAAAATCTTGTTTTCCTTTGGCTTTTTTGGTCGCAATGGTTGTAGCAATTAAACAATTAAGTAAACATTAGCCTTTTCCGATGTTTCGACAGGGGTTGCTGTCTTCTTCAGGGGAACTTTATTTTATCAAAATAAAAAAAATAAATTATTAACAATTGTGTAACAACTTAAAACAATATTGCAAACTTACGTTACATAAAAATATAACAAAAATTGTAAATAATTTACATTAAAAGCAAAAATTTGAAAAAAGAAATAAAAAAGAGAAAAATACACTTCAAAATGAAGTTCAGTCTTTGATTATTACAAAAAAAAAACATTTTTGACATTTACTAAGAGACAAGAGAACAATATACGGATGATATGTTTTGTGTTTCGAGCTTTCGATTCATTCATTGGTTGCAACCATTTGAGTGGTTGATGATATGTAAGTAAGTCAAAAGGTCTACCAAAGATAAAGATAGTCTGAAATATTTCACAGACCAAACTATTGCTAATAGTACCTTTTCAGTGAAAGAGTAGTTTCGTTCGTGATCGTTTAACGTACGACTCACATAACAAACTGGGTGTCCTTCTTGTGTTAGTACAGAACCAATAGCAAAGTCATTCGTCGGTCGTGAGTTGAAACTTCTTGTTAAAGTCTGGATATTTTAAAACTGAATTTTGAAATATTTTGCATCGTTCAGATCTATTCTTGTATTCTTTTTGAGGTACCTAGTCATTGGTTCCGCAATTTTGGCGTAATCCTGTATGAATTTTCTAAAATAACCAGTAAAGACTTTATCGGTTTTGTAGTTTCAGGTAATTGAAGTTTTTGAATGGCTTCAATTTTTTTGTTATTTGGTTTTACCCCTTCCGTCATTAAGACGTGTCCTAAATATTCGGTTTCTTTTGAAATGAATTTGCATTTATTAACTTCCCATAGGGAGTTATTGTAATCGGTCCGATTTGTCAAATTGAAATTTTTGACATTTCTCGACGTTTCAAGGTCCCTAGAGCCTATATCAATCATTTTTAGAGAGATGTCTGTGTGTGCGTGTGTACGTACGTTCGTACGTCCGTACGTTCTGGTACCATTTTTCGTCGTCGATATCTCAAGAACGAGTAGAGATATCGACTTGAAATAAATTTTGTTTTACAGATAATAACTTCGAAAGAAGCTGAAAGGGCGTTTATTAATATTCAAACAGTTGTTTTTTTACTATAGCAGTTTAAAAAAGTAGAGAAAATTTTGGTTGGGCTCAAATATCTCACGAATAAATAATGCTATTGACTTGAAATAAATTTTATTCGACACATTATGATGTCATACAAATTTAATATGAATTTGGAAAAAAATCAATATACCGTTATTTTTTAAAATCAAAAAAACTAAAAAAAAAATTTTATAACTCGAATATCCATAGATGGAAAAGCGATATTAACTTTAAAATTATTTTATTTTACGAAAAATGTTGTTTTTGACTACTGGTGAAAATTTCAAAAAAATTCAGTGGAAAGTTTTTAACAAAAAATTAAAAACTACAAAAAATTCAACCAAAAATTGGTATAAATTGTCTTTCGACTCAAATTTCTCAAAAACGGGTAACGATATTGACTTCTTGTTTGTTTTATTTTCTACATAACATAATTGTTAGCAACTGATAAAATTTTGAAAAATATTGAATGGGCAGTTTTTTAACAAAAAATCAAAAACTGTTAAAAATTCTAAAGAAAAGTAGTTATAATTGTATTTCAGCTCGAATATCCTGAGAACGAACAACGATTGTGCCTTCTAAAATATTTTATTTTATACATATGTAGTACAATTTTTTATGAAAGGTTAAATTTTGACAAATATCTAATTGACAGTGTTTGACAAAAAATATAAAAAAAAAAATAAACTAAAAAGTGGTAAAATTGGGCTTTCGACTCGAATATCTTGAGAACGAGCAATGATATTGACTTTGCCATTATAGGTATTTAATTTTATACATAATAAAATTTTTTACAGCGGGTATATATTTGACACATACTTAACTGACATTTTAAACAAACATTTAAACAAAACTAAGAAAATTCCACATTCATTAAAAAAAGGCGTGGAACTTTACCTCCTGGGTCAAGTGGAAACAACTTATACATCAACAATCTCTAAATATAAAATAATGATTGTTTGAATTTAACAGCTAAAGTTTGTTTCGCAGAAAATTTGGTTATTTGAAAAAAAACTAATGATCACAAATGGGAAGTTATCAGTGTGGGTGGCTTATCTAATACCTTTTCAACGCTTATAATGTAATCTTTGAGAGATGAACTAAATATTAAGATATCATCTAAATATACAACGCATATTTGATTAATGTACTCTTTAAGTACTGAACTAATTAATCTTTGGAAAGTCGCTGGACCGTTCTTTAGCCCAAAAGGCATTCTTGTGAATTTGTAATGCCCAAGAGGAGTCGAAAATGCTGTCTATTTTCTATCCTCTTCTCTAACTATAGGACCTGGTGAAATCCTTTCGCTAGGTCTAATGTTGTGAAGCATTGGGATCTTCCTAATTTATCTAATATCAATCTATATTAGGAATTGGAAATTTGTCATCAATTGTGGCTTCGTTTAACTTCCTATAGTCCACTACTATTCTCCATTTATTTTGCCCGGAGTTGTCGACTTCTTTAGGAACGACCCACAAAGGACTATTATACAATGAATTGCTTTCCTTAATAATTCCCTGTATTAACATTTCTTTGATTTGCTTATTGATTTCTTGTTCATGTATCTGAGGGTATCTATATATTTTTGCGTAAATTGGTCTATCTGTTGTAGTAATGATTTCATGTTTGACTTCGTTGGTACAAGTGAAAAAACAAATCTCTGTTTTTCTTAAGAATTTTCGCTACTGTTTCTCTTTGTTCCATATTTAAATGGTTACCTAGAATACTCTGCGGTATTCCTTCATCTTTAACAATTCCCTCTAAATTATGCACTTCATTGTAAGTATATGAACATGCATTTATAAATTTTATTTTATTTCCATGTATTTCTATATATTCCTGTTCTAAATTTATTTTAGCTTGTAAAGGTTTAAACAAATTGTGTCCTATAAGACCATCAAAATCTTTCTCACTAAAGGAATCAAGCTTTCAACACATTCTTGCTCTCTGTACAAACTCTTTGGGAAGTTCTGTCATACTTTCAGTGTCTAAGACGTTTTTCCGTTAAGGGTATTGAAAACTACTTTTTCTTTTAATGGAATTCGTTTATAATTTTGTAATTTTTTTTATCAAGGAGTGTAATAGTTGAACCAGTATCTATCAAACATTTAATCTTGTCTTCTCCTAAAGTTAATTCGGTAGATCAGACCTGGAGGCACTAAGTGAAAATTTGTCTCTTCGTTTTTTTGCTGGACATGTTCACATTCCATTGGCGTCTGATTATTCTGTTGTCTTTGATTGGAATTATTACTTTTTAAGTCTGATTTATGTACTGAAAGTCTGTTTTTTAATTTTTGTTTGGTGGTTCCAATATAAATTTGGTTGCATTCTTCGTCCGAGTTGCCTTTACAATTTATTTTGTAAATTAAAGCTGAATTCTCCAATTTGTCTATTTTCGTCTTAAGGTTGGTGAAAAGTTGTGAAGTTGTATTAGTGGCTTTCAAGGTTATTATATATTTGTCTGTATCAAAGAGTCAAGTATTTTTAAAGCGATCTGCTATGTCTTTTATGCAGGTGAATGATTTGTATATGTGCTTTTCGTCATCTGTTTTACTTATATTAGGTTTTTGGTGTTCATATTGTTTTATCAGGTTGGTAATAATAAAATTTAAAAAAAACTTTCAGGACATAAATCATAATTAAAAAGTTATGACTCACAGAAGACAGCACTGGCATCGCATTGTATTACTCTCAACCACTCTCCTGCAGTGTTACCTCTGAAAATGTTGGGAAAGTGTCAAAAAAGAAGAAAAAATTGTCCCTTATAAATTTCAATTAGTACGCAACATTAAACTCAAATTTTTATTCGGTTTAATAAAGTAACAAAAAATATTTCTTCAAATAGGTACATATGAGTACCTATACATATTTGCATTAGGTACATTAAAATAATAAAAAATATTTCTTTCAATATTTACGATGAAAGTGGCCACCTAGCCTTCGGAGTTTAAACTAATTTCTGGTTACAGAAGATAACCTAGATAAATGGCAAGATCCCAAATTGTTGTTGTATTACATGTTAAAAAAATAACCTAGAACCGGATAAAAAAATTTGTACAGGTTATTTATGATAATAAAACGCGGCTATAGTTATATTAGAATTATAAAAAAAAAATTTAATTTATTGAGTAATTATCACATAAATTTTTAGGTATTGGTTATATATACTTTTGTATGAGATCTTAAATAAGAACCCGATCTTCTAAGTCGAGCTCAGTGTCTCTTAAAACATTTAAAGCAGAAAGCATTGCATCGCAAGTATCAACTTTTAATTTTAAGTTTATTTTTCATAAGAAAAAGTTTTGAAAATATGCATGCACTGCTATGCGGAATTTTTTTTAAAAAAATTCGTATAAATTTGAATAAACTAATTCATTTAAGTGGTTTCTAAGTTCCCAACCTTGAACTAGAACAATTCGAAATTTTTAATTTTAAAAATTTCTTCAAAACTTGAATCATTAGCTTTTAACTCCAAAGCTTTAAATTCATCAATTAATTTCTCGGGATTAGGTATCAAATTTTCAAATTCTGATACCAAATCAAAATAGTTTTATTTAATTGTGTTTGTGTCAAAAAGTGTCCCAAATTTTTAAAAGGTGTCCAAAATCGATTATTTTTGAAAAGAGGTGTTTTGGTGTCCGGAGAGAAAAAAGGTGTCAAATTGACACTAAAGTGTCCCGAAGGTAACCCTGCTCTCCTAACTTTGAAAATGTAAAAGTACTGCAAAGAGAAGACAACTACAACAAGAGAATGATAATCGAAACGCTGCATTTTGCATAATATCATCAACGCCAACAACACTATGAACCGAAAAACTGACAAGGGCAAGAGTACGATAACTCAGGCGACAAAGTTTAATGACGGATTTGAATAGAACTGCCAAAAATAAGCATTTTTTACTATGGGAGGGGGGGGGGGGGCTATCTCCCCCCGTTTAGGCAGTAGGCGCAATTTAAAAAATATGTGTGTTAAATGGAAAAAAAATAATTAAAAAATAACGGTAATACCTACAATTAAGTTTTATACATTTTTTTAAAGCAAATATTCTATTCTATTAGCCAGTTTTTAAATCAAGTCAAAACTATACATAGTTTTTGAAAAATATAATTTTAAACTCAAAATTTGAGTAAAAAAAAGTTAAAAAATAGTTTTAAATTTCAATATTTCAAAATCATAAGTTTACAAATAACTTTTTTTTTTAATAATTTGTTGCTCTTATTAATAGTCAATCAAAAACTGAAAACTAAATCATTTTATGCCTTTTAGTTTTTGAGAAAATTGAAAATAACCACAACTACTATTTCAATTTATTTATGTTTTTTTTTTGTTTGAGTGGTCTTATTTTGATAGTAAAAATGGTAGGTGCGAGTTTGGGTATATGCAACAGTGAGGTGTGTGCGAGTTTGGGTGTATGCAACAGTGGGGTGTGTATGGGGGGCATGCTGCCCCCCTGCAATCTCCCTGCTTGGGCCCACTGTAGGATTTGGGATAGGTGTGAGTTTGGGTGTACGTCACACTGAGGTGTCTATGGGTGGTGAAACCCCCCTGCTGGGCCTCACTATAGGATTTGGGGGTGCAAGATGGGGTGCATGCAAAGTTTCTTTTGCATTTAAATAAGCTGAATTTAAGAAAAATTAATTTATCCTAGGTAAATCTTAATCCATATTCGATTATTACCATCAAAATAAGACTACGTAAATACTCAAGCAAGGAAAAAATAATTTAATTAAAATTTAATTTTCTCAAAAACTAGAAGACATAAAATCATCTAGTTTTCAGTTTTTGATCAAAAACAAATAAGAGCAATGAATTTTAAGTTATAAAAAAACAGTTGTAGATAGTCTTAAAGTTTTGGAAAAATACATTTAAAAAATTTTTTTTAACTTTTTTTATCCAAATTTTGAGTTTAAAACAATGTTTTTCAAAAACCAATGTTTTTCAAAAACTATGCATAGTTTTGACTTGATTTAAGAACTGGCTAATAGATCAGAATATTGGCTTTAAAAAAATGTATAAAACTTAACTGTAGGTATTACCGTTATTTTTTAATTATTTTTTTTTCCATTCCACATATTTTTTAAATTGCCCCTACCGCCTAAACGGGGGGAGATAGACCCCCTCCCATAGTAAAAAAATGCTTATTTTTGCCTGTTCTATTCAAATCTATCATTAAACTTTGTCGCCTGAGTTATCGTACTCTCCCCCTGACATGGAAGAGATAAGCCCTCAGTACAAACACTTGTTAGAGAGTACGAGAATAAAAACTTCTCATAATATGATCTCTTGACACTAATTTTCCTATGCCTGTTACTTGTCAGTTGAACTTTGTGTAGTTAGGTCTAATTTTGTAATTTTTGTAAAAATTGTTATAAGTCAAATGATTTTATTCTTAATTGCAATATTCACATGAATACAAAAGTAAGTTTAAGTAGATTAATTGCCACACTTGATGATGTTCATAGACATGAACGAAACGTCGTGACAATATAAATAATTGTTTTTGCATTGACCTAAAGCCCGTTATTAATATTTTTATTTCTGTTTTGGTTAAAAGGATTCCTATATTGACCTGAGCTATGTATTTCTATTTTGGTTTCTATATTGACCTGAATTATTATAGTTGTTATATTTTCTAAATTGGCCTGAGTTAAGGTAACGATTACCTACCATGGTTATATTGATTATTGGCATATGTTTCTTTCATTTTGGCTGTTTGTCGCCAAACGACGATGAAAATTATTACTGTTAATATTTTTGTTATTTGAATTTTGTCTATTAAATTTATTTTTATTTATTTGAATCAATCCGGTTTCTTCTAATATATAAAATGCATCTCTTAAATTATTTGTTTGCCTACTTATAACAACACTGGCTAGATTTGGATCTAATCCATTAATAAAATATTTTACCATCATTGCTTCATTCGCTGAAGGCGATAATTCACAAGGCTTTTCAATATCGCATTAAATGGTATTTAATTTTTCTAATATTTCTTTTAAATTTTCAAAATATTTACTCACATTATTATTTCTTAGGCTTAATGCTTAATGATGAAGATTGTAATATGTATTTATTACTCCATAGTTTCTTGTTAATTCCGCTTCGATGTTTTCCCATGTTGTATTTGGTCCAAGGGTTCTAATGGTTTGTAAAGCTGCTCCAAAGATGTTCCAATAAAATGAGGCTGGACGATTTTGACGTCTCTTATAAATGATGCTAGAGAGTATTGCGATGTCAACAAAACTCTTTAATCTTTGATGCTTCTTTTAGTAATTCCATGACCTGTTATATCTTGTGGCCATTCATCTTGATTGACTTTAGCTTGCCTTTTTTTTATTAAAGTTTGTTTTATTAATAGTTTATGATATAATCACGTGAAACGGATTTTTCCATTTAACTCCGGCGACCCAAAGCATATTTTTAGCTACTTGGTAAGTCACTTATTCACTTTTAAACTATTTATGTTTTTTTTTTTATTCCAATCTTCGGATTAGAATCCTACCGACTCGATTGTTTTTTAAAAAATGTAAATGCAACTTTATTCAACTAGATCAATATTCCAACTGATTAAAAATATGAATTATGAAGTAGACGAAACCATGCAAAGTTCAGTGTTCATTTGCCAACGTCTGCAAAAGTGCAAATGCATTTTCTCGGAATCTCTAACGAGACCGGACGATGGGCAAATGAACTCTATTGTTCGTAGTCTTCGTATTCTGATTTGTAACATTATTATTGTTACCTGTGGGAGCTTGAATCGCTGAACTTGACATAACTCGTGTGGCACGCTGTGACGTAACAACAAGCGAATACTCACGCAAGCGCCTTATTGTTTGAGTCTGAAAAAACCGTCAAATATGTTATATGTAGATATGCATTTGACGGTTTTCTCAGGGTCGAAATTACATTTCGACATGAACATATTTTTATGAAAGCACTATTCAACATCCAATCGCGTTTAGCTTATAATTGCTCTAGAAAACGTTGAATCAAACGCTTAATAAACGAAGTTTTCGCTTTCGGAAACATTATGGGTACAGACGTACGATTTCTAGTGTTTTATTTTGTTAAAGATTCAAAACCAATTTCTCTTACCAAATAAACTTACCAATCTTCTTTCGGCCTCAGTCATCATTTCAGTCAGCATTTTCATCTGTCTTATCGATTCTGCATACTTGTCGTTCAGAATAGCTAGTGTTTCTTCTAGTTGAGTGATATCGTTATTCAATTTATAAAGAATTTTAATTTGGAGGTTTTGTTCTTGGACAAGAAAATCAACACGCTCTTTCTTTGGTTTGACTTCTCTAAAAACTTCAAAAAAGGCTATAACAGCTCGCACGAAGTCTAAAAGTCCTGCACCAGCTTGTGATATTTTATCCATATCATCAAGGCCGGGTGCCGATTTCATATGAGCTCGGCATGCGTTGATTTGTCTTGCAGTCAACGCCTCGCAATCCATTTCCATGATACTTCTTAAGAAATTTACATCGGACATCATACCTTTGGCAGACTTCCAATTGATTTCCTTAAGTCCTTTGAGAATGGCAAGACACTCACAAACTACTTGGACCTGTAGGGGAGGGGTAGCAAAGGACCGAATTTCAGTTATTTGTGATTTCTCAAGATCAGCTAAGGCACGCCTTGCTTCCTCGAGTGTTGGCATTGCCTCAGATAATGAAACCTCGGCATCGGCCTTTTCAATTGCAATTTGCTTCCCTTTAATTTCCACTTCTATGGATTTTTCTGATGCTTCTGCTTTTTTTATATTTGTCTTTTGTTTCGAAGATTCAATATCAAACATCATCACTTCACAGTTTGCCGATGCTACTTCAACATTTTGCTTTTGTTCGGTTACTATAATTCTTAGTTGAGCGATTTGTTCAGCCGCTTCATCAATTTTTAAAATGCCTTCTTGAAGGCGATTGCTTTGGCTTATGATGGAGTTATTTTCTTGCTCTGTTTGGGAGAAAATAATTATTGTTAAAGTGTGCCATATATTTTTATAGTCAATGATCCATATAGATCATGCTCTGAAGGTAAAACAAACAGGTCATAGTGAGAGCAGTGTTATATTATGTACTTTTTGTCTTTTTTCCGTGTACAACTGTACACAGTACAGAAAAACTCTAACACTATTGCTTTGGAGCAATGAACGTGATGCTGTAATGCATAACAGATTTGATGATCTATATGGATCAAATCTAATTAAAAATAACGTTTTGTTTCAAAAATAATACCAAAATTAGAAGCAACAATTACAAAAAAGGCTTATTCATCATCTGATGATGACTACAATCAACAGAACTATAATTATCGATCGTGGTCATACGAAACCGAGCGAGTACAAGGAATTTAAATGACGCGGTCATAACTGCGATTAAGTCATAACTAAAAAGCGAATTGACAGCACGGTACATAAGTCAAAAGGGTGCGAGCGACTTCTCCTTTATAGTATTCAAACATTCTAAATCATAAGCTATTTGATGCGATTCAAATAAAAAAAAGAAATTCATAAGCTAGTTGGTATTGGTACCTTAAGCTTTGACTGCATAATTATATTAACGAGAGTGTTTGAGTGTAAGTTTATGAAGTTTATGAACTTGGTCATTTCCCAAAATCTGGCTGGTGGTACACGAAACGATTGTTAGTGATTTCAAAGTTAACATGGAACCATATTCTGATCATCTTCTCATAATTACGACCCTTCAAATAGAATTTATTTAACCAATCGGAAAAAAACCTTTTTATTTTGCCTAAACTCAAGTGGATTGATATAAATGTATATATGGACAGTAATATATCACAGGAACCAACCACCTGATAGTTGGCTTGAGAGACACAAATGATTTTACGGATATCATGAGCTGCATATCCTATCCTGATTGTAGTCGTTTAAATTGGAAAAAAAAAGTATCCAACTGCACCTGACCTGATAAGGACTGAAGAAATGCAAGACGTAAGACCTTGGCATGGCTAGAAACCAAAGGACAATAATAATGTGGAATCAATTAAGGAGGTTAATCCGTAAGTACTCGTAGTCTAGACAACTGACGCATTCCAGAAATGCTTAACAATTTTGGGAATTAGTAAGAACCTTGAACGGAAGCAATTTTATAATAAATCTAGATCTAACGCCTGGGCCCCAATGCACAAATCACTTATCAACTTATCAATTTAAAGAAATCCTGATAAGTGTAAGTGATAAGCGTTGTAGAGGAAGCCATTTTAGGTGAGAGTACGATAACTTGGGCGCCGAAAATTGATAACGGTTTTTTGTAGAGGGGTCCAAAACAAGCATTTTTTAATATGGGATGAGGGGTCTATCTTGCCCCGTTTGGGAGGGAGGGGCACTTTTATGAAAAGAGTACTAAAAGTGGAAAAAAATCATTAAAAAATATTTTAAAGTTAAATTTAATACTGTTTTTCACAGCCAGTATTTTTTACTATAAGTCACTTTTTAAATCAAGCAAAATTTATGCACAGTTTTTGAAAAATTGAGCTTCAACACACAAAATTCGGGGAAAAAAACGTTTGAAGTGTAATTTCTCAAAACTGTAAGATTTAATATAATTTTTTTATAGAATTCGGTGCTCTTATTAATTCCTTATCAAAAATTGGAACTAGATAATTTTATGACTTCTAGTTTTTGAAAAAAATTGAAAACTACTGACTACTTTTTTATGAGATTTTAGCTTTTTGACTGCATGCCCCCCATACATACCTCAACTGTTTATACTTTACTACTGTTTAAATATCAAATTTTGCATACATCGAACCTCGAACATACCCCAAATCCTATAGTGAGGCCAAGCAGGGGGGCACCATGCCCCCCATACATACCTCAACTGTTTGTACGCCGTAATGCTGGGTGCTAGCATTGTTTTCATGTAAGAAAGCTAACATACATAGCTAAGAAATCTTATATAAACAACAACAAAAATAAAAATCTCACAAAAAAGTAATTAGTAATTTTCAATTTTCTCAAAAACTAGGAGTCATAAAATGATCTTGTTTTCAGTTTTTGATTAGGAATCAATAAGAGCACCGAATTATATAAAAAAAATTATATTAAATCTTACAGTTTTGAGAAATTATACTTCAAACTTTTTTTTTGTTTTTTCCCGAATTTTCTGTTTGAATCATTTTTTCGAAAACTGTGCATAATTTTTGATTGATTCAAAAAGTGGCTTATAGTAAAAAATACTAGCTGTAAGAACAGTATTAAACTTAACTGTAAGTATTACCGTTATTTTTCAATGATTTTTTTTTCCACTTTTAGTACCCTTTTCATAAAATTGCCCCTCCCGCCCAAACGGGGCAAGATAGACCCCCCCTCCTATAGTAAAAAATGCTTGTTTTGGACCCCTCTACAAAAACCGTTATCAATTTTCGGCGCCCAAGTTATCGTACTCGTGCCCCATTTTACTTTTCACTCAATTATCATTATCAACTTATCATATTTTTACTTAGTGAAAATAATAAGTGTTTCTCCATCTAAAAACCCAACTTATCAAAATCACTTCGTTGTTAAGCACTTATCACACAATTGATAAGTTTTTTTTCTCCGCTTGTTCGTTCGCTTCGATCGTCTCTCAGCGAGGAATTAACCGTTTTACACTTTAATTGAAATAATACGAAAAAATGGATTTTATTGAAAAAAATTAATAGAGTTAGGTTGACAAATTAATTTCTAACTTTCAAAATCCTAACCTCAATATTGAGGTCGAAAAATTCTGTCTTAAAAACAAGCGTGTATCTCATAAAAAAATTGATATTTATACAAGTCACACTGAAAAAAACTTAAAAATAAATTGCAGTAGTGTTTTTTATCCATTCAATTAATAAACTAATTGATAAAATTAATTTTGCAATGTAATATTCTATTGACTTAAATCTTTTCATACAAAGCTTGGTTCAGATTATCATTAATAACTTTCGACAATACTTAAAGAATTAGATTAAATGTGTTTCATTCGCTTAAAGACAAAAAAACCCTTATTTTCATTTATAAAGCATACCTAATATGTAGGTGTACATGACCCAAAAACAATAAAATGTTCATAAGAAAAAATTGAAATAAAATCATTTTTTTTTAAAGGCACTCGTAGAAGAAAGAACATTTTTAAAATTATTAATTTTACTGCGAAAAAATGGCACCCTTTATATTTTTCAAAGTACTTGATGACGGTGATAACGGGCTAGAGTTCTTACTTCGAACTACTTTTAGCTGTGTCTTTTACCTTTTAAAAATTTAAGATAAGTAGGTACATAAGGCAAATTCCTAAACCCAAAACTTGCGAAAATTATGCTAAGCAAACAGTTCCAAAATGCAAACGTAAAGATCCCTACTAAGCAGATTGTCCCTAAATGAAGTAGATTTTATTTTCATGCGCAAATGCAAATGTACTTGTGCAAATGTCAAAAATATCTTGCGCACTTCACTTGCTTTTGACATTTCAACTGCATTCTTCATTTGCTTTGCATGTGGTTTGCTTTGCAGATGTTGAGTTTAGGAATTTGCCCATTTATTATGTAGTATAAATTGACTTTGCTTACATTACTTTCTAGCTAGTTGATGTACTGAACGTTATACATATAACCATTTTTTAATATTATTTACATGATTTTATACATTAGGGTGGTTCTTATAAAAGTATTTTTTTATTATTATTAAGCCTTAAAAAAGTTTAAATTACAAAAAAAAATTTACCTGTAGCGAGAAATGTGTCGAAATTTTTTCTTTTAATTTAAACTTACAAAATATAATCTACCCTCTTCTCTTACTTTTTTTTATATTCCATTAATTAATTTAACAGTTTATATCTACTCATGTATTATTATTTATATGCATTTTATGTACATGTGTATATAATATTACATACATAAAAAAATAAGAACTTAATTTATCTATTTTAATATATATTAATCCATCCTTAGCAATAATTCGTACCAATATACAATTCTGAAAAAGAATTGATAATTCAATTTTTTCTTAGCGAAATTTTGCTTAACTTATCATAATTTTCATCGATAAGTCCAAGAAACAGAATGTTAGTGAACAGTAACTGATAATTTTAGTCATTTTTGATAAGCTTATCACTTATCAAATCGAAAATGTAGAACCACTCAATTGAAGTTATCTGATAAGTTGAGTACTTTTTACTTATCAAAACTTAAAAAAATATTTATCAAATATCTTGGTGCAACAAAAAGTTATCAAAATTCATGATAAGTTGCTAAGTGATAAATGATAAGTTGTTGGTGCAATGGGGCTTAATATCATATTTACGCGTTTTAAGGAATTACTGAATCCAACTTTTACGGGTCTAAGCAATGGTAAGCAGCACCGAGGCCAAATATTTTATGGGGATAGGTATAAGTAGAGTTTTAAAAAGCCAAAAGGATGGAAAGTCTGCTGGGCTTATACATATGGACTACGGAGTTGATAAACAAGCTTAATGTAGCGGTTAACCATATTATTGGTAGAAGAAATTATCGTAGGATTAGTAGGATTAAAATCTTTACATCTTTTCTTGACGGCTTAGTCGCTAGATTTACGAAAAAGATTTAACTAAGGAATATCAAGCTGGATTCAGGAATGGTTTCAAACCGAATCATGAGTTCGTCAGGGATGTGCGTTGAGACCTCTTTCGTTTGCAATCTACATTTTTAGGACCAAGAATACTATTGGTGCTACATGAACAAATATTTCGCCAACAAATACATTTAGGCATAATTTGCCTATCAAGTGAGTCAAATTGCAACGGCCACGACAAAAAACAACGAGCCCTACGATACGAAGACGCAACGATCCTAATCCTAACCAAATACAATCTTTTCTTTTTCTTTTGTTAGAGTGTGCGAAGTTAACCCCTTTTTTTTGAATTTGTATTTTTGAAATTTGTTCCAGGTTGTTCCCGGTTTGTTCCGGTTTGTTCCGGATTGTTCTAATTTTTTTTGTAAAATATTCAAAAATTGGGGTTTTGGACCCCAAGAACCATTTTTGACATAGCCTTAAAAGTTGTTCCAGAACGTTCTAGTTGTTCTGAACATTGTTCCAATTTTTGGACTTCTATGTTCAAAATTTCAGAAGTTATAAGCAAAATTCAAAAAAATTCTAGCCCCCTTCTTTTCGAAATTCTAACTTTTTTCAATTTTTCCAGCTTCTAAAATATGTTCTAACAATTGTTCCAAAATATTACAGTTCTTAAATGTATATCTTTAAAGATATGGCCTTGGAAAGTTTTTTTTTTAATTAAAAAAACGGTATCCCAATATTTTATTTCTTTTTTCAAAAACCTTTGATTTTCAATACTTGATTTGAGGCACTTGTGCTGACCAAATATCTTTTTTGTACAATCATAACATCAATCTCAAAATGAATTTTTAAAAATCATCTTTGAATTTTGAATTTTAAAAAAAATTGCATTGGCAACAATCTGAAAGTGGTCCCAAGTCAAACCTAGAATTGTCTGATTTATAGAAAAAACTTATTCAAAAATATATAAAACTAAAAAAATTTAAAACTTGATTTCTTTTCTTTTGGTAGCTATAAACAAATATGTAAAATTTTCTTTTTTTTCGAATTTAATCATAGAAAATTTCAAAAATGTTTCCTATGGCCCTCTTTTCAAAAAACCCAAACTTAAAATATTGTAATATTCTGCTAAGGGTTCGCAATAAAAACTTATTTACTTTATTTCTTAATTTCCACTTATAACATTTAAGATAAAACACACTTTACTTCAATTGAAATCACTTTTATTATTCACTGGCACAACATCGAAGGCAAGAATGGGTTCGATATCCGGATCTTCTTGTTGGGCCGTTCTGAGTTCTTCGTTGTTCCAACCGTTGATGGGATCAGCTCTTGTTCGTTGAACGATAATCATTTCCTTTTCTTCTTGGCGTGTACAATGCTTACATTTTGGTTTACACGGTCGCCGGGATAGCGCGTCTGCGTTTGAATGCAGCTTTCCTCTTCGATGTTGAATCTCATAATCATACGTCTGCAACCTCTCGATCCATCTTGCTACTTGACCTTCTGGATTTTTGAAGCTTAAAAGCCAATTGAGCGCACCATGATCTGTTCGAAGAAGGAACTTTTGTCCATAGATGTACTTATGGTATTGCTTTGTTGCCAATATCAGAGCGAGAAGTTCCCTCCTTGTAACGCAATAATTCCTTTCTGGCTTCGAGAGTACCTTGCTGTAATAGGCGACAACTTTTTCCTCTCCGTCATGTACTTGCGATAGTACAGCTCCAATTCCAACGTTACTTGCATCAGCGTCGATGATGAAAGGTTTTCTGGAGTTGGATAGGCCAGTACAGGTGCATTACATAAACGCAGTTTCAGTTCTTGAAAGCTTTTCTCGCACTCACCTGACCATTTGAACGGCTTCCCCTTTTCAGTAAGATGATGCAAGCTTTTGGCGATCTTAGCAATATCCTTTACGAAACGCTGATAATATGTGGCCAGACCAAGAAAGCTCCGGAGTTGATGTTTGTCCTGAGGCGTTGGCCAATTCTTTACAGTGTCAACTTTCTCAGGATCAGTTTTTACTCCTTGGGATGAGATGATATGTCCCAAATATTTAACTTCGGTCTTGAAAAACGAACATTTCTTAGGATTTAACTTTAGATGTGCCTCTCGAAGCCTCTGGAATACAGCTTTAAGGTTTTTACAATGTTCGTCAAATGTTTTCCCGTACACGTTGACATCGTCCAGGTAGACCAGGCAAGATTTCCAGGTTAGTCCATGTAGAACGCACTCCATCAAACGCTCAAAAGTTGCTGGAGCGTTGCATAGTCCGAATGGCATCACATTAAACTGCCACAGACCGTTTCCTGTGGAGAACGCCGTCTTTTCCCGATCTTCTGGGTTAATTTCCACTTGCCAATAACCGCTCTTCAAATCCAAAGTTGAAAACCATTGGGCTCCTTCCATCGGAACATTGGGAACGTTGTTCCGCATCTGGTTCCACCATGAGGTATCGATGGCTTCCAAAGTCACCCTTTAGTTTCGTCGATACGAATACTTCCGAAGAAGCAGGCAAGCAAATGTCTTTTTTGATGACGGTCCTGATAGTTGTTGAGTTTTCGTTGCCATAGACCATCGGAATCTCCACATTTTGGTACTTAAGAACTTGCTCACCAATATCCAAAATTATTCCATGCTCCTTCATGAAGTCGATTCCAACGATGCACTCGTCACATATATCCGCTACCAGGAATAGGTGTGAAAACTCTTGTTCTGCCAAACGGATCATAAGACGAACCTCACCATACACTTTTGCTGCCTCTCCTGTGGCGGTCTCAGGCGGTAGCTATTGGTGTTGTGTAGCCAAGTCATCTTGACCAAGTCTCTTCGCACAATGGATGTGGTGGCACCGGTGTCGATTGTAGCCACGTGTTTCTTTATGTTTATTATTGCCTCCACTGTCAGACTTTTGTTGTCTCGTTTAGTCTGTGAGACTTGGCTATCGATACCAGAAACCCTCGAAGTTGGTTCTTACTCGTTTCCCAAATTGAGCAGGAGTGTTGGTACTATTGTTTGGTTTTTCTCGAGCGTTGGTTCTGCTTCCACAATGTTGGCATGCAGCTCTTCTCGGTGGTAATCTGCACTGCCGCTGGAGATGTCCGGTTTTGTTACAATTCCAGCATCGAGCAAGTCCTTCACGCTGGCTTCTTTGGAATGCGATTTTCTGACAAGAACATTCTTCAACTTCAACTTCTCTGACTCGATGAACTCCTTGGGAAGCTTGTTCTGCCGCTTCCATAGTCAGAGCAAACGCTAAAGCTTCAGGAAGGGTACGTTTTCCAGCAGTTCTAATTGCTCGCTGTAAGTTGATGTCAGATACAGCACGGATGAAGGCTTCTGTTGCAAGTTGGTTGACGATTTCATCCCCTGCAGCTGGATATGCGAGATGCGCCAACCGTTCAATATCCGCTTGAAGTTGCTGCAGAGTTTCTCCTCTTTTCTGGACTCTAGTATTCAGTTGGACGCGGAAGACTTCTTGCATATGGCCATCTCCAAAGCGTTTGTCTATGGCCTGAACAAGAGCACTGAAGTTACCATTCTTATCTGCTGGAATGGTTTGCAGCAGTTCAGCAGCAGATCCTCTGAAGGCAACCGTTAGAGCTATGAATTTGTCTTCTTCGTTTCTCTGTTTCTTGTTGATCGACCAAGAAGTTTGCCCGTCAAAAGTCGGTGGATGTATTTCCTTCTTCCTTGGGTAATCGCCAACACTTTCTCTAATCTTAATTTTTCGAACTTCGTCTAATTCGTCGGCAATACTTTGAATTTTACCTTCGAATTTTTCTTGGACGCTCTCGAGTTTTGAAAATTGTTTTTCGAAGCAATCAAAGCGTCCATCAATAGTAACGAACTTGCTCTCAAAAGCATCAAGCTTACCTTCGATGAGAGTCTTCTGTTCTTCTAGAAGGTTCTTTTGTTGTTTTTCCATTCGTTCGAGAAGGTTCTCCTGTTCACACTTTTGTTGTTTTTCTATTTGTTCGAGAAGGTTCTTTTGTTCACACTTTTGTTGTTTTTCCATTTGTTCGAAAAGATTCTTTTGTTGTTCTTCGAGAAGATTCTTTTGTTGTTTTTCCATTTGTTCCAGTTGGTTCTTTTGTTCTGTGCGTTGTTCTTCGAGCTTGCCAATGAGAAGTGCCATCATTGCCGACAAGTCGACACCAGTACTTACTTGTTCTTCAGGCATTTCTATTTCGAATAGGAATGTGTCTGGGTCTTCTCCGCGTTGACTTAAATCCTCTTGCAGACGAATTATGAGGTCAGCTTTTCTTCCAGCAGTAAGAAGGCCTCGTTTATTCAGCTCTGCCTTAAGTTCAACACAATTCAATTCAATTACTGTCTTACCTATTTTGCTTTTATTTTTGTTCTTTAATCACAGTCACTTTTTGTCTTTGTTTTATCAAAACACAGACCCACGTATATTTTTTTTTTATCACCACAAATTATCTGAATGCACAGACAACATAAGTTTTTATTCCACTTCTAACAGCAATGTAATATTCTGCTAAGGGTTCGCAATAAAAACTTATTTACTTTATTTCTTAACTTCCACTTATTACATTTAAGATAAAACACACTTTACTTCAATTGAAATCACTTTTATTAATCACTGGAACAACACATTACACGAACTTTATTCTTTCACTTTCAAAAATAAACTGTGTCCAATCGATTAGATTAGATTAAGATTTGTTTTTATTTTGCGTAAGTTTTATATACAATTGACTTAAAACTAGGCTTATAATTAACTATAACTAAATTGTTTGGCTCAGAAGGGGCTTAACTTATTTCTATTGTCTAAAGGGATGGTTTTTATAAAATATAAAATACATATTTTTGTCTGCTTAATCTATTACATGAAAATTTAAAATTGAAATGAAATGTCTTGTTAAAAAATAAAAATAAAAAATTATGCTATTATTTAACTCTGGGTTTTATCCCCTGTCGTGTCCGCTGTCTGCTGTTACGTAGAATGGTCTTCCTTCGTTGAAAAGTACATCCTGGAATCTGGCATCGATGATCGCTCTTGGGTGTAGGTACCTTTGGCTGGTAAAAATTTCGTCCTGTAGCAGTTGTTGTACTTCCGGGTTTGGATGTCCTTCGAGGTTCCTCAAAATTCGGCTGGATAGTTCCATCATGTGTTGGTCAATTGGTACGATGTCAGCTGCCTCGTACAACTTCTTATTTGGCCAGTACTTCCTGGTAAGGGGGTTCCGATATAGTCCAGTGACTGTGTCCAATCGGTAGCGCCATCAACCTTATATAGGGAAATATCTGGTTCTGGTCTAATCTCGATTGCAATAGAAATCTTTAGAACTTGTATCTCGATCTTTCTATTCTGACAGATAGATGGAATAATTCTTTGTATATAAAAACTATAGTACTATCATGGTGGAAGTCGAATGGGGCGACATCTAATTTACCTATGCAACCCTTACTCTTTTTTTTTTGCGGAGAGCTTATGGAGGTTTTAAATGATATTTATTGAAATTTTTTGGATGCAATAATCCAAAAAATAGTCTACTCTTGCCCCTAACACTAATTTTCGACGCTTAAAGACTCCCCAAATCGAATTTTACACCTCACATTTTGCAGCGCCACCAACAGGACCTCTGCAACCCTAAAAAAAACTCGCCATGATACTTTGTATATGAAAACTATAGTACTATCATGGCGAGTTTTTTTTAGGGTTGCAGAGGTCCTGGTGGTGGCGCTGCAAAATGTGAGGTGTAAAATTCGATTTGGGGAGTCTTTAAGCGTCGAAAATTGGTGGTAGGGGCAAGAGTAGACTATTTTTTGGATTATTGCATCCAAAAAATATCAATAAATATCATTTAAAACCTCCATAAGCTCTCCGCAAAAAAAAAGAGTAAGGGTTGCATAGGTAAATTAGATGTCGCCCCATTCGACTTCCACCATGATAGTACTATAGTTTTCCTTTGTATATGAAAACTATAGTACTATCATGGCGAGTTTTTTTTAGGGTTGCAGAGGTCCTGGTGGTGGCGCTGCAAAATGTGAGGTGTAAAATTCGATTTGGGGAGTCTTTAAGCGTCGAAAATTGGTGGTAGGGGCAAGAGTAGACTATTTTTTGGATTATTGCATCCAAAAAATATCAATAAATATCATTTAAAACCTCCATAAGCTCTCCGCAAAAAAAAAGAGTAAGGGTTGCATAGGTAAATTAGATGTCGCCCCATTCGACTTCCACCATGATAGTACTATAGTTTTCATATACAAAGAGTTTTCATATACAAAGCATGATAGTACTATAGTTTTCATATACAAAGAATAATTCCCCTTCGGTTTTCGACATTTACACAATGTTCGAAAAAGCTCATTCAAAGCTCATTCAAAGCTCATTCAAAGCTCATAGCAGGTTGTTTTAAATCGCAATGGTACTAGATGGCGTTGTCATCGCATTCGAGAATCGATATAGTTCGAATGTAAAAGTCGTTATATTATGATTTAAAAGTAGTTAACTAATCTTCGTTACAATATGTTCCAAATAGACATTTAAAAACATACATAATCAAAGATTTAACAGCCAAAAAACTATTTTTACAATTATTAAATAAAAATCTTTAATCTGTACCACCCTGTTTTAAAAAACAAAAAAAAATATCCTTCTAAAAAAAATATTTCTGTTTCTTGAATTTTGAAAATTTCAATTTTAATATACTCCACAACAAACCATAATTAGTCAAAATACCAACAAAAATGAAAAACTTTCCTAACAAAATTTGCCCCAACATGTATTGCTTTAAGAACAACAAGAAAATATGAGAAATAAAAAGATTTAAAAACAAAAACATTTTTACGATATTAGATTAAAATCATTGCCTTGGACTCCCTTTTTCGAAATCCGAAATTCAAAACCTTGTTCCGGGTTGTTCTAGGGCTCTTCTTAATTGTTCCAGACATTCATTCCAATATATTGAATTAAAGTACATATGTAATTTCACAAAAAATACTACACTCAACCTGGAACAACTTTCAAAAAATACAAATTCGAAAAAAGAGGGTCTAACTTTACACTCCTTTTGTTAAACTTAGTTAAAAATTACTATTTAGAACTTATATTAAAACTAAAAACAAATTAACACAAATTAATACTTTCTATATTTAATTTTTCCTCTGAATGGCCTTGCTAAAGACAAACTGAACAGATTAAAATTCAAATCACCAACACGAATGATTAAACAGAGAAAAACGCTTTGAGTGCTATGATATTGGGGACATTTGATATGCTTCTGAGGGTGAAATTCTGAGTCGATACCAATCACCAAATTTTCATTAATTAATTTATTGGTTTCACATAATTTACAAAATATTTAAGGAATAACAAAAGCTATCAAGTGAGAAATAAACTCCTAATGATATTACCTAGCAATTTTAAGTAAGTACTTATGAAATCCAAATAATGCTTTGGAGTAACATAATTATTCCTTCGCAGTTGTTCTTTATATTCTGAAGAGTAGAAATCCATTGATCCATGAACATGCACTACGTGGCTTACAATTTTATCACGATGAAGTTCTGGTATCTGAAACCAAAAATAAAATTATGATAAAAATTTTAAATTTTACTAATAATATAATCATTACTAATGAATCGAAACTTTTTTTTAATTTTTATAATTACCATTGGGTGCTCTGTGAGAAAAAGTTCAGCTACAACAGAAAGTGCTTGTTTTGGCCAAGGAAAAATCCAGTCAATTGATGTACTGCCAACCAATCCTGGAAAGTTTCTGCATCGATTTCTAAGAGATTCCCCGGTTGGAGACATACATAAGACAACATGTAGATTTTCATTGCACATATTCACGAAATATGTCCACACGGAATCTCTTGAAAAACAATTATTAAAATTTGAATTGAAGTTAAGGTTGATAAGGGAAAATTTAAAAAAAAAACCTTGCACTTGAATAACCAGCTTCTATTGCATATGGATGACACTGTCCAATTATTGTATCTTTTTCATCATCGGCAAAAAGTGTTGATTCAACACCAGTTGTAAGCATATTGTTTATCAATTCTAGGAAGCCCTCTTCTAAAATCTTATGTGGTTTCATATTAAAAATAAGAATGTCGAGGATTATATTTCCATAAACATTTAAAAATCAAATTTACCTGTGCGGCGGACAAAATAAAAACAGTTTTTTTTTTTTCTATTCCCGTGAGGTTGTATAGATTTTTCAGGTCTTCACGAAAAGAAATTTCATTATAGCCACGAGTAATAGTTAATTCATAAACTTCACAATCTGAAACAGATATAGGTATAAAAAACTTAGGTACTTAATTATTTGAGGCAATAATAACAAAGAATATAAAGATAAGCCTAGCCTAGAGGTAAACTTCAGCTGCCACACAATTTATTTTCCAATATGTATAGCAGCTAAAAATAAACAAAGCATTTTAGAGGAGAGGTCTGCAGCTCAAACTAAGAAATCAAATGTTTGTATAAAAACTGGTGTGAAGTTCGGGATAAGACCCATTTTATCACTACATAATTATGTTAAAGGGCGGAGGAAAATAAAGAACAAAAAACGTGAAAAAATCGAGTTTCGTCAAAACAAAAGGTGTCTCAAAAGAAAGTTTATGTTTAGTGGATCGATTAAAAAAAGTCTAGCGTGTCCGTGTATCGAACAAATGTTTATTAATTATTATTAAAGTACACAACCTTGGAATTTATTTCTTAAAAATAATGTCGCTTAAATATAGACCCTTGCGTTTGCGGCACTCATTTAACATTAAAATTATTACTTATGATGTCTCGGTAGGTGGACTCAGTGAATAGACTGATTAACGCTTTGTTTTCTACCGATCTTTTGTAAAATTCGCAAGAAAGTCTCCATAGCGACTGAAAGAGCCAGACTACCGATTGACATAACCCCACGCTTATCGGATTCTTTCTTTTAAGACACTTTGTTTTCCATCATTTTTCTTCTCTGGTGTGTTTTTTTGAAGTGGAATAATTGTATTTTAATCAAATGGTTTGATTTAAACATTATTAATATAAAAAGTTCGGGGAGAGTATGATAACTGGGGCGCCGAAAAATGATAACGGATTTTTGTAGAACACGGCAATACAAGCATTTTTTTACTATGGGAGGGGGGTCTATCTCCCCCCGTTTAGGCGGTAGGGGCAATTTAAAAAATATGTACGTTAAGTGGAAAACAAATAACTAAAAAATATCATACTCTTGCCAAAAGTTCATATTGTATTGATGTTCACTTTGCAGCAATTTTTGTTTATGATAAATTTGAGAAATGAAATGACAATAATTAAGGTGACAATGACCAATTAAGCTTTCTATTGATGCCAAAAAAAAAGTATAACTTCAACACTGGAAATTTGAAAAATATTCAAAAAAATATATGTAAAATAAATGAAATAAAAATGTTGGGAAAAATATTTTTATAAATTAAAAATGTATCTACTTATTTTTTATTTTTGTTTTTTTAATAAATATGATTTAAAATCATGAAAAAAATAGCAATGAAGTGTTCATTATATGCGTTTCGCCCCGATGTAATGGCTGGGCTCATCAGAAGATGACCATTACACCTTGTTTTGATGCATAGTTTCCTAATAAATCGAGATTCTATATAATTAGCGTTACATAGAGCAACTGCGAATTATATTATTATTTTTTATTATTAATTATATATTATTATTATATATTATATTATTTTTTAATACTCAGAAAAATGTCTGTCAAATTTCCATTTCAATAAGAACAATTTTTTTCTCATTACTATTTTTTTCTAAAAATTAGAAATGTTTTTTGTAGTTACTAATTATTCCAAAAAAAGTTTTTTTTTTAAAGTTACAAGCGAAATAGAAAACAACAACACAATAAACTTCCTAGACCTGAGTATAACTAAAAACAATAACAAAATAACTTACAAAATATATAGAAAACCTACCACAACTGATACCACAATACACAATGACTCCCACCACCCATATTTCCAAAAAATAAGAGCGTACAATTCTTTCATATACAGACTGACAAACATATACCAATGAGCAAAACAGACTATATTAACGAACTCAACACAATCAAACACATAGCAATTGCCAACGGGTACAAAGTCAACACAATAGAAAAAATTCACCAAAAATACAAAAACAACAAGAATGTAAACAAAAATGATCGCACCACACAAATGAAAATAAATACACATCAATAAACTTCACAAACATATTATCACAAACATTTCAATATTAATTCAACAAACACAACATAAAAATTGCATACAAAACGAACAATAATATTTCCAAACTACTCAGACCCAAACAAGAAATAGACATAAAAAAATGTTCAGATGTTTATAAAATGACATACAATGATTGCGAAAAATATTATATTGGACAAACTGGAAGAACATTCATGGAAAGTACTATCATGGCGAGTTTTTTTAGGGTTGCAGAGGTCCTGCAATGTGAGGTGTAAAATTCGATTTGGGGAGTCTTTAAGCGTCGAAAATTGGTGGTAGGGGCATGAGTAGACTATTTTTTGGATTATTGCATCCAAAAAATATCAATAAATATCATTTAAAACCTCCATAAGCTCTCCGCAAAAAAAAAAGAGTAAGGGTTGCATAGGTAAATTAGATGCCGCCCCATTCGACTTCCACCATGATAGTACTATAGTTTTCATATACAAAGAAAGAACATAAACCCAAAATAAACACCAAATCGACTTATGCACAGCACCTAATAAACAATAACCATAATTACACCGACATCAAAACAAATATGAAAACTTTACACATATGCAGAAAAGGAAAACTACTCGATGCTACAGAAGAGTACGAAATTTACAAAGCTAACAAATTAGAACAAGACAACCTATTAAATGACAAATTAACACTGAAACCAAATCCATTATTCGACATAGCCATTGTATATCAATTTGCATAGTACTATCATCACGATGATTTTTAAGTTGTGCGCTGTGGTCGTCTGAGGGCGCACTTGTATATGCACAGAAACAGCAACCAGAAAATTAGTATGCGCTGTGATCGCTTGGGGCCGACGTGGTGGAACGTGCTGATGATAGTACTATGCAAATTTATATACAATGGACATAGCCATTAAAAAGTACAAAGAAAAAAGAAGACAACAATAGCAGAAACAAAACCATCAAAAAACTTTAAACATACCAAAAACAACAAACAAAGAAATAACAAGAAAAACAACAAGCTGAATTTTGGCTACACAAAAAACCAACAACACACAAGTTTGCGCCCGATGATGGACTAAGTCCGAAACGCGTCGCGTCGCCTCCCAAAATTATACATTATTTTTGTGAAAATTATAAAAAATAATAAAAATAAATAAAAATTTTTTGCATTTTAATATAAACAGTTCAAAACACAAAAAGGAGACATAAACCCAAACCAAAATGGTAATGTATAGTATGTTCAGTTTTACCTTCTAAAACTAAAAAAAAACCTTTTTTTGGCACCAAGCGGGTTTAAATCTCAAGGGTAAAACATTTCTTTTTTATAGAGAAAATAAACAATAAAAACAACTTGGCCATTGAAAATCTTTATAAAATTTGTTTTGAGTAAATGTGCTTCACCCTCGTGTTTGACACCATTTTCTCCAAACATAAAGTCTCTCAATTTGTATACATTTTTTTGTGTAGAATAAAATGAGTAACAATATCCACAACTTTTTTTTTTTTAAACTTATAATTTTTGAGTAAAGTGGAAAAACCTGCATTTTACCTCGTTTCACATACCCATCAAAAAGCTAGGCTATGGTTTTTTAATTGCATAGAACAAAATTAATCCCCTTCGATTTGAACATACCTTTCTTTTTTGAGGGAGAGTAAATGTATTCCTTATGGACCTACATACATAATATGTATTACATGTATGTATTGGCTTATGGATTGAAAACAATGCATCGAATGATAACGGCGCGAATAGACTCGTTAGATTAAGATTTTTAAAATATTAGGAACGCGTTATTCGTTCAACCCCCTACCCTACACAGTTTTCGAAAAAATAAGTTTCAAACAGAAAATTCGGGAAAAAAAACAAAAAAAAAGTTTGAAGTGTAATTTCTCAAAACCGTAGGATTTAATATAATTTTTTTTATGGAATTCGGTGCTCTTATTGATTCCTAATGAAAAACTGAAACCTAGGCCATTTTATGACTTCTAGTTTTTGAGAAAATTGAAAACTACTAATTACTTTAACTACAAAGAATTTTGTCAAACGCCTTATTGACTCCACTTTATTTTTGCGAGTTTGTTTTTATTTCCTTATCAAGAACATCAGAAAATTAACAAAAACTAATAAAAACAAACAAACGTCAATTTTATATGCATTTCGGCACTTTACATGCCATCCTCAGCACTTCTTTTTATTGACTAAAATAGTAAAATAAAAACATAAATTACTTATTATTAAAGCTTTTAACCTTGCACAAATAAAACATTTAGCTAGTTTTGTCTTCTTATGATGTCGAAGAGAGATGACTTGATCGGTGCATCCATGGTATTCATCACGTCCGTCAAGTTAGCACTACATTTTTGGAAATTACCAATAGTAAGTATGCAGTTAATTGTAGCTTTTTTGTAGTAAATTAGTTGTGGAAAAAAAAACTGTAGCTCTGGTGGTTTTTAAGAACATGGGCTGTAGTGCTAGGTTGATATCAAGTTAGCATTACATCTTCAAAACTTAAAAGAACTGAGTATGCAGTTAATTGTAGCTTTTTTGTAGTAAATTAGTTGTGGAAACAAAAAAATTCCAAACAAAAATTTTTCACCTAAAAAAAAAAAAAAAAAAAAAAAAAATTGGGTATG
Organism: Syrphus vitripennis; assembly: GCA_958431115.1. Lineage (NCBI taxonomy): Eukaryota > Metazoa > Arthropoda > Insecta > Diptera > Syrphidae > Syrphus > Syrphus vitripennis. The sequence continues at coordinate 57,078,789 of OY288110.1, read as the reverse complement.
TAGTGCTAAGTGGATATCAAGTTAGCACTACATCTTCAAAACTTTCAAGAACTGAGTATGCAGTTAATTGTAGCTTTTTTGTAGTAAATTAGTTGTGAAAACAAAAAATTAAAAAAAATTTTTTCCTTACTTTTTTGACCAAACAAATTTTATAGAGTCCTAACTTGAAATCGTCATATCAGACATTAGAAAGCCAAATTTGAAAATCTAATGATGCAATCAATTGTAGCTTAGGGCTTTAAAATTAGTTGTGAAAAGAAAAAAATTCTAAAAATTTTTTTTCCTTACTTTTTTGAACAAAAACAATATGAAAAAAGCTCAATTTTTCAATACTGCCAAAACACCCATTAAAAAGCTAAATTTGAAAATCCAAATATGCAATTAATTGTAGCTTGGGCTTTTAAAATTAGTTGTGAAAAGAAAAAAATTCTAAAAATTGTTTTGGCTAAGTTTTTTGAAAAAATTAAATTCGTAGTAGTGCTAACTTGACGTTTTGAAAACAGGCATTAAGAAGCCAAATTTGAAAATCTAATGATGCAATCAATTGTAGCTTGGGGCTTTAAAATTAGTTGTGAAAAGAAAAAAATTTTTTTTCCTTACTTTTTTGAACAAAAACAATATGAAAAAAGCTCAATTTTTCAATATTGCCAATACACCCATTAAAAAGCTGAATTTGAAAATCCAAATATGCAATTAATTGTAGCTTGGGCTTTTAAAATTAGTTGTGAAAAGAAAAAAATTCTAAAAATTGTTTTGGCTAAGTTTTTTGAAAAAATTAAATTCGTAGTACTGCTAACTTGACGTTTTGAAAACAGGCATTAGGAAGCCAAATTTGAAAATCTAATGATGCAATCAATTGTAGCTTGGGGCTTTAAATTAGTTGTCAAAAGAAAAAAATTCCAAAAATATATTTTCTCAAAAAAACTATAAATTCCACAAAAAAATCTTTAGTGGATTGTATAGGTATGTACGTATAGGTTTAAGTAGTACTATTTAAAAAAAATAATAAATAAATCTGCAATTAATTATTTCGTACATGTTCGTTCCCATCTGACCTCTACAAAAATTCCACGTTAGTTCTATAGTTCCTGATAGTTTTCCAAAACATTGCATTTTCTGTGAACAACAACCATAACTTTAGCGTTTTTATAAACGCCTTAAAGTATGCTACCTTGTTGTGCCTCCATTTTTTTCAGGCCTTGTTTTATAGACTGCATTTCATAGTATGTATCGAACGGGGAGAGGTAGGAAGAGCGGTGTTAAACCTGACTTGCTATTAAGTTATTATTATTATTTTTATTGTATTATTCATACTTTAGAATGTCAATTTTATGAAACTTGACCATTTTTATATTGCACTACTTTAGACCACTGACGGTAGATACGTGTCGAGATGTGGTACTTGTTCATTAAATGCATTTGCAGTCACAGCATTTAAGTGCCCGAAAGTATGCTATTTTGTTCAGCCTCCATTTTCTCCAGACCTTGTTCAATAGACTACAATTCGTAGTACGTATCGAAGGGGCAGAGGTAGGAGGATCGGTTTTCCAATAAACGGATTTTCAAAAATGGGATGCTAACTTAACATAGAATATTAATTATTGAAATGTCAAAAGAAATATTTTTTTCTTATGATAGAGACATATCCAAAGAGTTCCTCATACCTAAAGAAGGGTTTAATTACATAACGGCATAAAAACAATTATATTAAAATCAATTTTTTAATAAAAAAACAGAGTTATATGAAACAGAAAAACATGTGGATTACAAACATTATACCTAATAAATTGAAACATAAAATCGACTGAATAGCATAAAAACGAGTATAGGTAATGTATCCAATGTAAAATTAAAAGAAATTTAGTTTCTAACACTTTTCTAATAAAAATTATGATATTTTTTCTGTTATCAATTCATATAGTCACTTCCTTTGTACAAAGACATTACTTTACTGACAATTATAAATACTCATAGCAAATAAATCAGACACCCATTCAACCCAAAATTTTTTTAAGAAAAAAAATTTAACCTGGTAACCTTAACAGAGAAAAGGTAAAAAAGAATTAGAATTACAACTCTTTTTTTTTAAGGACAAAAACATATTTATGCATACAAATCCACCCATAGGCATTGTATATGAATTTAGATAGTACTCTCATGAACACGTTCCACACGTCGTCCCCCTGGCGATCATACAACTAACTAATTTTTTGGTTGCGGTTTCTGTGTATACACAAGTGCGCCCCCAGACGACCACACAACACAACTCAAAAATCATCGTGATGATAGTACTATAAGTTTTGTATACAATGCCCATAGGATTGTTTCTGTTTACATGTTCTTGGAGATGCAAGCCAACGGTAAAAAAAAAACATTCAATACAAATACACACATAAAGAAGAAAAATAAGCAAAAGTTGGTAGGTAGTGCTACCGCATTTCATTTAAATGTTGCCTTATTTTTATTTATAAATCTGAATGATAAGTTATTAACTTTGTAACTATTGTTATCCATATGTACGTATATTATGAAATAAGAAAGCCTTCATTTAGAAACATAAATTCATGCAAACTATGTACCCACATAATATACATTTCATATTATTTGATCAACTCCTTTTCCATACAAAAAACTGATTTGCTTATAAATTCTAATGGTAACTCTTGTAAATATAAAGACTCGTTTGATCGTTAGATGGTCATGACTCATGACTCATGAGCATGACAATGGGTATCGTCTATAGGTATACATAGGGAGGTTTGCGTGTTTCGCGCTTGTAGTGTGCAATCACATTCGCTAGACAATGGCTGCGTTCGAATTAGAGGCCGATGCCGTGCGTTCTATAGTTAATCATTGTTGTTAAGTCAAAAAATATTGTTGGAGTTTGATTGTTTGGATTTTTTTGTTTTTACACAAATCATTTTAGAAAGATTCGTTGTTAAATAAGTACTGAGAATATTTTGATATTCATTATCTATGAATAATGCTTTTTTCAAATGTCAAATTACAAAGAGAAAAGATCAATGAAAATCCTCGAAAATCCCTCAATTGAGATTGGTAAAGTTCAGAGTTGTAATTTAATCTCTGAATAACATTGCGTTGTTGTTTAAATCTATTCTTCCTGCTTGTACAAGAGGTCCAACATTAATAATATATTTATATATTAATAACTATAATGCTCAAGTGTCGAACGTTCACTAGGAAGTGAGCGTTTTCCTTTTTTAATTCGGAACAGAGTATGAGATGTCAGACAGTAATTTTTTTTTGTCTTTTTAATTCATTCATAGAGCATCAGCATAGAATTGTCTTTGTTTTAAGTGTCACTAGTGTGGCATGTAAATTTTTACAACCAAAAAAAAATCTTTAATTTTTGTTTTCTATTTTGTTAAATTTCATTCAACTCTTTATAATGTCACTAGACTCTTACAGTAAGAAATGTATTTAATTATTGTAATCATTTTGGTTTAACAAAAGGATATTTCGTTGTTGTTATCGACTTTGTTAAACTTCATTCAGCTTTTTTTGTGATTTAAATGTCACAGTGGTGTTAATTCAACAGATTTTAAAAGCAAAAAGAACTTTCGTTTTGGTTATTAATTTTACTAATCTTCATTCACTTTTTATTGTCTTAATTGTCAACAAGTCTTACAAAAAAAATGTAACTACCTTTATCGATTTTTTTTACTTTTTAGTTATTTGGTGTTATAGGGGTGAGAAATTCTTTAATATGGATTTTGTTAATCTTCATTCAGCTGTTTAGTGATTTTAATGTCCATATATGTATACACCGTATACTCAATAAATTTTAAAACCAACTGTTATCGATATTTTACCTCAATCAGCTTTTTATTTACTTACATAAGTGTAACAATAAACTTATTTCATTATTTTTAAACTAAGTTTAACAAAAGATTTTTATCGTATGGATGTTTGCAGACTATAATTTTAAAATAACTAACAAACTGAATAATGTTAATCAAAATCGATAACAGTATTAAAAAATTTGATTTATTATACTTTATTCAGTTAATTAGTTAATTTTCAGTTTCATTCTGCCTCTTGTTTGCATCGCAAACAGTTTCAGTTTCATTCTGCCTCTTGTTTGCATCGCAAGTGTGATCTATTAGTCTCTTAGCTTTATGATGAGTGTTTTGTGTGGAAAGTGTGCCGACCTATCTAACAACATTGATTCTATCTTGTGTGGTATTTGTGGTACACAATTTCACTATACCCGCACTCTGCTTGAGGATAATGAAATAAAAATCCTTAAATCCAATTCTATTATATTCTGGAAATGTGAAAATTGTTCAATCATTGATCTACAATCTTTGATGAAAAAGCTTTATGACTGTGTTGCACTTTTAAAAAGCTCAGACACAAAACAATCAAGCTCATGCAATGACAATGCAAAAAAAATCACAATAGAAAATAAAAACTTAGATGTGAGTAGAAATGTGCGTGTTTCTACGAAGGGTCAACGACTCCAAAAAGTGAATATGCCTTCAAGTAAGAAAATACAAACAAAAGTGCATTCCTCTCTTACCCCAAATCGTCTCTCAACGAACATTTCAAATTCTACGCCCTCACCCTCCCCAGTTCTCCTGTCAAAATCGGTTTGTAACAAAAAGCTACCAACAATAATCCCCAAAAATAAAAAACCGCAACAACAACTGCCCTATACACCGTCTTCTTCATCATTGAATACTTCCAATACTGCACACGATGTGCAGAAAGAAGAAGGTGTGATGCAAAAGCAAACAAATAACAACGACGACGCTTCACGTATTGATGCTTTGATTGGAACAAATTCTACCTCTCTTATAAATAATAGAGAGGATTTAGCAATAGTTTCTAATTCTTCTGCAGTCAATTTGGATTTTTTTTTTTTTTTTTTTTTTTTATAATTTGCACCCACACAAGGGATTTTTTATACCCTTTTTTGTGCCAGAGACACAGTGAGTGCATTAGGAAGAAGGGAAGGGGTTGGAAAGGAGGTGTCGATGTACATTGGTCTTGAATTCCTGAACATTGCAATGATCGGGAAAGACAGAGTGTGGAAGAGAGTTCCACATTCGCGTAGTACGGCTAAAAAATGATTCCCTATACTTGAGAGTACGTCCGAAGTTGGGCTCGAGGGTAAACTGATGGGCATTCCTAGAAGCGCGAGTATTACGGGCGAATTGTTTGAGGGGAGGAATGAAACTGGCTATTTCACCAGAGCAATTACCGTAGAAGTAACGGTAGAACAAGGAGAGACACGCAACGTTACGACGGTGGTCTAAAGAGGTGAATGAGTTGGTGATCTCTCTATCACCAATCATTTTTACAGCTCTTTTTTGTATTCCATCTAAGAGGCTTAAGTAAGTAACTGGAGCACCAGCCCAGAGGTGGGAATTGTACTCAAGCTTTGGACGGATGTAGGTTTTATAGATAATAGCCAGATCAGACGGGGAAAAAAATTTCTTGCACCGTCTTAAGAAACCCAAACATCTTGCGGCATTTTTGGCGACATCGCATATGTGCTCGTTCCACGAGAGGTGGTCAGTGATGCACATACCGAGAATCTCGAGATGTTCGGTCTCGTTGATGCAAGTGCCACTCATGGACAGTGGCAAGGGGGGTATATCTCGCTTCGACGATACAAGACAGCATTGGGTTTTCGAAGCATTAAACTCTACGCGGTTTTTAATTCCCCATTGTACAATGCTGTTTAAGTCAGAGTTTAATGAGCTTATCATATTTTGCCGCTGCAGTTCCACATCCGAAGAGGAGGGATGTGAGTCTGGAAACGAATAAGAAAAGCTAAGGGTGCTATCGTCGGCGAAACAATTTATTGGATTAGATGTTACAGACAAAAGATCATTAATGAAAATGAGGAAGAGGGTTGGAGACAAAACGGAGCCCTGGGGCACACCAGCATTTATATTATGGGTTTCAGACTTGAAACCGTCCAATACAACTTGTATGGAACGGTTCGAAAGAAAGTTTCTAATCCAACGAAGAAGGGATTCATCGATACCGAAAGCACGCATTTTCGATAAAAGAGCAAGATGCCAGACTTTATCAAATGCCTTTGAAATATCAAGTGCAACAATCTTACTTTCTCCAAAACGATGTATAGATTTGTTCCACTGTTCGGTGAGATAAACCATCAGATCACCAGTGGACCTGTTGCTGCGAAAGCCGTACTGCCGGTCATTAAGAAGCTTTCGGTCTTCGAGATATTTCTTGAGCTGATAGTTTATCAGCGTTTCCATGACCTTAGAAAGAAGGGACGTAAGTGCAATCGGACGATAATTGGAGGGAGAAGAAGATTCGCCTTTTTTTGGGATTGGCTGGACAAATGCTGTTTTCCAACTGCTCGGAACGAGCCCAGAAGAATAGGATAGATGGAAAAGCTTACGCAAGGGTTTTGCCAGCGTGGAAGAACACCTCTTCAGAATAATAGCAGGGATACCATCCGGACCAGCGGATTTATGTATGTTGAGATTCTTTAGGACTCTCGCCACAGCACGAGTGTGGAAGAAGATTTGTCCCATAGAATCATTGACGCGCTCAAGAGCTGGAGGAGTCATGACACTCTCTGGCAGCGAAGAGTTGGAGGCGAACTGCCTAGCAAAAACGTTAGCTTTTGCGAGAGAGCTAACAACTGGAGTGTCATTGTCAACGAGCGTTGGGACCGAGGAAGAAGAAGAATTCTTCATATTTTTCACAAATGACCAAAAATTCTTACTGCCTTTGGGACATTGCAGTATTTTTTGCCTTAATTTTTGGTCATGCAAAAATTTGGTCCTTCGAATATGGGCATTGCAGGCCTTCCTGGCTTGTTTAAACTTGTTCCGGTTTTCCTCAGTTGGGTTGGCTCTAAAACACCGGAACTTTACATCTTTTTCCCTGATAACCTCTTTACAGCTTGGATCAAACCATGACTTTTCCTTAGGTTTAATGCTTTTAACCCTATTCGGGATAAAAGTTTTCATACCCACAATAATCATATTAGTAATCATATCTGTGCTGGAGTCTACGTCACTATCGAGGAAACATAGTGACCAGTTGAAGATCCGGTAAAAGTTGTTGAGACCGTCCAGTTGGCTTTCTCGTATTGCCATACGGTTCTCTTCGGAGCTCTTTCTTTAACTGGATTAGACAAGCTGAGTAAGGTGGTTAAACTCAGCAAAGATCTCAGCACACATTCCTTCGGGTGTTGTCTGGCCCGAATGGAGAAGCCACGAAGAATTGTGTACATTGAAATCGCCCGTAATAACGATTTCAGTGTGAGGATACAGGGATACAATTCTTTGAATGGAGTCAGACAGAGCGTCAAATTCGTGAGAAGTTGAAGCTCTGTCCAAATTTGGGCTTCGATAAAGAAAGCAGTAGTGAATGATGTGCTTATTTACGGAAAACTTAAACCACATAAAATTGAAAAAAGGGTTGGAGCAGCGTCCATATTGTGGTAAGAGTTGATAAGCAACATCATTCCTAATGTAGACGGCGAGACCATGGTGGGAGAAGAATAAAGGCACTAAGCAATACCCATGAATAAAAAATTCAGTAGGGTCAGAATTCTCACCTACTTGGGTTTCGCTCAGTGCCAATACAGCTGGCCTGTTCGAAACAGTGTGAAAAGAAAATTAATTCTTAGCCCACGAATATTGCAATAATCAACACTGAAATTGTCAATCATTACACGTAAAAGAATGAAAAAGACCAAAACAGACGATATCAAAAGAAATACTAAGTTGAATACAGGAATTCTTCACGATTCAGCGCCACTATTAGTGTTATGCCTTAATGGCAGCGTGAATCGGTCCGACCCTGGAATTCAAATAGCAAATCTTTAATCCGTTATTGACGAAATATCATATACTTACATTGAATAAGTATAAAAAAAAACTCAATGCAATGCAATGCATATGATAACCCATCAACTGTACGAAGGGGAAACAAAGAGAATGGAATGATGGAATTATGTACTCACTGCGCTCTTGTGGCTATCGGGTATTTTTTTTTTTTGCCTTTTTTGTGGGTGCATTTTTTTTTTGTATGTGTTGTTTTTGTTGTTGTTGAACATTTGGATATTGTTGATAAGGTAATCGATGTCGATGAGATGAATGCAATATGTGCGGGAAGGGGTTCACCGAATAAAATCGAAGGCGAAGTTCTCCCACATGAAATAAATTCTGTGGTTGTAAGAGTTGTTGAGGAAGATCTTACTATGAATGCATCCAACGCCGACCCCGGCACTCTTTTTAATAAAATAAATGCTGATGATGTATATGCTGGTGATGACAAATCTAATAGCGAAAATAGTAAAGCTAATGCTCCTATTATAGCTCCTAAAAGTTACATCGTTAAGTCTGGTCTGAATACGGATACGGATGACCTACAGAAAAATGTCTTTAGTAAGACTAAAATGCGATGGTTTCATTTATCCAGTTTTAGGAAGGAAACATCCACCGAAAATATAACCTCTTACATTCATTCAAAGACAAACATTGATGCATCGCTATTTCCATGTTATAAGCTAGTTATGAAAAATTATGATGATGAAAAGCTTAGATTTATAAACTTTAAAATTGGTACTCCTTTGGAATATACTGATAAGATTTTCAACTCAGAGCTTTGGCCAAAAGGAGTTCAAATTCGCCCGTTCGATTACAGGCCAAAAAACGACCGGCCACCGGAACCAATTGTAATGACTTAGCTGATGAATGATGCTACTACCCAAGACGTAGTTTTCGCTATCGATGCTGATTATGTTTCTTATGCTGCTGTTGATTTGGGTGAAGTTGAAAACTCAATCTATTATCAAAACTCTGGAGGTCTACGGACAAAAACATTCTAATTTTTTAATGCAGTAGTTGACTGTTCGTATCTTGTTATTGCTCTGACGGAAACTTGGTTGTGCGCTAACATACTCTCAACTGAACTCTTTGATGCCAGCTATGTTGTCTACAGAAAAGATCGTTGCAGTATCCAAACTGGTTTATCAAGGGGAGGTGGTGTTCTGCTTGCGATAAAATCTTCACTGAGAAGCAGTTGGGTGAATCTTGATGATTCATCAGGTATGATTGAACAAATTTGCGTAAGAGTCGATTATATTCGTTCTAGTGATAGAGTCACTATTAAAATATATTATTTTTTATCATATATACCTCCTAATTCTGATATAAATATTTATCTAGCTCATATTTCTAATATTAAAACCATTGCTAACAATTTAGATGGTAATTCATTTATAGTGGTCTTGGGTGATTTTAATTTAAGTAATGTTAAATGGGTATATTCTAACGAAGATAAATGTCTGCTTCCATGTAATGTGTTAAGAGATGTTGAAATTGAAATGTTAGACTCTATGTTCACTATGAGCTTTGTACAGACTAATGGAGTTTTTAATAGTATTGGCCGCATATTAGATTTAGTTTTTTCTTATCAAGACTTTAATTTAACTGTAATTGAAGCTGAGTTTTTATTGTCAAATAATAGTATTCATCACAAAGCCTGACACATTTCATTTGATATTGCTTTTTTAAACTGTTTTTCTAATGATTCAATATGATTATACTTACGACTTTCTAAATGCTGATTATTGTTATATTAATAATTATCTATCTTCGATTGATTGGGAACTAAGTTTATCGGCTTTATCTAATTTGGAAGATGTCTATGTTTTGTTTATGCATATAGTTGAAGACGTTTTCTCTAAGTGTGTTCCTGTTAAAAAAGTTTTAAATTCAAAGAAGCCTGTCTGGTTTAATAAACGCTTAGCTAACTTAAAAAAAGAAATGAAACGTATGTACAGAAAAAGTTTATATGATCCTTCGCTTCATGTTACTTTTAGTCGTTTGAGAAAAGAATATGAATTCTTAAAAAGATTTCTTTATCGTCAGCATATTTTGTCCGTTGAATCTAAAATGAAGAGTAACCCCAAGGCTTTTTGGTCCTTTCTTAATACAAAAAGAAAGTCAATTGGTATACCTCTTTCTATGAAATATAATGCTGAAGTTAGTACTGATTTGAAAAATATTTGTAACATGTTTGCAAACTTCTTCCAATCTAACTATGCTGCTGAACCGGAATCTAATTTTGAATCAATTCCTGCGAACTCCTTTATTAATTTGGGAAATCTTTATATTTCTGAGGATGATATTTTAAGTGAACTTTCATCTCTTGATTGCTCTCATTCTCTACCACCTGATAACTTGCCATCCATATTCATAAAAAATTGCAGATAAATCTTATAATCCCTTTTCATAAAATTTTTAATCTCTCGTTATCTACTGGTTTATTTTTGGACTGCTGGAAATACTCATTTATCACTCCTATTCACAAATCCGGTTCTAAGCAGGATATTCAAAATTATAGGCCCATTGCAAAATTACAATTGATCCCTAAAATATTTGAAGCGATTGTCAAGCGAAAAATATACTCTGTCACTCGATCATTTATTTCAGAGGACCAACATGGCTTTGTGAGTGGTAGATCCACGACAACGAATTTGGCAATTTTTACCAACTTTTGTCTTAACAGTATGGAACAACACTTTCAAGTTGATGCTATCTGTACAGATTTTGCGAAGGCTTTTGATCGTGTTCAGTTTCATATCTTAGAGCGTAAACTGTTAAGTTTAGGATTTCACTCTACTTTACTAAGCTGGATAATGAGTTATTTAACCAACCGTAAACAATATGTTAAATTAGGCTCGCATCTTTCGAAAGCTATTTTTAATCACTCGGGTGTTCCACAAGGAAGCCATTTAGGTCCTCTCTTTTTCCTTTTGTTTATTAATGATCTACCAAGGTTTATTTTTGACTCAAGTGCACTACTTTTTGCTGATGATTGTAAGATTTTTAGGCAAATTAAATCTGCGTCAGATTGTACCAAGCTGCAACTTGACATTAATAGGCTTACAAATTGGTGTAATATCAATTGTTTGCATCTGAACATTCGTAAATGCTCTGTTATGACATTTACTCGATCTAAAAATACAATTTTATACGAATATAAAATTTCTCGAAGTGCACTCACTCGTGTTACGATGCTAAAGGCTTTAGGAGTTGTTTTTGATTCTCAATTAAGTTTTGCCTTGCATATTGATTTTTTGATCTCGAAAGCAAACGCTATGCTTGGTTTTATTTTCAGAAATTCTAAGGAATTTAGTGACCCTTACACTATGAAGTGTCTGTTTGTCTCTTTGGTTCGAGCAAATCTTGAATATTGATGTATAATATGGTCTCCTTACTATAACAATAGATCATTAAGAGTTGAACGAATTCAGAAAAGGTTTACAAAGTTTGCTTTGCGTAAAACGTACTTGTATTCTGAAATGCCTTCTTATAATATTAGATGCCAATTAATTGGGTTGAATCCACTTCATAACAGACGAGTTTATTATTTTGCAATGTTTGCTAGAGATATTATTTGTAGCCATAAAGCCCAAAGCTACTGTCATTATTCAATATATATGCACCAGTGCATACCCAACGACTTAGAGAAAACGACTTCTTTTGTATTGCTAGACATAATACTAATTATGGTTCTAATAATCCTATTTGCAATTCCGCTTCATGTTTCAATCAATTTGAAGATTTGCTAAATTTCCACTTAAGCCGAAATGAATGTAAAACTTTACTTTTAAATAATATTTAATTAATTAGTTTTAAGTTTAATTTTAAGATATTCTATGAAAGTCAATGTACTTGTTAGAGTTAAATAAAATAAATAAATAAATAAATTTTGATTGTTTAACCTCAATCAGCTTTTTTGTTATATTAGTGTTTGCGGGGTGTAAGTTCAACAAATTTTAGCCAACAAATTTTAACCGCACCAAAAATTTTGTTTTGATAACCAAAATGAAATATCTTTTTTTTGCTTTTAAAATCTGTTGAATTAACACCACTGTGACATTTAAATCACAAAAAAAGCTGAATGAAGTTTAACAAAGTCGATAACAACAACGAAATATCCTTTTGTTAAACCAAAATGATTACAATAATTAAATACATTTCTTACTGTAAGAGTCTAGTGACATTATAAAGAGTTGAATGAAATTTAACAAAATAGAAAACAAAAATTAAAGATTTTTTTTTGGTTGTAAAAATTTACATGCCACACTAGTGACACTTAAAACAAAGACAATTCTATGCTGATGCTCTATGAATGAATTAAAAAGACAAAAAAAAATTACTGTCTGACATCTCATACTCTGTTCCGAATTAAAAAAGGAAAACGCTCACTTCCTAGTGAACGTTCGACACTTGAGCATTATAGTTATTAATATATAAATATATTATTAATGTTGGACCTCTTGTACAAGCAGGAAGAATAGATTTAAACAACAACGCAATGTTATTCAGAGATTAAATTACAACTCTGAACTTTACCAATCTCAATTGAGGGATTTTCGAGGATTTTCATTGATCTTTTCTCTTTGTAATTTGACATTTGAAAAAAGCATTATTCATAGATAATGAATATCAAAATATTCTCAGTACTTATTTAACAACGAATCTTTCTAAAATGATTTGTGTAAAAACAAAAAAATCCAAACAATCAAACTCCAACAATATTTTTTGACTTAACAACAATGATTAACTATAGAACGCACGGCATCGGCCTCTAATTCGAACGCAGCCATTGTCTAGCGAATGTGATTGCACACTACAAGCGCGAAACACGCAAACCTCCCTATGTATACCTATAGACGATACCCATTGTCATGCTCATGAGTCATGAGTCATGACCATCTAACGATCAAACGAGTCTTTATATTTACAAGAGTTACCATTAGAATTTATAAGCAAATCAGTTTTTTGTATGGAAAAGGAGTTGATCAAATAATATGAAATGTATATTATGTGGGTACATAGTTTGCATGAATTTATGTTTCTAAATGAAGGCTTTCTTATTTCATAATATACGTACATATGGATAACAATAGTTACAAAGTTAATAACTTATCATTCAGATTTATAAATAAAAATAAGGCAACATTTAAATGAAATGCGGTAGCACTACCTACCAACTTTTGCTTATTTTTCTTCTTTATGTGTGTATTTGTATTGAATGTTTTTTTTTTACCGTTGGCTTGCATCTCCAAGAACATGTAAACAGAAACAATCCTATGGGCATTGTATACAAAACTTATAGTACTACCATCACGATGATTTTTGAGTTGTGTTGTGTGGTCGTCTGGGGGCGCACTTGTATATACACAGAAACCGCAACCAGAAAATTAGTTAGTTGTGTGATCGCCAGGGGGACGACGTGTGGAACGTGTTCATGAGAGTACTATCTAAATTCATATACAATGCCTATGGGTGGATTTGTATGCATAAATATGTTTTTGTCCTTAAAAAAAAAGAGTTGTAATTCTAATTCTTTTTTACTTTTTCTCTGTTAAGGTTACCAGGCTAAATTTTTTTTCTTAAAAAAATTTTGGGTTGAATGGGTGTCTGATTTATTTGCTATGAGTATTTATAATTGTCAGTAAAGTAATGTCTTTGTATAACGGAAGTGACTATATGAATTGATAACAGAAAAAATATCATAATTTTTATTAGAAAAGTGTTAGAAACTAAATTTCTTTTAATTTTACATTGGATACATTACCTATACTCGTTTTTATGCTATTCAGTCGATTTTATGTTTCAATTTATTAGGTATAATGTTTGTAATCCACATGTTTTTCTGTTTCATATAACTCTGTTTTTTTATTAAAAAATTGATTTTAATATAATTGTTTTTATGCCGTTATGTAATTAAACCCTTCTTTAGGTATGAGGAACTCTTTGGATATGTCTCTATCATAAGAAAAAAATATTTCTTTTGACATTTCAATAATTAATATTCTATGTTAAGTTAGCATCCCATTTTTGAAAATCCGTTTATTGGAAAACCGATCCTCCTACCTCTGCCCCTTCGATACGTACTACGAATTGTAGTCTATTGAACAAGGTCTGGAGAAAATGGAGGCTGAACAAAATAGCATACTTTCGGGCACTTAAATGCTGTGACTGCAAATGCATTTAATGAACAAGTACCACATCTCGACACGTATCTACCGTCAGTGGTCTAAAGTAGTGCAATATAAAAATGGTCAAGTTTCATAAAATTGACATTCTAAAGTATGAATAATACAATAAAAATAATAATAATAACTTAATAGCAAGTCAGGTTTAACACCGCTCTTCCTACCTCTCCCCGTTCGATACATACTATGAAATGCAGTCTATAAAACAAGGCCTGAAAAAAATGGAGGCACAACAAGGTAGCATACTTTAAGGCGTTTATAAAAACGCTAAAGTTATAGTTGTTGTTCACAGAAAATGCAATATTTTGGAAAACTATCAGGAACTATAGAACTAACGTGGAATTTTTGTAGAGGTCAGATGGGAACGAACATGTACGAAATAATTAATTGCAGATTTATTTATTATTTTTTTTTAAATAGTACTACTTAAACCTATACATACATACCTATATAATTCACTAAAGATTTTTTTGTGGAATTTATAGTTTTTTTGAGAAAATATATTTTTGGAATTTTTTTCTTTTGACAACTAATTTAAAGCCCCAAGCTACAATTGATTGCATCATTAGATTTTCAAATTTGGCTTCCTAATGCCTGTTTTCAAAACGTCAAGTTAGCACTACTACGAATTTAATTTTTTCAAAAAACTTAGCCAAAACAATTTTTAGAATTTTTTTCTTTTCACAACTAATTTTAAAAGCCCAAGCTACAATTAATTGCATATTTGGATTTTCAAATTTAGCTTTTTAATGGGTGTTTTGGCAATATTGAAAAATTGAGCTTTTTTCATATTGTTTTTGTTCAAAAAAGTAAGAAAAAAATTTTTTAGAATTTTTTTCTTTTCACAACTAATTTTAAAGCCCCAAGCTACAATTGATTGCATCATTAGATTTTCAAATTTGGCTTTCTAATGTCTGATATGACGATTTCAAGTTAGGACTCCATAAAATTTGTTTGGTCAAAAAAGTAAGGAAAACATTTTTTAAATTTTTTTTTGTTTTCACAACTAATTTACTACAAAAAAGCTACAATTAACTGCATACTCAGTTCTTGAAAGTTTTGAAGATGTAGTGCTAACTTGATATCAACTTAGCACTACATACCCTATTTTTTATTTTATTTTTTTAAGTGAAAAATTTTTTTTGGAATTTTTTTGTTTCCACAACTAATTTACTACAAAAAAGCTACAATTAACTGCATACTCAGATCTTCAAAGTTTTGAAGATGTAATGCTAACTTGATATCAACCTAGCACTACACCCCATGTTCTTAAAAACCACCAGAGCTACAAATTTTTTTTTTTCACAACTAATTTACTACAAAAAAGCTACAATTAACTGCATACTTACTATTGGTAATTTCCAAAAATGTAGTGCTAACTTGACGGACATTTTCATTTCCTTGTGCAAGTTAAGAAGACATAAATTAACTTTTCAAAAAAATATATTTTTTCTTAGACAGATTGCCTTACCTTTATTGATTTGCGTTTTAATTCAGACTAAAGTTACAAATAAAAATTAACTACTGAACATGCATTTGATTTCTTAATGAGTTGTCAGCAGCCAGCATGGTAATGTTGTTCTTAGAATTATTGTTTATTGCAATTTTCGTTTTCTCACTAATTCTGTCTGTTGTCATATTTGATGAGGAAGGTACCAGTTATATTTCGGGAAGTTGATTCAGCTTGGAGAGTTCCGTTGAAGCCATTAAGCAGAATAATACCCTGGGTTATCTCTTCAATTGCTGGGATGTGCTGACCGCTGATAATGTTGCATGATGCTATTTGACTTTTCAAAAGATTCGAAATGCATGTTGAGTTTACAATATTCACAAGATTTTTATTTTCACAGATAGAAATATCGTTAATTTGTTTACAATTATTTATAAGACCAAACATTTCGTCTTTATTTGTAAGAATTTCTTTGTAATGAATTTCAATGATTATCCCATTTCTTTTGACAGGTTTGATAAGGATTTTTTTCATAAGTTTTGGGACTTGTTAGAGGAATATTGACAATATATAAAATTGAAATTGAATTTGTTATGATTTTGATTTCTGCAAAGTTTAGAGCTTCTTCGATTGTGGTAAAAGGAATGTATTCTTTATTAAATGTATTTATTGCAAGGCTTATTTCTTCTTTAGATAGTATGAGTGAGTTTACAATTCCTAGTTTTGCCCAGTGAATAGCTAAAGCAATATTTTCTAATTCTTCTTTTACAATTTTGAATTTATATTTAATTTCGGATATAATGATTGAATTGAAACTTTTATTTTCTTTTAACATTTTTTCAATTTCATTTGTTACTTTTGTGATATTGTTAATTCTTTCATTATATAATTTGTTGATTACAACTTGTTTATTTGTGTTTTCAAGGATATTATTAACTTTCTTTTTAATTGTAATAAAATCGTCGTGGTCGGGATTGCCTGCAATCCACTTCCACGCTGTGCCTATAGAATCTATGGATCTTTTAACATTGTGTGGCCTTAAATTGTGAATTAAATTTTGAATTTGTTCATATTCGTGGGAAAGGAAAGGAAATAAGGTATCGTTAACAGTTGAGGAAAGTTCAAGAGTTGGTGCAGTATTGGTCAAAAATTTGTCATATTGATCTAGGTCAATCTCGTGAATAAGTTTAAAGTATCCGGTTTGTATTTTAGCTTGTCCAGTATGTAAAGATACGAATTGAGAGTTGGAGAAGTCTAGTATCTGTATTTCTGTTGATGTATTATTGAGCATGTACCTGAAAATAGGAAATGCGTAGTTAGTACGTTAATTCCTGATGTTACTTTTATGTATCGTTCTTCCTGACTGTGTTATGACTATTGTGTTTTTATTTTCCTTAACTATTTCTTTTTTATATCTAAAAGTTAACTTAGAGCCTAACCTTTTGTTGTGTCTTACGTAAATTATGTCTCCTGGGTTGTAAGTTTTAGTTGGTTGTCGTTTCTTATTGTGGTATCTTATGTCTTTGTTTTGTTTCTGTATGATTCTATCGATATTTTGCTGCCGGACATTTTCACAATCTTCAGGAGTTATTCTTGGAGACCGACCAAAGAAAAGTTCTACCGGTTTTTTCTGTGTGGTTGAATGAACTGTAAAATTGTACTCGTTCGTAGCTCTTTCGAGTAGTTCTTCGAATGAGCGAAGAGTCTGTTCCGCTTTAAGGCAGCGCGTTATTTCAGAAAGGGTGGAATGGAACCTTTCAATCTGTCCGTTGACCTCACTTCTGTAAGGTGGGGTTTTGTAAATACGTATTTTCAATTCGTCCTCCATCATGGATGTAATGGAAGCAGAATTTAATGCCTTTTCATTATCGATAACTATGTTTTCCGGAATATAAAATGAGAATAGTAGTTCTCGAAGTGGTTGTCTAATGTGAGTAATGGCTCAAGTACAAGTTTTTTTTCAGTTGAAAAGATGTCAAGGTGAATAGTGTGGCCTGGATAGTTTGGTATAGGAGTTGGTTCAGGAATTGGTTTGTTCGGATGACGATCGTATTTACTTTCTTTGCATGTTTGGCAATTTTTAACTAATCTTTTGATCTTTACTGCCATTTTCGGAAAGTAAAAGTTTTCAAGTATTTGTTGTCTATTTTCCTCTGGGTTACGGTGTGCTCTACGGTGTACTCTTAAAATTTTTTCTTTGGCACGTTCCAGTGTCTCGAAAATAGTTTTGAGATTTTTCAGATGTTCTTCTTTATCTTTGCCGAAGATGACAATGTCATCAATATACACACAGCAACATGTTCCTATGTGTTCTTTAAGAATATCATCTAACGTTCTCTGAAAGATGGCCGGTGAATTTTTTAGACCAAAGGGGAGACGCAAAAATTCGAATTTTCCATTATTTACGGAAAACGCTGTTTTTTCAATGTCGCATTCCCTAAGCAGGATCTGATGAAACCCGCTTTTAAAGTCGACTTTTGTAAAATAATTATTGCTACCGAGGTTAGCGATTACTTCGTCAATGGGAGGAATAGGGTATCGGTCTGGGATTGTAACAGAATTTAACTTTCTATAGTCAATAACAAGCCGATATTTTTTTTCTAAGGATGCGTCCATTTTTTTTGGAACGATCTAAACTGGAGAATTGTAAGGGGACTTAGATGGTCTTATGATGCCATCTTTGAGAAGGTCATTAATTTGTTTCTCGACCTCCTCCTTTAAAGCTCTCGGATAGGGGTATGATTTGGAATAAATCGGTTCAGAAGATGTAGTACGAATTTCTCCTTTAACTGATGTAACATAAGTTAAAGAATCATCGGGTTCAGCAAATAATTTAGGATAATTGTTTACAATTTCCATGAGGTTAGTTTCGCCCTCTTTGTTCAAATGGGAAGTTCTGATATTTAAATTATTGATATTTTCTGAAACATGTTGTTTAAGAGGAATAATAATGTTTGAACAGATGGTCATATAGCTTTCTTTCGTGTGAACGACGGCGTTTAATTTGCTTAGCGTGTCGTTACCGATAATGCCGTCAAATGATATTATGAGAGTGGGAAGAATATAGAATTTAATTTTTTCTATATTGGGGCTAAAGAGTTGAACAAAACCATGATGTGTTATTTTTATACTACCTCCAACTGAGTAAGCATTAAATTTTTTGTTGTTTGGAAGGGGATTTCTAATATATTCGGGTTGAATATAATCTCTGTTAGAGCCTGTGTCAGTAAGAAATCTAAGTATTTGGTCGCTCTTCGCAAAGTGTTCGATGTAGGGCAGCGAAGAGCGTTTCAATCTAAAAAATAAATGTCGTCTAGTTCTTCTGGTAAATCATGATCGGGGTCTTCATATGTGTCGGCGTATTCGGTAATGGATTGATCATAAATTCATAACTCTGGTCCTAGTACTGGTGTTGGCGTTTTTCAGGCATTGGTAGATTTCGGGGTCTGTTTTGATAATTAACCTTTTGTGATTTAATTGAATAATCAATGTCCATTGGCTTCGGAGGAAGTTGGCGTTGGTTCATTGGTTGCCTTTGTTGTTGTTGAAACCTTGGTTGATGTTGTTTAAATCTTGGTTGTTGATAGTGAGGTTCTCTATAAACTTGAAGGGGTTGAGGATTGCGAGGATAATGAAGTAATTGTGGATAAAATTCGCGTCTAGGAGCAGGGATTGGGGTTGGGTTTAAATTTCTTCTTGGAGGGACCGGTGGTGATGGCTGAGGAAATGTTTTTCGGATAGGATGTTGAGAATTGTTAGCATGTTGGGTTCGGAAGTCCACATTCTGCAATTTCAAACAAAGGTGAAGGGCATGTGGAAGGTCCGCAGGTTCACGAATGCTTAAGAGTCTAGGAAGGTCACCCTTAAGCCCCCTAACAAAAGTGTCTAGAGCCTTATCTCTATAACACTGTGTCATGTTATTTAGGGATTCCTGATTCATATCATTGATCCAAGTTTACTAAGGATAAGTGAGAGGTGGTGATAGACTATTTGATAGAATTCGGGTATGGAGTTATGTCCTTGTACCAAAGTCGTCATTTGGTATTCCAAGGTTCCCAAGTCCCTCTTATCCGCATAGTGTAATGTTAAACATTTGGATATTTTTTCCCACTTTAACGGGGTGTTATAGGACTCAAGTGCTATGTCCGCGTGTCCTAATATTTTATTTCGAATAACTGACAAAATGCCGTAATATTTGGGGGTGCCCTTGAGATGTGAATAGATCGTGAGTATTCGCTCAACACTCTTTTTCCATGAATTAAACTCTTCAGGCTGTCCAGTAAATACTCGAAGACTTTTCACCACATCCGGAATTTTATCCATGTCTGTTAAATTTGCATCATTAAGAAGGTTAATAGGTTGATCAATGTCGTTATTGATGTCAGATGCAGGGTTCATTATAGCATTAAAAATCTGTCGTCCCTGCACATGCAAAGTTTCTGCAACTAATCTTGTAATAGTCTGTATCATTTCGTCATTAATTTGATTAGGTGGAGGAGGTTGTTCATGCGGAGCTTCTAAACGCGGTGGCCTGACTGAACTATTAGGATTTGCCATGTTTAAATCAAATTATAGACACAGGTGGGGAAGATAGGTTGCAGATAATTAAGATAATAGAGCGACAAGAATTTCTGTTTGTGTATTGTTTTCTTTAATATATTGTTTCACTTCAATATGTAATAAGTAAATAAAATTATTTGGTTCTAAATATTATCAAACTATTAATTTTTCCTTAGATTTTCTTGCTAATTTGGTAGTTTATAATTCAATTCTTAAGTTTTTATAGAAATGTTTTTCTTTTCAAAAAGAAATGCTCAAAATTTAAAGTTTCTTTTTACTTTAGATTTTCTTATTTATTTAATATTTTTATAACTTGGTTTCTATATTTTATTGAACTATATTTTCAAGTATTTTTTCTGAGTAAAATTTATTCAATTCCCTTGCAATAAGTAAGTATGTTTAATTATTCAAAAAAATTTAATTTTTATTTTAAAAAAAAATTATTTAGATTTCACTTTTGGTTGTATTTTTTTATAACAATATCATTATTCAAAAGGACTTACAGCAAAAAAAACATAACTGCTTTCATTTTTTTGTTGTAGTTTGTGTGTCCAGGGTGTCGGGACTGCTCTAATCGGCGGCAAGGCGGCTTTTAACTACAGCTGTGTTGATTCCTGTTTAGTCCCTTTTTTACAGGACTTACAGGACTGAGGGGCTTCTTTGTAAATTCCTTCGCACTTTCACAATTGTTGTCTTTTAGTAAATGGGTATTTACTTTATCGCGCACAAAAATTAACTTGTAACACCTTTTAGTAAATGGATATTTACTTTATCGCGCACAAAAATTAACTTGTAACACAATTAAAACAATTATGACGATATTAAAAAAAACAGTCCCTGCTCGGGCGCCAGTTAAGAAAACATAAATTAAGTTTTCAAAAAAATATATTTTTTCTTAGGCAGATTGCCTTACCTTTATTGAGTTGCGTTTTAATTCAGACTGAAGTTACAAATAAAAATTAACTACTGAACATGCATTTGATTTCTTAATGAGTTTGCGTTGTCAGCAGCCAGCATGGTAATGTTGTTCTTAGAATTATTGTTTATTGCAATTTTCGTTTTCTCACTAATTCTGTCTGTGAGAACGGAAATTATGTAGGTCGTGTGAAGGAACTGCAATTGCTGGCGCAGCTCATGTTCTGTACGTTAACTTGCACACTCATATTTATGAAGAAAAATTAATGAAAACTAAATGTTATTTTCTTCTTTTTTCTTGATACATAAAGAAGATACAAATCTCTCTGCATGTCGCCCGTAAAAATTTGTTGGATCTTTGTGAATATTCATAATTCATTCACAAAACTGAAAGTTTTATGAATATTATTCTTCATTTTTGGTGAACGAACTCATGTAAATACATTTGAATGTATTAGTAGAAGAATGATTCTCTACTATAAGCTAACTTCCCTCTTGTGCAATACTTTTCTCAGAGCCAGATAATGCCAGCCACACAGGCATATGGTATAGTCATGATAACAGTTTTTTGTTTATCATGGGTGTGGTATGCATTAGCAGCCAGAACCTGTTGTGCTGAGACATGAGGGATGAGCCATGAGCCTGACTTACGCGACCGGACGACGGCCGGTGGCGATAACACAGGCACGGGGCGCGGCGCGAATGATGTTTTTTAAAGTTTTTTTTGCTATAGGTAAGTAGTTGATTTGTCTTTTGGATGTTACGAGTATGTCATACTATGAGAAATGAGAACAGTAATATGCTAGTATGAATGAGCGAAAAAAAAACAATATAATGCTAGAGAGGGGTCTTCGGTTTGGTGGCGGTGGATATTTTTATTTGTTGTAGATATCTAGGTACATACCTACATATTTTTTTGTTCGTTATATGATCTTTTAATTGCAAAAAATATTCATTATTAGTTAGGTATTATGTAAAATGTAAGTTTTCTTTTGAGAATTTTTTGAAAGAACATTTCACTTACCGGCTCATTCATACGGTTGTACTGTAGGTTGGAATATAATTAGGAAAATTGTACGGAATTGAAAATTTTGAAAGTGAGTAGAAACTTAGGCAAATAAGATAGGATTTTTTGAAATTCATTCAAAATATAGGTACCAAAGTAGAGTAAAAAATGTATAAGTTTTTGTATGGGTCGAGAAACTACCTACATATGTATGCATGTTCTAGACGGGAAAGGCTATATGGTTGATTTTTTTTTATGTTTTTAAAGAATTGTCTTAAAAATCACAAACAAGGTAGGTACAGCATACATCATGAAATGCTGATGATCAAGATATTTTTTTTTTAATTTTGGAGTGATTTTTGAAAGGTTTGAACTATGTATTTAAAAAATGGTCAAATTAAAACAAAATAAAAATAATTTTAAACTTTCAACGTCTTCTTTTAAAATGTTGAAAAAAACTATTTTTGCACAGGTATGGAAAATAACGGGATACAAATTTTTTATTTATCAAATGTGTTTTTTTCTTTTATCATTGATATCCCAAAATCTAATGATCACGCAAAAAATAGAAAGCACAGTTTTAAAAACTTGAGCAAATACTCTATACATAGGCGCCCGGAGGGGGAGGGCCAGTAAGTTGAATAAAAAAACCGCAAGAAAAATAACGAAAAACAATTAAATCCCAATTATCATTAATATACATTTAAAGAGCAAAAAGAATAAAACATTTGGGTAGGTTCACAAAAACAGCATGATTCTACTAAAAAAAAAATATCTTACCTTTCATTATTTTTTTTTAAACCAAGTCTCATTTGTTTTACCAAAATGCAAAACTTTGTTTAGTTGTTTATAATTTTTTTTTAACAAATCCAATATCATCACTAACAAGAAATCAAAAGTATCCTTTTCATTGAAAAATAAAAACAATACTGGATCTGAGGCATTACTGAAAAGCGGGGAATCAAAAGGAGAAAGAATATGTAACACTTTCCCTAACACCTATAAACTATACCCAAGTAACACTCTCGTAGCTTTGAGTTTTTAATATGTTCTAAAAAAGTGTTAAAGGAGTGAACTCGGAGACTATTGCTCTATTTTATACTCCGTTGTAGCATCTGACATTTTCTTTTTAATCAAATGCTCTATATTTGAGTTTTAGAACAACTTCAAGCTCTATAGGCTTATAAAGCTTGTTGCTCTATTAATATGCTCTATTACAATTTATAACAAAACCTTGAACGAGCTTTACTTAATATTTCAACTATATGCTTTAAAAAGGCCTTATTTGAGAAAATAAATGTTCCTTAGAGCCACTCAGCAGCTTTTTGCTTTTAAACAAATGTCTTGTTGATCAAAAGACATAAGTGTCAAAAAAAATTATTTAACAAAATAAATAGCTGTCAAGAGGTGAAAAAATCGTTTAATCATTTCAAAAACAGCAAGGCTTATTGGAAAAAGGTGTGCCGCAACAAAAATGTTAGAAAGTTTATCAAAGATACGAAAAACTAAGGTGTCGACCAAATTGGCCGTGTTGAAAGATGAGCTAGTTTGAGTGTTGACAGTGTTGAGGATTTAAGGGAAGATAGCTTGGTTGAGAGCTCATCCCAACTGAATGCAGATGATTGATGAATTAATAGTAAATTTTTAAAATACAAAAATATGAAGAATTTTACCAAAGGCGATCGACTACGAGCAATATACAAAATCTTTGTCATCTTGTAACAGTAGTAAACAAAATTGCTATTCTGGAGATTCAGCTCCTACCTTCGAAAATATTTTATCATCTTTAAAAAAAATTACTGCCCACTTGTTCCAATCCTCCGGCAAGCAGCAAACCGAATGAGTGAGCTGTCAAAACTGGAACGTTATCATGAACCCAAAATAATATATCTAGTTTTAATAAACCAAAACAGGCACAGTTCAAATAGTAAACTTATATTTGAACTTTTTGTTCTCATTAGCGACATGCCAAACAAATGCTTTGAAAAATAAACACGACGAAATAAACACAATAATGGCGTTTTCAATTGGCAATCCGGAATTCGTTTTAGACAAATTCTCTACTTGTTCAGAATCAGAACTTTAACTTTTACCAAGTTTAACGCATTCAGAATGATTTTTTCTGCTTTTAGATTGCCAATCGAAAACGCCATAAAACAAATTGACTGTCATAACCTCATAAGTAGCCGTTTTAGAACATATTGCTTTAAAAGAGTATAGTGTGTATACAAAAAAGCGAAAGAAGAGCATCGGGTAACAAGCCAACACCAAAGTGAACAAAATCAGAAACAGGGTGATAACTCTTCATAGCTCATATTTTTTTTAGTTCTGTGCGGGGAAAATGTGCACTCTTCACTTTTTTATAAAATTAAAATAGCTTCTTTTTATGGTCTAAAAAGAATCATGTGACACTTATAAAATTCACTTAGAATCATATTTTTGTTACCTCACGTGTAAAAATCGTATTATGCATTTAAATTCTTTCGTGGAATTTGTAAACTTCAAGAGGAATTAATAAAATTCAAGTGGAATTTATAAAATTCATTGGAAATTCATAAAATTCACGTGAAATTCAAGCGGAATTTGAAAAATTTACGTAAAATTCATAAAATTCAAGTGGAATTATATTTTTGTGCTGTGTTTTTGAATTTTCTAAATTCTATAAATTTCAGGTGAATTTCATGAATTCCACTTAAATTTTATGAACTTCACGTGAATATTATTAATTTGCCGTGAAATTCGTAAATACACTTGAAATTTAAGTTATCTCACGTGCAATTTTCTGATTACCTGTATGAGTTTTTACGTGAAATTTATAAAATTATTTCACATTTTTGAATTATTTTAAAATTTTGTGGAACCAACGTGAAATCATTGAAAGAATCGCAGTTCCTTTTGCATGAAAAAGGTAAAACATCATTTTTGATTTTTTTTTCAACCGAGGCACCCTATATTTAAAAGATGGCTGATAAAATTTCTATAAAAAATTTTTTGTAGACATTTGCATTATAGAAGCTCTAAAAGAGATATTGTTGTGGTCTTTTTAAAATGGCTGTTTTGGGAGAAGTTATAAAATCTTTGTATACACTTTTTTCATTTTCTTTTTTATTTAAATAGTAAAAAATTAATATTTTAAAGGCGCGTTGTACAATTTCGAGGTGCAACATCTATGTTTGTGATAAAAATAAAGTGGCACACAAAATCATTCCTAAGCATTGTCTTACTCATTAATTAAAGTATTACGATCGTTTATTGTAAATATTTTGCTTAATATAGTTTTGAGTTTTTCTTTGTAAATATTTATGTTTGAGAAATTATTTCAAAGATCATTATATACAAGCAAACAATTCTCTTTGTGTTCTTTTATATTTATATTTTACTAACACTTAAGCAAATCATTTTCATGTTACCATTTTAAAGGGAAAAGCTTTAAAACTATCTCTCGATAACGTTTAATAGAGCTAAAAGTGCTCTTAATCAAAATATTAATGTGATTTTGTAGAACATATAGACATTTGAGCATCATATTTAGAGCCCGAAAAATGCTTATTTTAGCTCCCAAACTCGAAAAAAAAGCTCTAAACAGGTTCTTTTTCAGCTTTATTGAAGCTATAGAGCAAATTGAAGTTAATATGGCCAAATAATTTAGCTTTATAAGCGCTGCCAGAGCTAAATACGAACTAAAATTGTTACTTGGGTACCAACTATATGCAAAATTATATGCAACACTATATAATTTCGTGTGTGAAATTTACTTTTTTGCACATAGTGTTTACTGCCCTCTCACTCCAACCCTTTTTCTTGCAATATTCCTAAACCACCCCGAAAGACTACCTATTATACATACCTACATATGTACTTGAAATTAGAACAAGACACAACTTCTCCAACGACACATTCAAATCATGTCTACCCAGCGGAAAAAAAAGCGTTTGTTCCACGCTTTTTATATTTCTCTCTGAGATCACAAAAATATAAAAATATGCACCTGACAACAAAGAAATGTGAGAGCGCATGTGCAATATACTTGACCATGATAAATAACCTTATACCCTCCCTTTAAAATTTTTCTGAGCAACCTTGACACACAAACCTACAAAAAAATATTCATCCAAAACACAACGGCGAGATGAAAAAAAACAAAGGAGAAAAAACAATATCAGCCAAAAAAACAGAACAGACAAAATTATATGCGAGCGCATGTGCCATATACTTTTTTTCCACCTGGACTATCCTCCACCTCCCATCCACTATCTAACAATATATATAAATATGTATCCATACACCGAACTGATGAGAGAAAGTAAATAACGAAGAAAAACAATTTATAAACTAAAAACAGCAACACACAAACAAATTAAACATTTCTGCATTCGCTACAATAGAGGCGCGCATATGGCGTTAGTCATTATTATTTCATGGTTTATTGGTTGGGTGCCCATTTGATGCTAATTGGTTTCCAATGAATGGTGTTGAAAGATTTATTTGGGGTTATTTTAGGATTGCCAACCCTGGTCTGGCTATTAAAAGTTTAAGTGAATTTACGCTCGTTTAAAAAAAAATATTTTTCTATTGTTTTAATTGTTATTAAATAAATAAAATCAAGTAAAAAGTTTTCTTGATCAGTAAGACAATCACTGAAATTAAAACTAGGGTGAGTTTTGCACTGAAAGCTTAGCAATTAAGAAAACAAAAATACTTAATTTTAAACACTGCAAAGAACAAAGAAACGAAATGCCACTAACCGAACAAAACATAAACACCGGTACTGTACGGGAACCTAAAAGAAAATTTACTGGAACACCGGATAGTTATTCAAGGCAAAGAAATTTTCAAGGGATCAACATTGCTACTCCAAGAAGTGGAGGAGAAGGAAAATCATTTTATTATGATCAAAACAACAATCTGCGCTGCGAGCATTGAATAAAAAACAGAGGAAGAGGCTCTGGCACATATACAATACAGTGTACGTGAGTGAAGCATTAAAATTTAAAAAAACAAAAATGGAATCTCATCTGTCATTTTGCCTTGCTGAGAGTTGGTGTTGTGAAATTTTAAGATTTTAAAAAAGTGAAAAACGTACTACAAAACTAATAAAAAAGTGAAATAAAAACCAATTTGAGTTGAAAATTGAAGCATATTATTATTAAAATATAAATCAACATGAGGTGCTGCGTGAAAACTTGTAAGAACTTGTATAACCTGAAAAACAAAAAGTTTTCATTTCACAAGTAAGTCCTAGCTCATATTCCACAAAACGTAACTTAAAGTGATGTTATTTAGGTAAATACGTTATCGTAGAATACTTTTTAATTGTTATTTCATGGTATTTTAAGATAAAAATAGCAATATTTTTCAAAATAAAAATATACTTTAATCATGTCATTTGCGCAATCTGTAATGTCAAATTAAAAATTTTAGTACAGGGACGGATAAGTTTTTGTTTTTGATTGCAAGGCGCTAAGAAACGTTTAGCTCCCGTAGTGCAAAGTTCTTTCTCCACGTTTTAGTTTGTATGTTTATATGTAGTATGTATTTAAATAAATTATGATTTCAAATTATGTATTTGACTGAGGAAAATATCTGTGATAGTGTTTTTTTTTTCATTAAAATTATACATAAAACTAAAAACTATACTTTCACTTATCAATTTAAAATTCCAGTAAGAACTAAGTTTAATTTTATTACTTCAAGTGTGCTTTGTTCGAGATTATAATCCAGTCAGCAATAAATCCAAAAAAAACTTATTCAGTTAAATAAATATAATATATAAATATAAATTTAACCAAATTAAAAAGTCTTTTTTTCTTTTAAGGCTTACAGTAACAGCAATGTTCCTTTGTTTGTGGATAAGTACTTCTGAGAGGATAGAAACTATATTCCAGTACTTCTAGCTACACATATTTTTACTAAACCACCCAGAAAAAAACTCAGCAAAATATTCCTTTCGGCGCCCCAGCAAATAGCCGTCCACTTTCACTCCAACCCTGTGTCAATGCATTTGTGTTTGTGTAACTCACACAATTATGAAAACTACTTCACTTTTTTCTCGATATGCCTCTTCTTGTACTTCTTATTCAATGTCTGCGAGGGTGAAAATGAATGCGGAATGTCATTACTTAATTAATAATGAAGGTGGAAGCACATTGAATGAGATCGCGGGCGGTTGTCCCTCTTCAAGTAGTGATGCGGTATCGCATCATTATTTTTAATTATAATGCCGTCTGTCTTAATATAAATAAAATAAATATAATACTAATGTTAAGTTAAATAATTTAAAAATTATATCATATAATATTGCTGGTTTAGGAAATAAGTCAATATTCAATAATTTTTATTGTTTTATTAACAAATATGATGTATTTTTTCTGTATGAAACTTATCTTACTGATAAATGCTTCATTAATTACGTTAACAAATTTGAAAATTACGAAGTTAAAATAATACCGGCGGCGGTAAAAACACACAATAAAGGAAGAGCTAGTGGAGCTAGTCTTAGGTTTTAAGAAAACAATGATAAATAATTATAAATGCAAGTACGATCTATTTGGTGATACGACTTATATTTATTACAATGAATTTCGATGAGATAAAGTTTCATATACTTCCAACGTAATAGAATAGAGATTTTGAAAACCTCAAAGAAGTGCTTTTATGCGGAGAACTATGCAATACTCTGCTAATTTGTGATCTAAACGCAAGAGTATGTGAAGTCAGTGGTTCAGAAAACGAAATAGCTGGAATAAACCGAAAGGAGAAGGATACAACAAATGATGCGAGTGGCAACAAGCTAATGCATCTCTGTAATTCATTTGGATTGGGTCTACAAAATGGAACCAGTTCAAGTGATCAGAAAGTAGAATTTACGTTCGTGGGAAACCAAGGTGCATCAGTAATCGACTATAGCTTCTTTTCGGGTGAATGGAGTAGATATGTATCTGGTTTTGAGGTGCTGCACGTTCCATATTCTGACCATATGCCAATTGCAGTTACACTTAACGAAATAGAAGCTGAAAATGCAAAAAATGTAGAGATGATGCTTGTACCGAAAATTATCTGGAAGAACTCAAAAGCTGACACATATAGAAGAAACCTAGATACATATCTTGAAGAACATGAGATCACAAACTTAATGCAAGTGGATCAAGCAATAAAACAGGCACATCCAGTCGGAAGTCAAACCAGAATACCAATCACCTTTAGGAAACCATGGTTTGATGAGGAGTGTATGAAGGCGAGAAAGATATCTTATGCATGGCTAAAAGCATTTCGCAAGTTCAACAACGGATACACGAAAGATCTCTATATAAAGGCGAATACGAGTTTATAAAAACTGTGCAATCATAAAAAGATGATATTTCAAGAAGCTGAAGCCAAGAAATTGTCACAGCTAGAAATTCATTCGAATTCTGGAGCCTGGTCCGTAGAATTAATGGTAGACAGTATGTAATCAGTAGAGACCTAAGCGCAAGTACATTAAAGCTACATTTTGAAAAAGTATTAAGTTCAACTGCGAATAATCCAAACGTATGGCACTACAGTACACCTGGGTTATGGAATGATATCCTTGACAAACCTATAACAGATTCAGAAGTCATTCTGGCAGTTGATAACCCTAAAGATGGCAAGGCAGCGGGCTCAGACAAGGTATCATCTGAATTCTTTAAATACGGATCAAACAAGCTGTGTAAAACGCTGACAATCCTATTTAACGAAATTTATGAGTATGGAGTAATCCCTCAACAATTTAAAGATGCAATCATTTTTCCTATTTGCAAAAAGGGTTGTACGAAAGACCCGATGAATTATCGCGGAATATCATTTTTGAATTCTTCATATAAAATATTTACAGCGGTACTGCAAAAACGGTTAAAGGAGTGGATTGAAGTCAATAATTTGCTGAAAGAATCCCAAGCTGGATTCAGAACAGGATATTCTACTATGGATCATATCTTTGTGTTAAAAAACATTGCTGATACATTTATTTCACAAAACAAAAAACTCTATGCCTTCTTTGTAGACTTAAAAGCAGCATTCGATACAGTTGACCGTGGAGCCCTCATGTACAAACTGTTTGGTCTGGATATGTCAAGTTTGGAAGACTAGTACAGGCATTGTATGGTGACACTGGAGCGGCTGTGTGGAATGGAAGAGAAGTCTCGGAATGGTTTCAAACTCAGACAGGAGTAAGACAAGGATGTGCTCTCAGTCCCAGTTTGTTTGCGCTGTTTATAGAGGATTTAGTCATACGCTGGAACCCAGATTAAAGCGTTACTCTTTTCTGACAATAAAGTTATATTGGCGTATACACCGCAGGCATTGCAGCTTATGATGAACAGGTTATTTGACTATTGTAGATTGTGGAACTTAAGCGTTAATCTGATCAAGTCAAAAGCACTTATATTTAAAAATGGAGGAGGAAGATCCTGTTCTAACGAAAAATGGGTTTTCAATGGTGAAATGGTTGAATTATTAAAGAAGTATATATATCTTGGTTACTGTTCACTAAAAATTTAAAAATGGAAAAACATCTTCAAGAAAAACTAACGCAAGCTAAAACAGCCATCAATATGACTTGGACAAGGTGCTTAAGCAACAAAAATGTGGCACACAGCAGCAAATACAAGGTATTTGAGGCAGTAACAGAATGGGTACTATTCTACGGAGCACAAGTCTGGGGTGGGAAAGAATACGAGACAGTAGAGAAGCTTTTTCCATTGTACATCAAAAGGACTTTTCATATACCTCCTAACTGTCCAAATTATATGGTAATGTTGGAATCTGGTCTGTCGCCGCTTTTTGTCAAAACTTTAAAGATACAAGTTGATAACATCTTAAAAATAGTTAACATGCCAAATCATCGTTTGCCGAAAAAAATTTCACTCCAAACAATACAAAGAAAAAGTAATTGGTACAAAGAATGGATGGAGCTAGCATTGAACAATGATTATGAACTAAATCTTGATGTAAGAGAAACAGGAAGCTGGAAGTCCACTTTGTATCAACTCATCGCAAGTGTGGACGAGCAGGCGAGGGCGAGGTATGAACAGCAAGCCATGGAATCAATTTATAGGAACTTATACAGCCAACTCAACTACACCACGCATGACTGCAACTACTTCGACGAGCGACCGTTTCACCATAGAAGAGATTTCAATGATGTTCCGTTCAAGGGAATTCTGCACCGAGATGACCTTCCTATTTTATGTAGTATGTGCAATTTAAACGAACGTGAAGATGTATATCACTTCCTTGGAAGATGTCCAATCCTTCGTGAGACGCGACAAAATATCCTGGGTGAAAATTATATATCTATCCAATGAAGGCGTAAAACTACTTCTGAATCAGATGAACGTGGCACAACTGTTCCAGTATTGTAAGATAGCTCTTTCGTATCGAAATAAAATAATAACAGAAAACTTTTAAAATAAAAACCAAAAATAAAAAAAAATAGAAATAAACATTCAATTTAAGGAACTTTCAATTAATTTATAAAGCATATTGTATTTATGTTAAGATTTATAAAAAAAAATTTAAATATAATTTAATTATGTAAAAAAAAATTGAAAGTAATAATAAAAAATAAATCTAATCAATCTAATCTATTTGGGGTTTGAGAATATGAGAATAGTTGAGGCTCGCGGGTCACAATACAGGAAACGTTACGCCCGCCGGTGTTCGAGTGACGTAAAAGTTGTAAAGTAAAATAAGAAACACCTTATTGACCACAAAAGATTAAAAACAAAACAAAATTAAATAAAAACAAAAACAATTTTTTGTAGGTATCTGCTTTTCAATTTATTTAATTTAAATTGACATAACAATTAGAGTAAAAGAGAAAATCAAACACAATGTATCGCACATCTGCTACACTCTTTTTGTTGACTAATTTCTGGTTAACGATTTCATTCTTTCATTTTTTTTTGGAATCTCAGAAAGAAATATAAAAAGCGTTTTTTTTTTAAACTGTAGGTAAACATGGTATGAATTTGTCGTTGGAGAAGTAATGCCTTTGTTTAATTTTAAGTAGGTAGGTATGTATATCTGTCTTTAGTGGCGGTTAAGAAATAAATAAATAATAATTGAGCTTTTTTTGAAAGCCAGAAACCGAATCAAGTTGATTGAGCAAATATTTTTAATTTGAATATATATTTCTCTTATAAATTTAAAGTCAAATACTGAAAACCAGAAGGTTCTAGGACTTATATCTCCTTTAAAAGATATGACCAAATATCTTAAAAACTTCGTTAAAAAAGAAGAAGAATTAAATTGACTCCACTCTTCTGATAGCTGAAAGGATCGGAATGAAATTGATTTTTGTTCTTTTTGTACCGAAGTTTTTTTTTGCTTCCATATACCTTTAGAGGTAAGGTTTTTTTTTTAATCTACAAGCCCTAACATTTGTCACACCTTTTGCAATTCATTCCTTACAATTCAATTTTTAAATTTTAAACACATCGATATAGTTGTGTTTTGAAATATATTTTTAGAATTTTAAAATATTGATAGGTAGATGTAGATATGAACGACTTTCCCATCTTGATATTTGAAATATCTATTTATTTACAAGAAAAAAAACAACTGTCTTGTCCTTCCCCGGTTCTTGAAGCCTTACATATTCAAAAAATTTTGTGTTTTATTGCGTACATTTTTTCATTTAACCTTATCGGTCGGTCATTTTGGTCGGTTCTTTGAAAAATTCTTAAAACAAAACTTATTTATGTACATTTTACATAATAAATAATAAAGAACATTTTTTTCTTTTTCAATAAGAAGTTCATAACGAACAAAAAATATATAGGTACGGTACCTTTTTGCATCAATATATATGTACTGTACATCTCCTTGCAGTTGGTAAAATGATAAATAAAAAAAATTAAGCGCAATCAAACCGCAAACATTCATAGAAGTAGGGGAGCCCAGGGTGCTAAATCGGGATTTACTCTAGCGTCATTGAGACCTACTGGACTGCGAAGCTTAGATTATAGGAAGAAAAAAATGTTATATGTATATACACTTTTATCAGTGGGGGGAGCGGCTATAAATTTTTAAAAATGTAAAAAAAAACTGTTGCACGGATATACTCGAGCGCGTCAGATATTGATAGCATCCATGATTTTCGTATTTTTGAAAATGTATGAATG
Organism: Syrphus vitripennis; assembly: GCA_958431115.1. Classification (NCBI taxonomy): domain Eukaryota; kingdom Metazoa; phylum Arthropoda; class Insecta; order Diptera; family Syrphidae; genus Syrphus; species Syrphus vitripennis. Next base: position 57,045,679 of record OY288110.1, on the reverse strand, counting down.
TTAATCTGACTATTTCCATGGTGGGGGTGGTCGTACGTAAGGGTTGAAAATGAAAAAAAAAAATGTAATCGAGCGCGTCAGATTTTCTGAGGGGGTGTTAAGTGAATTTTAAAAAAGCTCTTACATAATAATCCGACGATTTGGATGTGACCCAAACTTGCGGCCATTATTTGAATGTGCAAAAAAAAATCGCCATTTTGAAATACTCGAGCGCGTCAGATTAAGATATATACGGTTCATCTATATACCCTAAACGTACTGTCTCATAATCTGACGATTATCTTAAGGGATTCGCCTAATCTGACAATTGGAAATTTTTTTTTTTATTTTTTCAAATCTTTGAACTTAACAAATTTAAAAGCTGGGGGAGAGTACGATAACTTTTGCGACAAAAATTGATAACGGATTTTTGTAGAGGGGTCCAAAATAAGTATTCTTTACCATGGGTGGGGGTCTATCTTGCCCCTTTTGGGCGGGAGGGGCAATTTTATGAAAAGAGTACTAAAAAGGGAAAAAAATAATTAAAAAATAACGGTAATACTTATACAGTTAAGTTTAATGCTGTTTTTCACAGCCAGTATTTTTTAATATAAGCCACTTTTTAAATCAGGCAAAATATATGCACAGTTTTCGAAAAAATGAGTTTCAAACACAAAATTCGAGAAAAAAACACAAAAAAAAAAGTTTGAAGTGTAATTTCTCAAAACCATAAGTTTTAATATAATTTTTTTTATAGAATTCAGTGCTCTTATTGATTCCTAATCAAAAACTGAAAACTAAATTATTTTATGTCTTCTAGTTTTCGAGAAAATTGAAAATTATTGCTTACTTTTTTATGAGATTTTAGCTTTTTGACTGCATGCCCCCCTAACATACCGTAACTGTTTATACGCCGTAATGCTGGGTGCAAGCATTGTTTTCATGTAAAAAGATGGGGTCTATCTCACATAGTAAAAAATACTTACTTTGGACCCCTCTACAAAAATCCGTCATCAATTTTTGGCGCAAAAGTTATCGTACACGTGCCAAAAGCTGGTAAAATGGCATGGAAACAAAACAGTGTATGCTTTTTAAAGTACAGTACTTTTATTTATGAAAAAATAATTATAATATTAATTTTTGAATTTTTTTTAATCATCATCCTCGTCAGTGGATTCATCTTCCTCTTCTGGCTCAATTTCATCCTCGGACTGTGTATCCGTAACAAGAAATCATTAAAGTATTAAACGAAATTTTTCTTCATGATTAACGATTTCTTCAATTATTGGAGAAAAAATTTACCTAATTCTGGAATATCCTCAAAAAGATCCGGTGTTATGACTACATCTTCATACACTTTCGGCAATTGATCACCTGCAAACCAGATCATTTCCAATTTTTCGTCGACAATTTTCCATCCATAGATAGTAAAAGATCAGTAATTTTAGCATTATGGGCATTACTCCATAAGCATGCAATAAATCTTGTGCGTAACACTTGTTGGAGTAACTCCGATTGACAAGGTGGCAAGTTGCACGCATCGTAATTCCGGATACTTAAGGAGAAGGGTTGAGATTTGTCTTTTACCTCGTATGTCTTATTGAAGATGACAAGCCTAGCTTTATTTACATCGTTTAACTTCTTTTGCCCATACAGGTGGCAAGTAAAAGACTGTATGGTGTTAAACGAATCCTGCACATCATGTTCCTTTGATCCCAAATGCAGAAATGCATTTTGAAAAATTTCAGAATTCATAAGAAATTGCAATGGTTTTTTTTCCCTCGTCGGTACAATGCTGGATTGAAATAAAAACCAGTGAATGCATGCAAACCTGGAGGTGTCTTCGAAATTTTTGGGCCAAGTTTATTGTAGAGAGCTGATACGTCGATGTATCGGCGTGTATTACCAACACCAAGATCCATCCAAATTTTTACTCTTGCTTGCAGGTGTTCCATATTTGCCAACATTATCAGTATCCGATGTTCTCATAGATAGCTCTATAGAGCTCGAGCTGCTCAGCAGCTAGCCGATACCCTGTCAAAATATAAAGCTGACATAACAGCACTGCAAGAAATAAGATGGACAGGGAATGGTGTTTTGCAAAAGAAAGAATATGACTTATATTACAGCTGTCATACAAAACACCATGTGCTCGGGGTAGGCTTTCTGGTCAGCGAAAAAATGAAGTCTACCGTCATCGGCTTTAACGCTATAAGCGAAAGGCTATGCACCCTTCGCGTGCGAGGCAAATTCAAGAACATCAGCCTCATTAACGTTCACGGACCTACGGAGGAGTCCTCAGACGAAGATAAAGAGACTTACTATGAACAAGTCGAGAGGGCCCTCCATGCCTGTCCAAGGTATGATGTTAAAATCATCCTTGGGGATTTGAACGCTAAAATAGGTCGGGAGCCGGTATTCAGGCATTACGCAGGCACCCATAGTTTGCATGAGAACACTAATGACAATGGACTTCGAGTCCTAGAATTGGCAGCATCGAAAAACATGGTCGTTGCGAGTACCAGGTACCCGCGTAAAGATATCTACAAAGCCACCTGGGTATCACCTGATGGAGCCACTCGTAACCAAATTGACCACGTGTTGATAGACCGTCGCCACTACTCGAACTTGATGACGGTACGAACGTACCGAGGTGCCAATATCGACTCGGATCACTATCTTGTTGGTATGGTTTTTCGAGGGCGGATTGCCTTGCGAAGACGTATTGCATCCGCCGATCAGGTTCGAATCAACACGGCTGCACTACGCAATGAAAACACCAGTAACACCTTTGGACTTGCGTTAGGACTCGCCCTAGAACCACTCGATCCAGGGAGAGTAAGTCCTGGAGCCAGTATGCTGGGCGTAGATGAGAAGTGGACACGCCTTTAAAACACTGTCATTAGTACTGCCAATTCCATCTTAGGCAGCAGTCGTAGAAGTCGGAACGACTGGTTTGATGATGAATGCAAGCTAGCGACTGAACGTAAGAATGTTGCGTACCGAGCAATGCAACAATCTCATAGAACGCGGGCACGCGAAGATGAATATAAAGAGCTCAGAAGAATAGAAAAACGGCTTCACAGACAGAAAAAATCAGCCTGGGAGAAGAACATCGTCTGTGATTTAGAAAGAAGCCGAGAGCGAGGTCCGCACCAGGCGCGGAAGTTCTACCAATCCGTCCGAAACATGACGCAGTACACACCACGCTGCACTTACTGCAAGGACGGAGAGGGAAATCTGATCACCGATCCCCAAAGCATACTGGAGCGATGGGAAGTGTACTTTAATGAATTGCTAAATGGTCAGCTCACTGCAGAAGTAGAGGCTCCACTACTTCAAGAAGATTACCCTATGTTACCGCCACCAAGCATAGAAGAGGTTGAGAAGGCTATAGCCCGGCTTAAGAAAAACAAAGCCCCGGGAGCCGATGGCATACCAGCCGAACTATTCCACCACGGCGGGCCAGCCTTACGCCAAGCAATTCATGATATTATAGTGCACGTATGGGAGCAGGAAGAAATGCCAGAAGACTGGCGAAAAGGTATAATTTGCCCCATACATAAGAAGGGAGATGTCACAACGTGCAGCAATTATAGAGGTATCACGTTGTTGAGTACCGCCTATAAGATACTCTCCTCTATCCTACAAGAACGGATAGCCCCATACGCTAAAACCATAATCGGCCAATATCAGTGTGGTTTCATTCCAGGCAAATCAACAACTGATCAGATCTTTACCCTTAGGCAGGCGATGGAAAAATGTCTAGAATTTAACATCCCAACATACCATCTGTTTATAGACTTTAAGGCCGCCTATGATAGCATAGCCAGGGTAGAACTTTACAAAGCCATGAGAGAATTCGGCATCCCAAATAAGTTGACACGACTTTGTAGGTTGACCATGACCAACGTAACAAGCCAAGTAAAAATAGCCGGATTGCTATCCAGACCAATCAACATCTTTAATGGACTCCGACAAGGGGATGGTTTGGCCTGCCTCCTCTTCAACCTGGCGTTGGAGAAAGCAATCCGTGACTCTGGCACGGCAACAAGAGGGACCATCGTCAACAGGTCCAGCCAGATACTGGCTTACGCAGACGACATTGACATCATCGGAAGAACCGAACAAGCTGTACACGATTCCTTCATCCAGATCGAGCAGGCGGCACAAAATCTGGGGCTGCACATTAGTGAAGGTAAAACAAAGTACATGGTGGCGTCGAATGCGAGAAGAACAGTTGGTCAAACAATCAAGGTAGCGGAGCACGAATTTGAAGTGGTGCAATCCTTTAAATACCTTGGGTCAATAGTAGCAGCCGATAATAATATAGAAGAAGAAATACGCGGGCGGCTGCTCAATTCCAACAAAGCCTACTATAGTCTGTCAAAGCTCTTCAAATCCAGAAATCTCACCATAACTTCAAAACTGCTGCTGTACAGGACCATGGTCCTGCCAGTACTCACGTATGGATCCGAGACTTGGGTGCTTAGCAAAAGACACTCCGACCTCTTAGCCGCGTTCGAGAGAAAAGTCTTAAGGAGAATTGTTGGCCCCATATGTGAGGAAGGGCGATTCCGGAGACGGTACAATCATGAATTGTACGCAATCTACCTTGAAGCAGACATAGTGACAAAAATTAAGCTCGGTAGACTCCGGTGGGCAGGGCACCTAGCTCGCATGAGTGAAGAGGAACCTGCTCGGAAAGTCCTTTGTGGTACATTCTATGGTAGACGGCAGCGTGGTAGACCATGCTTGCGCTGGAGAGATGGCGTAGACCAGGACGCCCGAAGCCTTGGGGTGCGCAACTGGATGTCGTCGGCTCAAGACCGGGATAGGTGGAGAGACTTGTTGAAGGAGGCCAGGACCGGACCCCGGTTGTCGAGCCGATGATGATGATGATGTTCTCATAGTAATAGTAGAATCTTCTTTTTGTTGGCAAGCAATCATGTATTATGTAAATTACCTTACTACCGATAATAGCTGCCATCTCCTGATCAGCCCACCACACAGGTCTCGGCAACATGAAAAAAAACTCGCCATGATAGTACTATAGTTTTCATATACAAAGGCTGCAAGCATTAAACTTTATCGATTGGTTTTTCTTACTTCGGCTTATGGAAATCGTCAGATTATATATTTTTCGTGAACGTTGAATTATTTCCTTTAAAATAAAAAAAAATTTAGCCACGCTCGAAAAAGTCGAGATGTCATTTTTTTTTTACAAGTTTGTAACCCACCTACTTCTCAACGTCAATAAAAAATTGTCAGATTAGTGGAATATACACTTTTTAGCACGTAACTAACTCACCCTACCTTAATCTGACGCGCTCGAGAATTTCCGATGATCAATTTTTTTTTACTAATCTGATCCTTTATACTTGACGGGCGGCCACATATACGAGGCTAATATTTGGTGGAGGTATTTAGCCGGGTACAAGGTACCTCCCTGTATGTTAATCTGCCGCGCTTCAGTAACTCCCGAAATCCCCTCTTGGGCTCCCCTACTATAGGTATAATACACATAATATTCTCATATCCAAATTCCAAACGACAAAACGATAGTAAAAAAAAACTAAAAAATTCAATCGCAAGCGAAACGTGCAATGTCGCCGTCGCGTCGTCGGTCGCGTCGTCGTTTAGCCTCAGCCTCAGCCTTTGCACATAGTGATGGGCGCATTCGAATGATTTAATCGATTCACTCAACATCTCGAGATATCTCGATTCTTTCACCGAAATCATTCGAATTAATCATGAGCGAAAGAATCTAGTACTAGTATCTATTATCTACTAACAAAAACAATTCGAGAACTCGAAACGTTGATTGTTTGTGTATGTGTATTAAAATTAAACCACTCGATTCAATGCAGTGAGAGTTCGAGAGCGGCTGTACCAGTATTTGTCGACAAATAGTGTATCTGTATCTGTCTTATACTTGTTTTAATTGTGTATTGTGTTTCTCTTCTTTATTTTTTTTTTTTTTTTTCATTCTTGATATTGGCAGTAGCACTCGTAATTCGTATCGTAATTCGTAACTTCGTTACAAATAAACAACCAACTTCTCGAGTTCTCGAGTATATTAAATCACTCGAGATAGGGGTAGTGTGGAAAGAAAATGGAAGAATCGAATGATTTTAGTGGATTTGATCTTTTCTTATGTATTTGTTAGAAGGAAACATGTTTCTATCATTGATTTATGCTACCGTTATGTAAATTCAAATGAAATTTTCCAATTTTCTTACTATTTCATAATTCGAATGATCATTCGATTATTTTGATCACTCGAATACTAATATCTCGATTATTGAAATCATTCGATTATGCCCATCACTATTTGCACATATGTAAATTTATTGCATGTATTTGCGCTTGTGCATCATCTGGCACAACACCAAAGAGTTCAATTTGCTAAGAAGAAAATTGCACATTCAAATGCATTTGCATGAGTTCTGAGTTTGCTCCTAAAGTAGACCCAACCTTCTATGTACACTTAGTTGATGTCGCAGGTTTTGTTATTTCAACAATAAATTTATTTTATGTTTTTCCTTCAGCTTTCATGATATCAATTCTGTCACCTTGAAGATTGGATATCCTTTTCTAGATGATGTTGGTTTTGTTGATGAATCACAACTGAGCCTTATCCGGTTTGAGGTGTCTTTTCCGGCCTGGCTGAGGAAAATCGCTGTCATGGTCTGTAGGTACTGATTTATTCCTGGGACAAACCAGTCATTTGTAATTTACTGACGTATTCGTCTTCCACTTTGCGTACAGGTGATTGGCTGTTACATCCCACACTTTTATTTGTTTATTTCGGGTTGGATAATTCCTCGGACTGAGGTAGTCCGCAGGTGTACTAGTATATTTCACTTTAAATTTAGGGTTTGGATTTTAATTTTTAGATAGATATCATTCCTTATACCTTTGTATACGAATAACATAGTACTATGCAAACTGATATTTTAAAAATTCTCAAAACTAAATAGCTCTGAAACAGAGTTGGGTTCCGTAGACAAATTAAAACCCTAGACCTGTGTACCTACTATAAAATGTCTTCATATTGTGCACTTGAGGATTGTGTGCCCAAGTGCAGTTTTCATGCAAAATGTGGCGCAGGTGTGCTGAAAAACACGATTTGAATTTAAAAAAGAACATTATTGAAAAATGAATTTAAATACATATATAATACAAATGGAATGAATAATGAATAAGCATGATAATTATGAATTTACAAATTATTTGATATTGGATCTGGCTGTAGGCAACATTGTTACTTTTTGGATCTCGTAACCTATCAGTTTCAAGGCAACGGTACAAGGTGTTGAGTCGTGAGTCCTAGGGAGAATGACAGAGCATCGTTTCTTATTTTCAGAAAATAATTGGAAAAGTCGTTTTTTTTAACCCCCCTTATCTAACACCAGCGCCAAAATAAACCTGCCTCACTTGCATGTAAGCACAATTGCAAATACAAACCTTCAAGCTCACAGTTTAATTGAAAGCCAAGATATTCTTTTGGCTCTTACGATTATTATTATTGCTGTAGTAATGAGGAAATATTACCTGCTGCAAAAGATGCCAATTTTGTTATGCTTTTCTTTCCACTTCCACCCACTCCAACCAGTAAGATGTGCCCACGATATAATCTCAAAGTTCGATGAACTCGGGTTAAGTGTTCAAGACAATCTTCAAATAGAACTAAGCTGAGTTTTCCCTGTCGTTCGCCATATTCTTCAGTAATCTGTAAAAAATAAAAACCATAAATAACATTAATAATTTTTCAATTATACAAGAGAAATAAATTAATTATGTTATTTTTAATTGTATTGTACTATTTGTACATATGTAGAATGTCAGTTTATTAGACTTAACCATTCTATATTCCGTCAATTTCATTGAATTTTTTGTGAGCAAGAACAACAACTTTAAGGCACTATTACCAATTGTTTTTACGAATTCATTTTCTTATTTTTATTTTGGCCGGAGTTATAGCTGTTTCATGCTTGCCAGGCAATCATGAGACTTCTTAGTGGTGCTGAGCTTTAATCCAATTGTATTTGAAGAACACTTGTAGGATTCGAACCCACGCATAGCAGATTTGCTCCGTCTTAGCAGTCATGTGATGTGGTACTTCTTCATCAAATGCATTTGGAGTCACAGCTTTTTTTAAAGCGCCTTAAAGTATGCTATCTTGTTCCGCCTCCATTTTTTTTTTCTCCATACCTTACTTCGATAGACTACAGATCGCAGTACGTATCAAAGGGGGAGAGTTTCGGAAGAATTGGCACTGGCCACAATTTATTCGTATTATTTTTTATTGTATTGTACTATATGTACACAGAATGTCAGTTTATTATACTTGAACAATTGAACATTCTGTATATTCCTTCAATTTCAATGAAAAAAAAAATTAATTATGTTTCAATGTAAAAATCGAAATACCTCTTGGAACAGGAAAAAAATTGCTTTATAGTCCAAGAGATCTTCATAAAATCTTGTCTCTGCTTCGTTCAACGAATTTCTGTAATCACCAAAAAGGAGTGGACTTCGCAGAACATACTCTGCAATTGGTACTATTTTATCACATTCTAAAATATTTGACTCTTCACTCTTCACACTAATCGAATAAGCATCTGCAAAATGTAATAAGAGTTATTTAATCAAAAAAAAAAAAAAGAAATAAATTCATTAATTAAATGTCGGTTCTGTTTCAGCTATAGAACTAAAGTTTTCAAAAGCTTCATCGAACTCAAGCTTAAAATTTAAATTTTTCTATTCTACTTATACATACAATACATATATCTTGTCATCATTATAATATGCCTTGTCATCAAACCTAAGCATTAGCTTAATTTTCCCTAATTAGCACACAATATGGGGTATGTGCAAATAATTGTTGGGCGATTAGAAACTGTAATATCTAATATGTCTTCTAGTTATTGAATACAGCTAAAAATTGACATTTACAAAATTGTATTTAAATTTTTTTTTGGCCATGAAAATAAAAATAGCGACAAATTTTTCATAAACTTAACCTGACTTTTATTGCAAGAGTGATATTACTAAACCACGCAACTTTTTATTAATTTTTTTCAGAATAAATAAAGGGAGCTATTATCTTGAAAAAAATTTAATATTTTTATTCATGCAAAAAATGGGAAAAACTCCAAATGCCGCACATTTCAGTATTTTATAAAACCATGGCTACTTGGCTGGATGATGGTCGGTCACTACCTTGCGAAATGCATTTTAACTTTTTTTTTACCATCTTTTACATTACATTAATAAATAAATTTCGACCACAAAATTGTTCATTCAACAGATTAATTTGCTAAAAAAGTTCATTTCTAATTACCAGCATTTATTTTTAGAATTCTTTTTTAATTCAATAGTTTACTGCATTGCCTTGGGAACTATTAACTTATTTTTTTTAATTTTTTTTATCACTTCAAATGATGATTCGAAGTAACCAAATTAGTACTCAGTTTTTGAATGCGGTAAAGCCTAATCAACATTTATTGTATTTTATTATTTTTTTTGCTGTTTTTCAAATCAAATTCAATTTACAAAAAAAAAATTGTAACCGTAGGTTTTATAATTTAAATTTTAGAAAAAAGGTCTATTTTTCGATTTTTAACAACAAATTCCTTTTCACACGCATACAAAGAAGTAGGTTTGGTTGATGATTAGAAACATTGCAAGGGATAGGGTGGTAGAAAAACTAATTTCTAAGCTCTCCGGTCAGAGAACAGAAGCCAAAAAGTAGTCAATCTCTGTAGGTACGGTTACAATTTTTCTAATCGCGAAGGGAGGGTAAATTATTATTTATATTATATATTTTATGACCATTAATAACAATAAATAAAAAGAAAAACAAGAAGCGGCTGCGTACCGACGACGACGACGACGCAAGCCACGAAAAACAACACGAAGAGACGAAAAAGGCAACTACAGCTCGATGAAGCTGTAACCGCGGCAGCTCAGCTGGGATGGGTTCCTGTGGAAGATTTTTTTTTTATCAAATGATAAACTTGATCGAAACGTAAAACAAAATATTTTATTGTAAGTACACTGGGTACGTTACAATAAAAGTGGGCGCCAGGAATTTTTTTTTTCAAATCGAAATAGAAAATTCCAAAACTATTTGAAATAAATAAAGCGATTTTAAATGAAGAATACAACTAAGTTTATTTATTGGGAAACCGTGGGATTGAGAATCCCTGGATTAAAACACAAAATGTTTTCAATCAAAAGAAAATAAATTACAAGTAAAAAAAAGAACAATGAAATTAATAAGCCAAAAAAAAGTTGAAGAAAATGGGGTTTTAACACTTTCGGATTTTTATAATACGCGACACGACAATTATTCCGCACGGTATCTATATGTATATAACTATATATATTTAATCACGAATATATATATTATATAGATGTATAATTATTTAAGTAGAAATGAAAACAATCTACTCATCTTTTTTTTGTTAACGCTTTCTTCTCCTCTATCTCCTTCCTCACTCCTATTTTCTATTTCCCACCTCGATTCCTTACTCCTTTCCTTTTTATAAAATTTTTCTGACCCTCGAAATAAAATTTTCCTCCTTCTCGATTTTTGTTTTCTTCTCCAAAATTCTCGAAAATTTCTTTCTTCTGTAACTATTCGCTTGGTAAGCTCCCAACAGAGTGCCTTCCAAGCTATTTCCCATCTATTGTTTTCCTCCCTCGTCCATTCCAATCATTCACACATTCATACAACAGACTCATTCGCTTTCGTGATTGTCGGTTACGGTCTCACGGCTTCATGGAAGCTTAAAGCTCATCAGGAAAGCCACCGTTGTTGACTCTCTCCGAAACTTTACAATCACATACACAAACACGGTTTCAACAAGTTGTTGGATGTTGGTTTCCAAAACTTGCCGAAACATAATGGCCGAGTTCAGATCCCTTCCAACTATTTTTGTTTTTCGAGAAAAATGAAAATTACAAAAAAACATCGAGAAAAGATCCTCAATAGGCATTATCCTATTAGAGTATTCCCCGCTTAATTGCAATGACCATTTTGTAAGATTTTTCGGTCAATTATCCGGGTGGTTCAATTAACGAAATCCCGCTTAATTGACTGACCTGTTCAATTAAGCGAATCCCGTATAATTGCACGAGTCGGTCAACTAAAAGATAAAATATCGGACATCGGCTCCTGTTTTTGTTAGAGTTGATGTTGGCAAGGCTTTATAGAAGAGACCTGACTCATCGGCTTTGAAAATATCACTGGCAGTATAATTTGATATTAGATTAGGGAGAATAGAATTTCGAAAATCGTCAGCACCTTCAAAATCTGCAGATTCAGCGTGAGGGAACATTTGTATGTGGCACACAATTCATTCTTATTTTTTCTCTGGATTCATTTATAATTTTTAGTTTTTGTTTAATTGATAAACTTGTGTACTTCTTTCCATTCATTTTTATTTATTTATGTTTATTATTGTCAAAATTAACGCGCCGCCGGCAGCCAACACTGAAATTTCGTATGACAAAAAAAAAACAAAATCAAACAATAGCTAGCTGTCATTTTTTATTCAGCGAGCACTGCTGCCAATTTAAGTGCTTCCAATAACTGAAATTTATTTTTAGGTTGGTTTCATTATAATTTTTCTGTGCGTCTAATTATCCGAAAAATTTCCATATATTTAGTTTTTCATCTGCTTATTTCAAAGATCAATTAACCCTAGATTCATAAACTATATTCATTGTAACATAGTTCATAAATATAAGTCTATGAGACCCCTTACCTCAAAAGTTATCCTATTAACTAACTATAAAGATTTTTGCAAAAAATACACTTAATTTACTTTAAGGAACATTTATTTTAAACAAATTAAAGAAAACACTAAAAAATTTTCACTCGACGCAATCTTTACAACAACTCCCGCGATACTCCCGGCACATGGGACCTTAAAAAGAGTGGATTGAGAGGGTCTGTGAGACCCATGTTTATGAATCTAGGGTTAAGCGAGTAATTCAATTAAGCGGGGTTCAATTAACCATCTAAAAAGCTATGCTTCTAATACGGGAAATTTCCGAACGCAATTTTGTCGGTCAATTAAACGGAATGTTCAATTAAGCGAGGTGCAACCAAGCGGGGATTACTGTACTTTATTTTATAACGCGGGATTCGAAATGGGAAAATATTAAAACTATTTCGAAGAGATGGAGGGAAGAATTTTTCTAACTGGTCGTTCTACAAAAGTGTTTTTAAAAATTGAAATTACTACGCGATGTTAAAACCCATTTTGTACATTAATAATTAAGATTAATTAACGTTAAATTTGTCTTTAAAAGAAATTAAAGTTAAACTACGTTAATATTAAAGATGTATATAAACAAAAAAATAGATGAGTAGATAAGTTGGTATTGATGTTGTTAAGTGTAAATAAGGTTCCGCCCGACCTCTCACTTCTTCGGCTCATCCGCCGGCATTTTCGACCTCGTCGAGAGGACTCGTTCTCGAACTCGTGCACCTGTATTTGTTGCTTTGCAAAATAAAGGCTAGGTACACCTGTGGTTGCTGAGACCATGGTTGCCCCAACTTCGCCGATATTTTGCAGCCACAACCAAGAAAAAGGAAAACGGCCAAAGGCTGGTTTTTGTTACGGTAAAATTTACCGTAACAGTACTTACAGGTTTCTAGTATTTGGCTTTAATTTTTTTTTTACAAAATTTTGAAGTTTTTTCAAGGTACTTTTTTCTAAAATTCACGAGAAAGGTAAGAATGTTTTTATATTTTCTTCATAATATTCAAAGAAATCTTTCCGAATTTGTTTTATGTTGTTGTATGATGTTTTTTTTTTTAATGTTTGGCTTGTGCTATTTTTGGCGATTGTGCAGTAATGGAAGAAAGATAATCTAAGTCTGCGGGCAAAAATTGTTATATCAATTTGATTGTGCGCTGAACAGAAGTGTATGGGAAACAACTTTTTATCTCAAAAATTACTAAGACTTATTTACCAAATACTCAACAGCGAACTCAAAGGGTTCTTTAAAAATTAAAGAAAATTATTGGTTCCGCTTTTACCTCTTTTCTACCTAATTATTGATTAATTTTACTGAAAATAGCCAAAATAATTAATAAAAATGAAATTTTTTTTGCCATATGTCTCTGAGACTTATAATAATCATTTACGCCCTAAAAAATATGATTATCTTTCTAGGGTTAAGAAAACAACTACTACAAAAGTTATTGAAAATAAAAAATGGGTTTTTTTAAGTGTACATAGAATGTCAGTTTATTAGACTTGACCATTCTTTCTTCCGTAAATTTCATTGAATTTTTGTGAAATTATAAATGGGTGTAAACTGCCTTTTGTTTCATATCATTACGGCTATTAGATAGATGATAATATGAGTACATTTTTTTGTGTTCGCCATAAATTTCTTGTGTCACATACAGTCAGTCTCAGCCATATTCGTACACCTTGCTTTTTAAACTACCCTAAAATGTTAATTAACCGAGTGGAATTCAAAAATAAAATTTATTGGGTTTCGATGTTTACCCAACTTCATAATAAACTAAACAAAAGCATTTTATTCACGTCTGTCAAGTTAGCACCACATTTTTGGAAATTACCAATAGTAAGTATGCAGTTCGTGGCGTATCTCGGCCACGACCATCTTGGCCCTCTCCCGGGCAACACCCTGGAGAGATTGGTAGCTGAATCACAAAGGCTTAACATCAGCCTCATCATCGGAAGTGATGCTAACGCACACCATACAGTGTGGGGTAGCACTGATATAAACGACAGGGGTGAGTCTCTTTTCGATTATATTCTTAACACTAACATACTTATAAGTAATGTTGGTAATGAACCAACTTTTATTACTAAAAACCGACAAAAAAACCGAAGAAGATATAACTCTTGTCTCAGATTTCATAAACAATAATATTCTGAACTGGAAAGTATCCAAAGATCACTCCTTTTCCGATCACAGATACATCCACTTCAGCCTTACAAAAGATCTTCCTAGCCAACCCTCCTTTCGTAATCTAAAAAGAACAGATTGGCCAAAATATGAGAGAATATTGAACAGTTTAGTCAGACCTGAACTCTTTAATATTCCTACTAATATCAAAGATCTTGACGACAAATTCAAAAATCTAACACTATCCCTAAACAAATCTCTAGACACTGCATGTCCCCTTGTACAAATAAGGGGTAAAAAGAAACCTCACTGGTGGAACTCTGGGTTAGATCCACTTCGAAAAGAATGCAGAAAACTCTTTAATAGAGCAAAAGCTTCTAGAGATACGTCTGACTGGGATTCTTACAAAGAATCACTGAAGACATACAAAAAAGAATTGAGGAAAACCAAACGGTCGTCCTGGAGAAACTTCTGCAGCACAGTGGAAGACTGTTCTGAAGCATCCAGACTGCGTAAAATCCTCTCCAAAAACCCAGTCATGCCAAACTGCTTGAAGAATGCCTCTGGCCTCTGGACCAACTCATGCGAAGAATCGCTCAACCTGCTACTAGACGTTCACTTCCCTGGTAGCTCCAATAATATCAGAAATATTACTCCAAGTCTGTGCGACAATTTAATAACTCCTCCTCAAAATCTAGTCACCAGGGAAAAACTCAAATGGGCTATTAACAGCTTTGAACCCTACAAATCTGCAGGTCCGGATGGTATAATTCCGGCTGAACTGCAACAAAATGCAAATTTTCTAATGCCAATCCTAGAAAATATCTTTAAAGGGTGTCTAAAACTGGCATATATACCACTGTCATGAAGACAAGTTAAAGTTGTTTTTATCCCAAAAGCTGGAAAATCCAATCACGTGAACCCTAAAGATCTGAGACCAATCAGCTTATCATCATTCCTTCTTAAGACATTTGAACGTTTGATTGATATCCACTTAAGGGCAAATATTGATAAGTCCCTCCTCTCAAAGGCCCAACATGCCTACAATAAAGGGAAATCGGTTGAAACGGCTTTACACTGTATAGTACGTACAATCGAACGTTCCCTCCACCAAAAAGAGTACACCCTAGTTGCCTTCTTAGATATAGAAGGAGCATTTAACAATGTCGACACATCGGCAATTACACGTGTATTGACATATCTCAAGGTAGATAAATCGATCAGTACTTTGATAAATCAGATGCTGATAAGCAGGATTATTAACTCAAAACTGGACGATTTTACTACACAAAGGAGTGTCAGCAGAGGTACGCCGCAAGGCGGTGTCCTATCACCTCTCCTCTGGAACTTAGTAATAAATGAAATGAAAATAAATGAAAAATGAAAGATGTTGCTATCGCAGTGACGGGAAAACATCCCAATTCACTTAAAGAACTCTTACAGAACGCTTTAAATAAGCTCATCAATTGGGCAAATCAGTGTGGACTAGGTGTTAACCCACATAAAACCGATCTTGTCCTCTTCACCAGGAAATACAAAATCCCACCCATCGACCCTCCCCACATAAACGGTGTTCCACTTAAATTTTCAGAACAGGCAAAATACTTGGGTCTTATTTTGAATAAGAAATTAAGTTGGAAACCTAACATTCAAGAAAGAATAAACAAGGCCACAGTAGCCTTGTTCTCATGTAAAAAAGCCATTGGAAATAAATGGGGTTTTCAGCCCCGCATTACATACTGGCTATACATCTCGGTTATAAGGCCGATCCTTACATACGGAGTAGTGGTATGGTGGACTGCGCTGGACATAGCGACAAATCGTGATAAGCTCAGCAAAGTCCAACGAACAGCCTGCATGTGTATTAGTGGAGCACTTCACTCTACCCCCTCCGTCTCACTTGATGTTCTGTTCCATCTATTACCGCTTGACCTTTTCAGTAAGCAAACGGCTGCAAATACTGCCGTACGGCTTCAAGCCTCCTCACAGTGGTTCAATAATCAGATTGGCCACTCCGCTATTCTGAATTCATTCAGATCAATTTACAGTAATATCGACTACACCATCCCCTTTCCCCACTTCAATAACAATAGCTTCAGGGTGACTATCCCTTCCAGGTCTACCTTTTCACATCATTTCTGAACGATGATCCCATTAATTTCTTTACAGATGGATCAAAAACGGATGATGGGGTTGGTGGAGGCGTATACTCCGAAAGACTAAACTTAAGTCTCTCCTTTCGTCTACCTGATCACTGTAGCGTGTTCCAAGCTGAAATCCTGGCTATTAAAGAAGTCCTTTCCTGGCTTAGAGAAAACGTTATATCAAAAACTGATATACGCATCTTCTCTGACAGCCAAGCTGCATTAAAATCCCTAGACTCTGTCTCTATGAATTCATCAACAGCCTTAAACTGTCGATCATCTCTTACGGAGATGGCCAAACAGTTCAACATTCACCTTTGCTGGGTGCCGGGCCACAGAGACATTCCAGGAAATTGCAAAGCCGACGAACTTGCAAAAAGAGGAACAACGTTACCTCTGCTAGCTCACAAAGCTGGCGTAGGTATGCCTTTAGCTACTTGTAAACTTATGCTGAAGCAAGATACAATAGGGAGAGCAAATTACAGATGGAACAACATCACCACCTGTGCAGCGACAAAACTAATTTGGCCTAGACTTAGTGCCACACGCTCCAAACAATTGATCTCCCTTAGTAGATTGCACATTGGCTACGTCATAAGTGTCTTAACTGGTCACTGCTGCCCTGCTGCCCTGCAAATGATTTTTGCAGGAGTTGTATGGACGAAGAGGAAGAAGAGACGATCTCTCATCTTCTTTGCACTTGCCCTGCCCTGTCACAAAGACGAAAACTCCACCTTGGAGATTTCTTTTTCAATGATCCCAGTGATCTAATAAACTCCGACATTATTTGTCTCCTACGCTTCATTCGCAGCTCTAACTGGTTCAATGAGTGAGTGGTATCACAACGGACCTAATTTTGGTCTATGTGTGTTGGAAATCGTCCAACAGCCACCTTAACCTAACCTAACCTAAGTATGCAGTTAATTGTAACTTTTTTGTAGTAAATTAGTTGTGGAAAAAAAAATTTGTAGCTCTGGTGGTTTTGAAGAACATGGGGTGTAGTGCTAGGTTGATTTCAAGTTAGCACTACATCTTCAAAACTTTCAAGAACTGAGTATGTAGTTACTTGTAGCTTTTTTGTAGTAAATTAGTTGTGAAAACAAAAAAAAATTAAAAAAAATTGTCCCTACTTTTTTGACCAAATAAAATTTATAGAGTCCTAACTTGAAATCTTCATGTCAGACGTTAGAAAGCCAAATTTGAAAATGTAATAATGCAATCAATTGTAGCTTAGGGCTTTAAAATTATTTGTGAAAAGAAAAAAAGTAGGGACAAATTAAAAATTTTTTTTTTTGTTTTCACAACTAATTTACTACAAAAAAGCTTTTTTTTATATATATTTAGCGCGCACAAAGAGGATTTTATGTACTCTTTACATATCAAAAACACAGTGCGAGCTTAAGGTAAGTTGGAGGGGATGTGAAAGGAGATGTCGGTGAACATTAGTCTTAAATTTCAGTATATCACAATGAGAGGGAAAGACAGACTGAAATTGGGTTCAAGAGCACACTGATGAGCATTCCTGGAAGCGCGAGTATTACGGTTGAAGCGTTTAAGTGGAGGAATGCAACTGGCTATTTCATTTGAGCACTTACCGTAAAAGTAACGATAAAAGAGCGAGAGACAAGAAATGTTACGCCGGTGTTCGAGTGACGTAAAAGTAACGATGATGTTCCTGTCTCCGATCATTTTGAAGGCTCGTCTTTGTATACTGTCCAAGAGGCTTAACTCCAGAGATGGGAGTTATACTCAAGCTTTGGACGTATATAACTTTTATAGATAATAGCCAGATCAGTAGGAGAAAAGAATTTCTTGCATCTCCAAAGGAAACCTAAACATCTTGCGGCATTTTTGGCGACGTTAAGTATGTGATCATTCCACAAAAGATGGTTTGCGATACCTAAAATCGCAGTCTGATTAGTTTCTTCGATGCAAGTGCCACTCACAGATAATGGCAGGAGGGGTACGTCTCGCTTTAACGACAGAAGGCAGCATTGAGTTTTCGAAGCATTAAATTCTACGCGATTTCTTATTCCCCATTGTACAATGCTGTTTAAGTCAGAATTTATTGTACTTATCATATTTAGCCGTTTCAGTTCCACGTCCGAATCTGGAAACGAATATGAAAAGCTAAGAGTCAGAGTTTATGTTTACAGTGTTGCATGTTGCATCTCTCTGAATTCAAATTTATTATTTTATTCTCATTACTCATTCTCATTCTGGACTTTAGAATGAAAAGATCGTTTTTCGAGGTCAAAATTAATGATAATTTAATGAATTGCAGGTGCATCATTGAAAAATTAATGGAAAAGCCATTTTCGCAGCTAACGCCCATGGAAAAAACCTCTTCCAAATTTAATTTCCATAAATGCAACAAAAAATAAAACATTTAATAGATACTTCCAGGTAAAACAGTACGAGTCCAAGTTATGGTTGTGTGGTTGCCCCACTTTAAATAAATTGTTTTGATGGCCTTGCTTGCTTTTTGCAAGTAACCAAGAAAGAGGTGTGTGGTCTACGGGTTACTCCGATCTAAATCATTTGACCGTAGCAGCAAACAAACATATAATTTCTCAAACCCATATCAATTCTAGTGTGGCGTTGAAAACTTTTGGCAACACCCGCATAGACTTGTTGCTTGATGCACAAAAAAATATGTCGGTATCTCGTCATAACGAACAAGTGTCCGAAAACCGGCAAATTTTGAAGCGACTTATTGATGCGGCGTACTTTTTGGGCTCTCAAGAGCTAGCGTTCAGGCCTCAGGGGTAATGATGAACGCGAAGAGTCGGATAACAAGGGAAACTATGTTGAGATTTTAAATCTAATAGCCAAATATGACTCTAAACTAGAAAATCATTTAAAATCGGCAAATTGGTGGTTCAAGTTAGAAATGAGTTTCAGCATGCTATATTTATTCATTGCAATGCTCATGTTCTGAATTTAGTTTTATCACAATCTGTGAACTTTCTTCGGGAAGTGAACATTTTCTTTTTAAGTTTGTCCGGTCTGTCCTCTTTTTTCTCCCAGTCCACAAAAAAGACTTATTTTTTGGACCAAATAATTAAAAGAAGACTACCCACCGTTGCCCCAACTGGATGGAATTATTCATCTCGCTTGGTAAATGGTTTTCAAACACATTTTAATGACTTGGTCATTTTATTTGATGAAATGATTGATGATCCAGACACCTGGGGGGCGGACGCAATCCAAGCGAGGGGTTTTCTTCAATTTTTAAAAAGCTTTAATACAGTTTTTATGCTTAATACTTTAACGATGTATTTTCCCACACGGATATTTTGTTTAATGTCTTACAAAACAAAATATTCGACATAAATTATTGTTGTGAGCAAATTGAATCAGTTAAGATAGAAATCAATACATTACGAACAAAATTTTAAAACATTTTTGAAACTGCCGAAAATATAATTGACCCTGTTCTAAAACGTGGCGAAAGTCTGGATACATTTTAACTTAGGTATAGACAATTATTTTTTGAAATAATCGACACATTGTCGTTACAAATGGAAAGCAGGTTCGAGTCATTAAAAAAATTTAAATTTTTAGAATTACTTTCTGTAAAAAAATTTGCTGAAAATGAAAAAAAATTTCCAACTGAAGCCTTCGAATGCCTTAAAAAATCATATGGTCCGTTTTTTGATTTTATGAAGCTTAAGAATGAACTTACTGTGTTTTTTAAATTTGCACAGTCACAATTCAAAAATATTTCCGTTAAGGATATTCCAAAACTCCTCGATAATATGAAACTTAAGGACACTTTTTCAGAAATTTTTAAATTAAGCTCAATAATTTTGACTATTCCAGTGTCAAGTAGCTCTGTCGAGCGATCTTTTTCTGCACTTAAACGCATAAAATCATATGCCAGAAATAAAATGCTGGAGAACAGGTTGTCAGAACTGGCAATTATTTCAATTGAAAAATCATTTCTTAAGGAAATAAAAGCAAAAAATATTTTTTATGATGACGTTCTACAAGTTTTTTTGAAGAAATCCCGTCGAATCGAACTTATCTACAAGTAAATGTTTATTGGGCTCCGTTAATTTAACTATACTACTAAATAAATATGACTTATTCTACTATTAAAATAAATACTTAAAAAAAAAGCAAAAAAAATATAAAAATAAAAAAAATAAAATAAAAAACAAAAATGGGATCTTGTCTATTACGTCCCCGTCGTGATCCTGGATTAAAACTAAAAATAGGCAAATTATTTGTACAAATAATTATAGTGAACACCTTACTGAAATCACCACGGCACGTCACTGGTTGAGATCTTTTAGGACTCTCGCCACAGTACGAGTACGAAAGAAGATTTGTCCCATAGAACCATTTACGCGCTCAAGAACTGGGGGAGTCATGACACTATCGGACAGTGTAGAGTTGGCGGCGAACTGCCTAACGAATAAGTTAGCTTTCTCGAGCGAACTAACGAAGGGAGTGTCATTGACAACGAGTGTTGGGACCGAGGAAGATGTTTTGTCTCTTATGTTTTTTACAAATGACCAAAAATTTGTATTACCTGTGGGACATTGTAGTTTTTTTTGCCTTAATTTTTGGTCATGCAAAAATTTGGTCCTTCGAATATGGGCGTTGCAGGCCTTCCTGGCTTGTTTGAACTTATTATTTGACCCTAATAACCTCTTTACAGCTCGCATCGAACCATGATTTTTCTTTGGGTCTGATGCTTTTAGCCCTATTCGGGATAAAAGTTCTCATTCCCAAAATAATCATATTAGTAATCATATCCGTGCTGGAGTCTACGTCACTACCGAAGCATAGTGACCAGTTAAAGATCCCAGTTGGCTTTCTCGTATTGCCAAACGGTTCTCACAGGAGCTCTTTCGTTAACTGGATTTTTTTGGCACGAGAAATTTGCAGAAATGATACTATGGTCTGATGTGCCTAGAGGCGGTAATACACTAATTGTGTATTTATCGGAGTCAGAGGTTAGAAACAAGTCAAGAGTATTTTCGGCTCGGCCATTAACGTCCGATATTCGGGTAGGCTCGTTGACAAGCTGAGTAAGGTGATTAAACTCAGCAAAGATCTCAGCACACATACCTTCGGGTGTTGTCTGGCCTGAATGTTGAAGCCAAGAAGCATTGTGTATGTACATTGAAATCGCCCGTAATAACGATTTCAGTGTGAGGATGCAAGGAAACAATTTTTTGGATGGAGTCAGACAGAGCGTCAAATTCACGAGAAGTTGAAACTCTGTCCAAATTGGGGCTTCGATAGAGAAAACAATAATGTATAATGTGCTTGTTTACCGAGAACTTGAACCATAAGAAGTTGAAGAAGGGGTTAGTACTAGGACCATATTGTGGTTGAAACTGGTAAGCAACATCATTTCTAACGTAGACGGCGAGACCATGGTGGGGAGGAATAATGACACTAAGTTATACCCATGAATCTGAAATTCAGCAGGATCAGTATTTTCACCTACTTGGGTTTCACAAAGTGCCAAAACAGCTGGCCTGTTTATAACAGAATGGGCGTACAAAGCAAGGAAATTTGCTCTAAGCCCACGAATATTACAATAGTCAACTCTGAAATTTACAATTATTGTGATAAAAAAGAAATAAAAAAGACTAAGACAGACGAAATCTGAGAGAAAAACTGAATATGATTATAAAATTCTTTTCAATACGCAACACTACTAATGTTATGCCTTAGCAGTGATGTGAATTGATCCGAACCCTAAAAATCAAACAGTATTTCTCTGTGCATCTGTCGTTAATCGCTTAGCAAGTACATCAATTAAGAGAGCTTAGACAAGCTCAATACAATTCATGTACCCGCTAAGCCAAACAACTGCAGGTGGGGCGGGAAAAGGAAGGAATACTCACTGCGCTCTGTGGGTACGTTCTTGGTTTTTTTTTTTTGTATTTTTTGTTGTTATGTTTATTGCGGCACTGAGTATATTTTTTTTTGTTGATTTTTTTTTTGCTTGCTGAGATTTTTTTTTTGCAGCAGGTATTGTTCTTTCTATTTGGTAGGTATTTAGTTTTTTTTTTTTTTGATGGGGACACGGAACTATGAAAAACAAGAACTAACGAGACAGACATTGGGGGACGAGGGGGCGACAAAAACGCACAAATAGAACAGCACACACGAGGTGACCTTTCCGTTCCACCTGCAGACGACAACTGAGCTACAATTAACTGCATACTCAGTTCTTGAAAGTTTTGAAGATTTAGTGCTAACTTGATATCAACCTAGCACTACACCCCATGTTCTTAAAAACCACCATAGCTACAAATTTTTTTATGCCGCAACTAATTTACTACAAAAAAGCTACAATTAACTGCATACTTACTATTAATAATTTCCAAAAATGTAGTGCTAACTTGACAGACGTCTAGTTTTGTCTTCTTATGATGTTGAAGAGAGATGACTTGATCGGTGCATCCATGGTATGCATCAAGATGTTGTTGTTTTTGTGCATGTACACGCTTTCATATGCGTCCAAGAATCTGTCGTCCCTTACATGTTTGATAAGCAGGTTTATTAGGTCTGTTGAGCTTTTTGTTAGCTAGATGTTCATTAAACCTTGTTTCAATATTTCTTTTGGTTTGTCCATAATATTTCTGCTCACACTCATTGCATGCAATTTCGTAAATACATGGGGCCTGTTTCACAGAACATACATCACATACAACATACAATAATTTCTCGATCATACATCACATACAATTTTCTGTTTCACAGATTCCATTGGAAGGGTTGTATGATATTTATAATTGTTCTATGTGATGTATGGTTTGACACTTCATGCATTGAACGAATCCATCCTTTTTTGAAATTTGTTGAAAAAAAATATTGAGCACAAACAAAAATATTTTTTAAGTATAATTCAATTGAAAAAGTGGAAACAATATTGTAAGCTATAAATATCATTTTAAACGTCGCGGATTTAATTTTTCAGGACGATGACTCCCTTGATCTTTGGGTTGGCATTACACGCCCCACAATAAATTTTCATGAATAAATTTTAACATGGAAGATCCATATTTCGTGGAAAAATTTAGAATGCCTTCTTCATGTGTTCAATTTCTTCTACAGCGATTGGGTCCTCTATTGAAAATCCAACGAACTACAGTGGTGCTTTATTACCACTGCAACAACTTTTGGTGACGCTCGACTGGTTTGGCAATGGAAGTCAATACCATAGTAAAAGTATTATTTAATTTCGGATTTTTTTTATTTTTAAAGTTATAATAGCTAATAATTTTATTTGAATAAAAATAAACAACTTACTTTTTTGTATTTTCTTTTGTTAGCGCTCATTTTTTTGCTCTGCCTCGCACAAAATCTGTTGAAACTTTAATTTGTTTTGATGTAACAAGTGTATGAAATTTCAAATACATTGTACACATACAAATGTATGATAAAATTCTGTGAAACAGGATACATACTGGAAAATTCCAATCGATTCCCCTCAAATACATTTGTTGTATGACGGCGTTGTTACAAAAATTCTATGAAACAGAAATGATGTACGACAACAGTCAAAATCATACATTGTATGTAATGTATGTATGTACTGTGAAACAGGGCCCTGTTTTTTTTTATTGTTTTCTGTTCTGTCTTTTGTTGACCCTAGCTTCGATTTGAGTTGCTCGTCGGATGAATACACCAATTGTATATTTTGTTTCTCTAAAACTTTGGAGAGCTTATTTATTATTGAAGGTGCAAAATGAATTTTCAATCGTCTCTTCTCTTCAGTCTCTTTACGTGTTTTTAGTGTTGTTAAACCTATTCTTTTCATTATTTTAGATTGTTTTTCGACCATTCTTGTTATCATTTCACTGTCATAACTATTTAGTTTGGCGGCATATTTTATGTAGTTCAACTTGACCGGCCCGCCGGATCGCGCTCTGTTTAACAAGGCCCTTACAGTTCGATGAAATTAAAAGAATACGTGCGAAGCGAGATTTCGTGCGAGATTTTTTTCTCAACGATAAAGGAACTTTGAAAGTTTAATGGTTTGGTGGCGGTGATTTTTTTTTTTTAATTTTTTTGATTTTCATTTCATCTTTGCATGCAAGAAAAACATATTTTTTTGTTCGTCATAGGCATTTTTCTAATTTATTGTTTAAAACACAGTTTTAAATAAAAAAAAAGGCAGCAAATTAACTTTTCAAAATTTATTTAATATCCAAAAAAATGTGCGTGTCTAGACATGTTTTATTCTTCTCGCCAACAAACAAATATTAACCCGCTTCTTTTCTCCCGCTGCCATCTGGTGGTTGATTAGATTTACTTCGAGAGCGTTCAGCAACAATATTTGGGTATTTACTTAAATGGATGAGTTCAACTGTTTGAAGGGGAGGTTACAGTTCGGCCTCTACTGACCCTTCACCGTCCTCGGTGTCATCATCTATCTCGCTGTCATCAACATCAATACCATCTAGGTGGGGTGCAGCCAAACAGAACGGTCGCATCTTCTCCGCGGTGAATATTGAGTTGAAGGGTTTTGTCGATCTCTGCATACCGGGAATATCCTGAATGACATACCTGTCATGGTCCAAAACACGCGCCACAATGTATGGACCTTTGTATTTAGGTTCGAGCTTCCTTGATACACCAGTCGACTGAGGTTCATTTTCTATTAGTACGATGTCATCTTCGTTGAACTTTTGAGGCTTGGCATGCTTGCTATCATAACGTTTCTTCCAGGCGTCTTTGCATCTTTCAATATTCTCCATCGCATGTTGTCGCTTAACTTGGATTGATGTTTCATCTGACGTCGGGCATTCATCACTTATAGCGTCAATAATTATGTTCAGCTGAGGATCCCTTAGTTCGAAATCAAATAATAGTTGGTTAGGTGTGAACCCAGTGGTTGAGTTGAGTTGAGTGTTCACAGTCCACTGAAGATCTTCTATTTCCAGATCCCAATCTTGGTTCACTTCCACTACTGTCCGAAGAAATGACAAAATAGTTCTATTTGCGCGCTCAACCTGGCCATTTACTCTGGGAGTCCTAACAGCATTCTTAACATGTTGTATGTTATGTGATTGACAGTAATGCGTAAAAGTTTTTGATGTGAAGCTCGTACCTCGATCTGAGATGATTTTCATTGGTGTTCCAAATTAGGATCGTAACTCGTTCAAAATCCGTATAACTGGTTGTGTCTTTGTAGTGCAAACAGGTTTAACGATGAGATATTTCGTAAAGGCGTCTGAAATGGCAACGATGTATTGGTTTCCTCTACGACTTCGGATAAACGGTCCGAGATGATCAATATGGAGTGTACGAAAAGGAATTGGGTCGGTATCGTAAACATACAGCTCACCAGGAGCTTTTCCACCCGTACATTTGTTGTACTGACAGTTAATGCAGGCGGCGATATACTCCTTAACGTACTTCCTCATCTTAGAGAACCAAAAATGTTTTTGGATCCGTTGCATCGTCTTTTTGAGTCCAAAGCCATGATCATCATGTGCGTACATCACTATACGCCAACGAATGGCCTTCGGAATCACCAGCTTGTTATGGTCTCCTATTCGACTGTACAATCGGTTCTTCACTACAACGTAATCCTTCGAAAACTGCTCTCGATTATCTGATGGTGTTATATTTTTGAGGATCTGGACAATTTCGGCTACCTTCGGATCATTCATCTGCATTGTATTTATGAAGTCATTTCCACTCATCTCAATCTTCATTATACTGCTTCGAACAATTTCAGGTTCCTTCGCTTCATTAATTGGTGCACGGCTGAGTGCGTCAACGTGTCGCATTCGGTCAGCACTTCGGTGCTCCAATTGGAAATCAAATTCCTGTAATTTTAGCCACCAACGAGCAATCCGCGTTACCAACTCCTTATTCTGTTTCGTGGTTGTATCAGCAGCACAATCAGTAACAACTTTGAATGGTTTCCCAAGCAAGTAGATTCGAAAGCGTTCAAGTGTCTCAACTATAGCCAACACCTCAAGTTCATGGCTATGAAACTTCTGTTCGGAGCTCGTGCAGTGTCGACTATAATAAAACACAGGTCAGAAATCCTTTTCGTCCTTGGATTGTAACAGAATCCCCGCTAAACCAATACTACTCGCATCAGTATGTACCTCATGAATACGTTTTTGATTGTAGATATCCAGTACAACATCAGAACTAAGAATAGTTTTTAACTTCTCAAATGATTCCTGCTGTTCCGATTTCCATTTAAAATCAACGGTCTTACAAAGAAGTTGCGTCAGTGGGCGAGATATGGCGGCATAGTCCTGCACGAACTTTCGAAAATATCCAGTTAGACCGAGGAATCTTCGTACTTCATGAATATTTTCAGGTTTTCGGAAGTCAACTATCGAACACAATTTTTCTTTTCCAGGACGCATACAGTTTTCTGACACTCGGTGTCCCAAGAAGACGATTTCAGTTGCCAGAAACTTGCATTTGTCAATTCGAATCGTAAGTCCACTGTCACGAATAAGTTCCAACAATTTTCTCAGCCTATCAAGTCCTTCCTCGATGGTGTTGCTAGGAACTATGATATCATCGATATACCCCATTGCTTCATTTGGTTTCATCTTTGAAAGAATTTTATTAACCATGCTCTGAAAAACCGATGGTACATCTACAACACCGTATGGCATGCAATTGTATTCATAAATTGCGTCAGATGTGATAAATGCCGTATATTTCTTGCTTTCTTCTTCGATCTCTATCTGATGGTATCCTGATAGCAAATCGATGGTAGTGAAATATTTGTTATCCGCAAGTCGAGATAATATTTCTTCGACTACCGGCATTGGGAAGCTATGTTTGATGGTCATAGAATTCAGTTTCCGAAAATCGACACATAAACGATCCTCTCCGTTTTTTTTCGGAACCAAAACCACTGGCGACAAATATGGAGAACGCTATGTCGAATAATATTATACTTCAATAGCTCCGCAATGATTTTGCTGACAATTTCTCTTTTTGCAAACGGAATTCGATATGGTCGTAGCTGAAAAGGAACATCTGATGTCAACTCGATTTTCATTTTCATGAAATTACATCTTCCTAACTCAGCAATCGAATTAGCAAAACACATTGAGAAATCTGTCAAAATATTATTTAGCTGTTTGTATTGAAATTCATTCAGTTCGGTACAAATGTTTGCTTCAGAACGTTCAATTCGGCATTTGCCCTTCTCTATAACAATTTTATTGTTATTTTGGCAAAGAATGTCGGTACCAAGAAGAACATCCTGCTCAAGCAAATTATCGTCTACCACATACAACTCCGCATCAAATTCGTGAGCATGCAGATTCATTTTGCATTTAATTTTATTTTTACACGTAAACTCACCTCCAGCGAATCCCTTCAAGATTTTCTCGGCACTGGATTGAATACTGGAAACCTCATCCGCTCTTGAACTGGTGATAAGTGAACAAACACTACCAGGGTCAATGAGAGCCTTCATCTCATGACTGTTGTTGAGAATTATCTTCTTGGTGATGATCTCCGGAACAGGTTCTTCTGGTACGAGTTGAATTTTGTTGACGTTGCCTTTTGTTGTATGTTCACAATTTGCAGCGACATGTCCAGGACGATCGCACTTTGTGCAGCGGTCTCTCTTTTGTGGCTTCTTGCAATCGATCGAACGATGACCTACTTCATTGCAATTATAGCATCGCAGACCAAACTTTGTTGTACGTGTGTTGTTGTCTGGCGGCTTCTCAGGAGCTACTTTACGTACTGGATTATTATCAACTTTCACAGTTGGAGTAGAATCTTTAAAATCGTATGCTCTAATTGATTTCTGTAGATCTGACAATGATGAAAAATGATGTCCGGACAGAGCATGTTGCATTTTAGGTAACAATTGCATTGTCCTTCAGTCCTGCTTTTCTACCGGCTCCTACCATTTCATAATAAAAATGCTCTGGGCTCTGATTTGGTTTGCGGAATGAGTTTGCCATATCAAGATGTACATCGGCATCATTTTTATAATCAGGAAAATCTTCCTGTAGCTGATAAGAAAACTGATTCCAGCTCGTGAATGCCATTTGCAAACCATCGAACCAAAGCTTAGCAACACCTTTCATTTTAGCAGGAAGTGCTAGCAGCAAAATCTTCTCCGGCCACTGATATGCTTCAAAAAGCATCTTCGTACGCTTAACGAACTGATCGGAGCTCAATGAAGTTCGGTCTAGTGTGTTGAAATCTGGTAGAACATCGATCAGATCACGAACGTTCGGCATTTGTTGTGAAACGTGAGACGTGTAGTACGGGGATGGTCTTTGAGTTTCAAATTGATTGAGATTTGTATACTCCATCGGGGCAGCATTGAATCGGATATATTCATGTTCCCTCGTTGCAGCATAATTTGGAAAATTTAAGTTTTCCCTAGGTGCAGCATGATTTAAAAAGGTATATTTTCCCTCGGTGCAGCATAATTTGGAAAATTTAAGTTTTCCCTCGGTGCAGCATAATTTGGAAAATTTATATTTTCCCTCGGTGCTGAATATGGGTTATTTTTATATTCCCTCGGCGCAGAATTTTGTGGTACATGAAAAAGGTGAGAACGGTGAACAGTTTGCTGTGCTGTGGAACAGCATGCACTAGGCGGAGGCATACTTACTGTTGGACAGGTTACTGGTGGGAATGCAACAGTAGATGCAGGATAGATAGATAGATAAGATCGATAAATGAATTTTATTTTTCAAAAAAAGTAGTTATAAAAACAATATTATGCTGGTTTTCAAAATTAGTTAGGACAATAACTTGTTAAAGTTGTCTGTCAGGTAGTAGTTTTACTATTTAAATTTCGGCTTAGCTTGAATTTACTTTAGTTATATTCATTTAAAATTAAGTTTCGATAATTAAGAGCATATTTTAAGAATTTATATAGATTTAAATAACATTTGCCATTCAATATTTGAAGAAACTCGGTGCGATCAACTGTTTCAGCTCCTAGAAATACTCGCCGGCATGATTTGAAAATAGGACAAATACTAACGAAGTGGTAGGTGTTCTCAGTTGCA
This sequence comes from Syrphus vitripennis, assembly GCA_958431115.1. Taxonomy (NCBI): domain Eukaryota; kingdom Metazoa; phylum Arthropoda; class Insecta; order Diptera; family Syrphidae; genus Syrphus; species Syrphus vitripennis. The sequence goes on along the minus strand of OY288110.1, from coordinate 57,016,644 downwards.
TCAAGATTACACATCGTGCATAAGCCAACTGTGTCTTGCTGAAATGCCCTAGCATTCAAATTAAGTAGTCCACACCGTGTTCTTAATATCAGACTTATCATTTCTCGTGAATTTGAGTCATTAAAATAGTTGGGTACCTCTGTGAAGGATAGATTGCAGTATTCGTCATTAAATTGCGATTGTAAAGCGCGTTCGGTAGACGCTTTCCACTGTTGTTCCTTTAGCTTAATTAAAAGCATGTTGTGAGAATCTTTCCATTCAAAATTGTTTGCTTCATAGTTAACAACGATGCCAGTCTCACGGAAAAGGCCTGACCATTCCTGGGCCCAATAAATATTTTTGCGAAGAACTGCAGTTGAAAGTATGCGTGGTAATCTAGAGCTGGGTAGACTGAAAACTTTGCGCAAATATGTTAAATGTACTTCGAGTGTAGTAAGAAATGCTTTGGGAAGACCTGTTTCGATATGTACTACGTAGTTTGGTGTATTATCAGGTAGGTTAAAGCATCTCTTGACGAAAAATCTTTGGAGTTTTTCACATTGTATGTACTCTTTGTACCCCCACACTTGTGCACAGTAATACATAATTGATCTAGCGGCTGAATCATGGACTTTAAACTTTGCTGAGTGAGGTACGAATTTATTTTTTACAAATTTGGACCAGGTTGCGTTGATTGCATTTTTTGATGTTGCTAGCCTCTTAGTCAGATGTTCAGACCAGGACATATTATATGTAAAGACGACGCCAAGATACTTATACTGGTTTGTTAATTTTATTTCAGCACCATTAAAATTCCATTTTTCACACGCTGCTCTTCGTCCTCCATTCCTAAAAATAACAATTTCAGACTTCTCAAGATTAAGTTCAGGTTTCCATTTATTGCAGTAGTTGCTGAACTTGTTAATAATTGTTTGAAGTAAAGCAGGACTCTCAGCCAAAATTACGATGTCATCAGCATACAAGAGGACATTTATCCCTATTCCTTCCACAAGTATTCCGATGGGGAGTTCAGAGTGAAGGTCATTTAAAAACAAGACAAAAAGTAGAGCACTCAGAACGCAACCTTGTCTAACGCCTTTGCTCGTTCGGAAGAAATTAGATGTACTGCTCCCATCCCAGACCGCTGCAACTGTATCTTGGTATAGTAGTTTGATAATTTCAACCATTTTCGTCGAGATGCCCAATGTAACAAGTTTGTGGACAAGAGCTTCTCTGTTGATATTGTCAAACGCAGCTTTTAAGTCAACAAACCAAGCATATAGTTTCTTTTTCTGGCTTAGTTGCAGCTGAATAAGGCATGAAAGATTGAAGATCTGATCTATAGTACTATAATCATTTCGATAAGCAGCTTGATATTCATTTAATATGTTGTTGTTTTCAATCCAAGAAGTGAGGCGGTTTAATAGAACTGTGGTGAATAGTTTGTAGAGGGTATCTAAAAATGAAAGCCCGCGATAATTAGGTACTTGGCTAGCATCACCTTTTTTGAAGAGCGGAAAGATGATTGATTTGTTGAAGGATGTTGGTATGGTTCCTGTTTCATAGATTCTTTTCAGCAAAGTGTGAACTTCTCCAATAAAAGAATCACTCGCATTTTTATAAAATTCACATGGGATGCCATCTATACCCGGGGCCTTGTTTTCTTTTGAAGATGCAATCGCAATCATTACTTCATTCAGATCTATTGGTTCATCAAGTTCTGGTATTTGAACTAAAGGTGTTTCTCTTAAATATTCTCCGTTGGTTAATCGATCTGAATTAAGTGCATTTTCAAAGTATGACATAAACTCGGTAGCTGTGATTTGTGTTCCACTACTTGTGGTATTACCGCGTATTTCTTTGGCAAGTTTCCACCAATTTTTTGCTGTGGTAATACTTGCAAATTGACTGGAAATGCGCTGGTAGTACAAACGTTGTTTTGTTTTACATAGGGCCTTATACTTTTTGTTAGCATCACAATAGTTTTTTCTACTTGCATCAAGACTATATTTTCTGTAAATGTTAAGTAGCTTAAGTGAAGCTTTTCTAGCTTTATGACATTCTATATCAAACCAGGGTTTCTTACGCTCAAATTTGATATTGGAATAGCAAGGATTCACGTATGCTGCATAAATACACTGTTTTAATGAATTGCATCGTGTTTCAACACTATCCAATGGCATTAGTATTTCAACAGCAACTTCATCAATTTTGTTTATGTATTCGGCTTGCCTATTGGTAAACCATTTAAGTCTTGGTAGCAACATTGAACTGGGGGATCTCTGTGGATTTTCAAAAGTTTTAAGACCCAAAACCAGCGGCATGTGATCGGAAAATGTTCTATTGTCAACTGAGAAACTTTCAATCTTTTCCAGCGCACTATATGAAGGACAGCAATAGTCAATCACAGATGATCCTCTAGTTGACACAAAAGTATACGCTCCAGATTTATCGCCAAAGCCTCTCCCGTTCAGTATAAATGCGCCAATATCTTCTAAGAGCTCGCAAAACATGTTGCTGTTGCTGTCACTTACAGTATCTTTTGAACTTCGTATGTCAGTAATAAGCTGTGATGTACGTGGATCAACTGTTCCTTTCATTCCTGTTCTGACGTTGAGATCTCCCATGAGTCATTGTATATAAAACTTATAGTACTATCATCACGATGGTTTTTGTGCTGTGGGGTGTGGTCGTCTGAGGGCGCACTTGTATATACACAGAAACAGCAACCAGAAAATTAGTTAGGGATGTGATCGCTAGGTGGCCGACGTGTGGAACGTGTTCATGAGAGTACTATGCAAATTCATATACAATGCATGAGTATAAATTGGTTTGATTGAAATTCTTCAAAGAAGGTTTTTAATTTTACAAAATCGCGCATCTAGTGATTGCAGTTTATATAGTTTGGTATCAGATTTATAATAGATCCCGAAAAGTTGCATTTCAAGAAAACAGTATCGTGCGCATTCAAGAATTTCAGTTGATATGTGGATTCAATAGTTTTACGGAATCCATATAAACATCCACCACTAGCTCTGCCGAAATTAAAGGTTTTTGTTGTCGCTATCCAGTATAATTTAAATTCTTTAAAATAAATTTCGTAATGTCGCATATGCTCTGATAAAACAAAAGTTTCGTACAAAAAGAAAATATCAAATTTACAAACGTATTTAAAAAAGTTACATAAAATATTTTTATTGGCAAGACCAGCTACATTATAAGATAGAACCTGACAGACTTTCTTATGCTAATGGCTATTATTGTTCGGGTTATTTTCGATTGAGTGTTGCATGTTTGTAGGAGTATCCAGCATGATGGTATAATTTGATTCGTTCCCAAAAGCTGACTCTCTGATTCTCTGTCATTTGCGTTAAAGGCTCTCACAACTCCATCTTTGTTGCATTTAAAGCGACGACGTCCATCTACCAAAAGGGTCCAGCGTTTGATTTCAATGCGGTGATTGCTATCAACTTTAAGAATGCATCTTTTTATCTGGCGGAGGTGATACTGCTCAGTTCTTTCACTTGACGTTAGATCTTTATTAATGGAAATCTGAGTGCTTGCGAGGTTTTTGGTTGCAGACATAACGGAGTGAACTTCATCGGTATTAGCAAGCTCAAATACATAGGCAGGTCTGGCGTTTTTGGATGAAGTTATTTTACGGGCACTATTAGCTGTTGCAGTCACTCGAAGCTTTGTACTACAAACCTGTTAAAATTGTTGTTTCGCTTCTTCAATATTCTCTGCGTTTAATCCGCTAACTATCACGTTCAACCTCTTGCTAAACTTCTCGGCATCTTCTATTCTTTTATGAAGCACACGTTCACCATCTTTTAATTTTACTATTTCCTCCTTAAGTATTTTGTTTTCTTCTTGTAAGGCAGCAACTTCAATTTTTATACTTTTAATATCTTCCTTTGTAGCTAATTTATCTAGTTTTTGGTCCAAGAGTTTATCAATTTCATCAATTAGGGTAGCTAATTGGAATGTTTCGGTCATTTCGGAAGGAGTGCAGTTTCTTTTCAAAAAAAATTTGTTTTCAGGTTCAGGTGAAGTTTCAATTAAAGATCTTTTATTTTTTAGTTCACGATTCATGAGCGAAGCTGCGAGTCAATGTTTAGACCGCAAATTGGTTTGTGTTTCAACTACAGTAATGATCAGTTGGTTTGTGTTTTGACTATCTTGAGGTGCAATTTTTATATCCACCAAAATTGAGAGAGCTTTTCCTTAAACAAACTTAAAACAGCGTTTTTGTCTACTTCAGGGAAGTGGGGCAAAGAGGGTATGATAATCCGTATGGAAGTAGGAGAATAGCTTCTTAATTTTTTTTTCTGGTCTTGCTTGTCGTTAGTATTATTTGGTAAATACTCACAGTAATATTTTGTGTTCTGTTTGTGATGACTGAGACAGATATAGCAGACCTTCACGGCGAAGAATTAGCCCAACTTCGATGCACCACACCACAAATAAATTATTTTATTTTTTATTTTAAGCTGTTATTTAATAGAGCTTTCTCGATTTTGTTAAATTATAGTTGGCAAGCTATGCAAAATTTACTATGCCAACAATTTTTAAGCTTATGCTCATTTACAAACTCAAACAAAAACGTACTTAATGCAGAGCTACACAAAATCACTTCCGTACACCAAGCTAAGCTAAAGCAAAATCAAAATCAGTAGATGCAGAATGTATCTGAGCAAAATCTCGATTCGTTGTTGAACAAATCACCGGCGCAGTTGTTGTAACAGAATAGCCAGATGGCGCCGTCGTGAAAAGCGGCACAACATTGTCGCCACGTTTACTCGGTCTCGTTGCAATCGTTTTTGGAGACGATGCACACTGCGGTGGTTGTTCATCAATAGATTGAAACATTTCGACCTGCGAAGATGCTTCCTTCGATGTGAAATTTGCAAGTGCCTGTTCCAGAGCCATCAATTTGTTCGACAATTCCTGCACTTGAGAATTGTTAGCATTTTCCAAATGCCGACCAATTCTCTCCACCAGTCTGGCCTTGGTGCCACTGCTAGGAATATTTAACTCTTCGCACTTTTGTTCACCGAGCTTCACTTTGTTCAATTTATCCATATTAAGTTAGTGGATTAGAAGAATCCCACTTCTGAGCTTTAAAACACAGTTTTAAATAAAAAAAAAGGCAACAAATTAACTTTTCAAAATTTATTTAATATCCAAAAAAATGTGCGTGTCTAGACACGTTTTATTCTTCTCGCCAACAAACAAAGATTAACCCGCTTCTTTTCTCCCGCTGCCATCTGGTGGTTGATTAGATTTACTTCGAGCGCTTTTAGCAACAATATTTGGGTATTTACTTAAATGGATGAGTTCAACTGTTTGAAGGGGAGGTTACAATTGCAAAAGAAATAAATATTCTTTATTAGTTATGTATTTAGTCGTTCTATTATTATTTCGTATAAGTTTAAAGAGTTTTTTGAAATTTTGGTTTGGAATATGTATGTATGTACATACTTAGATATGGAATTTAATTTTTTTTAGGTTAGATGGGGTTATTGGAAATTCAAATTAGGTACCTAGCTAAAGTAAAGTAAGAAAGAAAAATTTTGTGTAGGGATCGAGAAATTATGTTCTAAACGGGAAGGGCCGTTATTTGAATTCAAAAACTGTAAAGGCAAAAAAAAAAAAAGTATTACTATATATGTAGGTATTTGAAAAATCTATAACTGTTACTCTAAACGCTTTGATAGGCACCTAGTACCTATGAACACAAGCAATTTATGGCGAAAACAAAGAAATGTAAAACAAAATCACTAAACCACCAACCCTTCCCTAATTATTATTGTCTCCTAGGTAGGCATACTCATTACTCATATCGAATAAGCAAAACAGTAATATCAAAAAAAAAACCATAAAAAAAATTCATTCATGTTATGAGAAAAGAATAGCACAAGAGATAATCACATCACAGGTCATTTGGTAATTAAGAGAATTATCATTTATATTATTCTTTCAATAATACATTGAAATGCATTTACATGAAGTCTGAGTTCGATAAAACAGGGAACCCAGCCTTAAATAAAAGGAAAGAAATAGTGGTTTTTGCGCATGGCCTTTTCCACTCTAAATACAGTGCTTTTTATTTTAAAATAGATAGGTATTTCTATTTTATTTCAATTGCATAACAAAATATAGTTACATTGGTCTTTCGGCCGAAAAATGTACCAGCAACATACGGATGGTGAGAAGGAGATTGTTCCAGAAAAAATTTATTTACATACATGTGAAAAGACATGTGTGCATCAAGTGAGAATTGCGAGCAAAGAAAAAGAAACGGTAAAAAAACTAAGTGTTGTTTCCACAACGGAACTTTAATTGCTAGGGCAGACAAAAGATAATAAATGTACAAGAGCTAGCAACAAGTTATACAATGCATTATGCCCATGTTGGTTGTTTTTGTATTTTCAATTTCAAGCCTTCACTTTGTTTACATTTGAATAATTTTAATCAAATATGTACATGCTTTTCAACTTTGCTTACATTTGAATAATTTTGGATTAACTTTTTTTTTTACATTTGTTGATATAAATTGTGTTTTGCTTAATGAACGTTGATTTAAAACTAGGTTTTGTTTGGTTTGGCAGGCTTGAATTTTTGCTTAGCGTGTAAAACTTGAGACTTCATTGGAAAGTGCGGTTTGATACTAGCTGACGGATCCTATTTGGTGTGATTCGAAGTACTTTGGTCTTTTTGATCCAAAACTTGTAACGTGCTTAAATTTTTGATACTAGCTTATAATGTTTGAGCATACTTATGCTCAACCACATACTGTACCCCTGTCAACGTCCGGTGAGAAAAAAAAACATATACAAAACCCAAACTCACAAGGTCATTTTCCTAACTTCAATATTTTAAGGTAGGTTTTCTCGCCTACTGTTGATTTGATTGAGAAAACAGAGCTTCATCGGAATTACTTAGTCCACCGCAATAACGAAAACCGATTTTACCATCAGTCGAGAACCATAAAAGATCTTAAAAAAAAAACTAAGTCTTTCATCAAAAGCCTACTCTCTCCTCAAAAATTTACCCTTCACGACTCTCCCCACCTTTAGGACCTATGTCTACAGACCCACAGGCCCGTCCAGGCAGGGATCGAGAGGGGTATCCACTCGCGTAAGTGACCGGAGGCCTGTTAGTTGCCATGCTTCGCTCGTCGATGGGGGGGGGGGGATCTTGTCACTAGCTAATGGACGGGGTTACTTTTTTTCCAGGCCTTAATCTTAGTTGTTATTTGACTTTATGTATGTACATACTTAGATATAGAATTTAATTTTTTTTTAGGTTAGATGGGGTTATTGGAAATTCAAATTAGGTACCTAGCTAAAGTAAAGTAAGAAAGAAAAATTTTGTGTAGGGATCGAGAAATTATGTTCTAAACGGGAAGGGCCGTTATTTGAATTCAAAAACTGTAAAGGCAAAAAAAAAAAAAAAAGTATTACTATATAGGTATTTGAAAAATCTATAACTGTTACTCTAAACGCTTTGATAGGCACCTAGTACCTATGAACACAAGCAATTTATGGCGAAAACAAAGAAATGTAAAACAAAATCACTAAACCACCAACCCTTCCCTAATTATTATTGTCTCCTAGGTAGGCATACTCATTACTCATATCGAATAAGCAAAACAGTAATATCAAAAAAAAAACCATAAAAAAAATTCATTCATGTTATGAGAAAAGAATAGCACAAGAGATAATCACATCACAGGTCATTTGGTAATTAAGAGAATTATCATTTATATTATTCTTTCAATAATACATTGAAATGCATTTACATGAAGTCTGAGTTCGATAAAACAGGGAACCCAGCCTTAAATAAAAGGAAAGAAATAGTGGTTTTTGCGCATGGCCTTTTCCACTCTAAATACAGTGCTTTTTATTTTAAAATAGATAGGTATTTCTATTTTATTTCAATTGCATAACAAAATATAGTTACATTGGTCTTTCGGCCGAAAAATGTACCAGCAACATACGGATGGTGAGAAGGAGATTGTTCCAGAAAAAATTTATTTACATACATGTGAAAAGACATGTGTGCATAAAGTGAGAATTGCGAGCAAAGAAAAAGAAACGGTAAAAAAAATAAGTGTTGTTTCCACAACGGAACTTTAATTGCTAGGGCAGACAAAAGATAATAAATGTACAAGAGCTAGCAACAAGTTATACAATGCATTATGCCCATGTTGGTTGTTTTTGTATTTTCAATTTCAAGCCTGTTTACATTTGAATAATTTTAATCAAATATGTACATGCTTTTCAACTTTGTTTACATTTGAATAATTTTGGATTAACTTTTTTTTTTACATTTGTTGATATAAATTGTGTTTTGCTTAATGAACGTTGATTTAAAACTAGGTTTTGTTTTTTATTTAATTTAAGTTTGTAGATTTATTAGTAAATATGTACGTACCTTTATTTTTTTCTGTAAATTTTTCAAATTAATTTAAGAACATTTTAAGTTTTAATAAATGTGGAAGTTTTGACTTAAACTGGTGTTTTGTTTTATATTTTGGTTTATTTAATTATTATATACCTATGAATATTATTATGCATAAAATTTCCATTTGATTTTTATTTTAAAACTTAAACAATGCTGGATTGTTGTGTTGTTTTGTTTCGAAGACAAGCGACAAGCAGGGTGAGTGTCTCAATACGGCCCAAGTTCCAATTTGTCGGTGGAAACCTCTCATCATTTATTAAGACAATGTGTCCAACTTTGACATTTTCTTAAGTTTTTGTCCACTTCGGACGTTGTTGAAGTCTGTACGAGTATTCAAAAGTCCATATGCATACGTCAAAAGGTTTCGGTCATTGACTGAACTCGCTTCCATGTATCCATGTATAATTATGATGTTGATGTCGATGTCACCTTGTGGCACATTTGCACAAAACTGCCAATTTTTTAGAAGGATGTGTGGAAATTCTTCCAAGAACAATTCAGTCTAATTCCATATTTTGAGCAATCGATCCGACTCCATCTTGGGAACGTTTGATTTCTGGAAGATATATTTGGGCACAAACGTCACTACCAAACAACAAATCGAGAGGTGCAGGCACGTGAAGATGTGGATCTGCCAACGGAAGTCCAGTTAAGTGACTCGAAGATTGATGCCTCTGTAATGGCAGTTTGAAACAATGAATGCGATGAACAGCGTTCTGCGTAGTGCCACTACTGACCAACCCTAACCCTGATATATCAACACATGTACGGTACACCACTTCCAATGCTTTAAAAGTTGTACAGCTAGCCGCTACTGTTATAAATTAACTTTCAGAACCTGTATTAATGATGGCTCGTAAATGATGAATTCGGCCGTCTGAAACACGGGCCTTGACAATAGCGGTTGCTAAAAGCACTTGGTGAGAGAAATCTCGATCACCGTGTGACGTATGATATTTCAAGGTTGTTGAATTTTGAATATCATTGTTTGGTTGAAATTCTATTGCGTTTGCACTCATCGTTGTTTGAATTACATTTGAGGTGGTTGCTATCGCTTGAGTTGGAGTTCTCGAAGACGACTGGGCAGAACATATCATAAAATTGTCTTTATCATTTTGTTGATAATTTACATGCAACAGAGAACGATATCTTTGTTGACAAAAGAAACAGCACAGTTGGCTTGAGCTTTCATGCAAAGAATGCCTATATGAAAAACAATTTTCACATACTTTCAATCATTGAGCAACGTTTTTTCGACCTGTAGTGTCCATATTAAGGAATTGTTGACATCTTTTCAATGCATGTTTTTCTATGTTGCATAATTTGTATACTATAACCTCCGGAACTGTTATATTGGTTTGGCAGGCTTGAATTTTTGCTTAGCGTGTAAAACTTGAGACTTCATTGGAAAGTGCGGTTTGATACTAGCCGACGGATTCTATTTGGTGTGATTCGAAGTATTTTGGTCTTTTTGATCCAAAACTTGTAACGTGCTTAAATTTTTGATACTAGCTTATAATGTTTGAGCATACTTATGCTCAACCACATACTGTACCCCTGTCCACGTCCGGTGAGAAAAAAAATACATATACAAAACCCAAACTCACAAGGTCATTTTCCTAACTTCAATATTTTAAGGTAGGTTTTCTCGCCTCCTGTTGATTTGATTGAGAAAACAGAGCTTCATCGGATTTACTTAGTCCACCGCAATAACGAAAACTGATTTTACCATCAGTCGAGAACCATAAAAGATCTTAAAAAAAAAACTAAGTCTTTCATCAAAAGCCTACTCTCTCCTCAAAAATTTACCCTTCACGACTCTCCCCACCTTTAGGACCTATGTCTACAGACCCACAGGCCCGTCCAGGCAGGGATCGAGAGGGGTATCCACTCGCGTAAGTGACCGGAGGCCTGTTAGTTGCCATGCTTCGCTCGTCGATGGGGGGGGGATCTTGTCACCAGCTAATGGACGGGGTTACTTTTTTTTCCAGGCCTTAATCTTAGTTGTTATTTGACTTTATGTGTACCATCTTCCAAAAGGAAGTGGGGCCCGAAACTTAGCGACCGATAGTATTTTCCTCTTCTTCCGCGCTACCCTTTTTAGAGGAGGGCGTATGTCGTCGTGCCTTCGGAGCTTTTCTTTACCCACCTGAAGGTGCGTATACAAAGTATTAACTTTATTTTTTTTTTGTTTGATATTTTAAGCAACGAACTATTTTATAAACTGGAACTCTTGTCTCCGCACCTGGGTTTTCTTTTATTGGTAACCCCAAGGATCACCGGAGGGGCTTAGAGAGAGAAGATGACTCTGGGTTTTGATCACTACACACGTATCCTCGGAGACACTCTTTTTTCTATGTTTTGGAATTCCAGACTCACGATAAGTCCTATTCGGGTGTTGACCTGGAAGATTTTGGCCAACACAACTCGACCGCGGTTAAGGATATCCTTTACGCAATGGAAGTCTTAGTACGGAAACCACTTCACTGCAGACGCTTTTGTGAATCGTGTATCCTTGATGGATATTTTTCACACTCTTCTCCGAGCGAGGTTTCAATTTGTCGCCAACCTACTCTTGGACAAGATTTTCACTCCCTTGTCTAGCTTCTTCTTCTTACAGGCGTTAGCCGAGCGGACTGTGACCAGTCGAAGTTGAGCGACCAGGTAGTTATTCGGTCTGGGCAACTTTTAGTTGCTCTTCTTCGGGTCTTGGCCAAAAGATTTTTTTTAAGAAGATTATTGATCCGGACAAAAGAAAGCCAGTCAAAGAAGGCCGTAATATGAATCTAAGTAATTAGATTGTTTTTAATTGAATATTTCGATTTATATAAATTTCAGACGATATTCATTACCTATCGGTGTATCCGTTTATCATATGAAAGATGATTCTAGACGCCTTCTCATGGGCAGGGATTGGCGTTTCTCGCCGTCGTGCGTCGCATGTCACTGGTCTGGCAAGAATTCCAGTCCAGATCGAAATTGACCGTGCGAAAATATGTACCGGGAACAATTGCATTTACATATATACATAAATAGATTCATGATTCTCTTCACTGTCTTACCTATGAATGAATTCGGTTCCTCGTGGAACTTTTTTGGTTGTCTGGATATGGATTAGTTTTTCCAACCACGAGGACAAGAAAAATTTGTTTAATACGAGCAACCTGAATCCTGATCGCTGTCTCGGGGGGTTTGATTCCTCTTAATGATTCTTAAATTTTGTTCTCTTTTTTTTTGTAGTATGACTACCACGGCATTTAGATATGACGATGAACTACTTGCGGCGATGGTAGATTAAAAAAGAATTTCTAGTGACGAGCGAAACCATGAGAACGCCCGGTCATTTTTAGCTTACAAAAAAAAAATGTTTTCATCCCTCACTCCTATTAAATTCACTTCCCAGAAACTTCACCGTTTAGAAGCCCATCAGAAACTATATCTTGTAACGATTTTTGATTTCAGCCTTTTGGCATCCATTTCGAATTCTCACAAAAAAAAATTTTAGGAATCGCAAAAAAAAAAATGATTAAGTCTAGTTTAGTTTAGTTCTAAGAAAACCATCAAAAAATTTTATAAAAAAAAATTTGCTTCAAATTTAATTTTATTCAAATATCTATTCAGTTAAACACTTAAGTCTATTTCTTAAAGTTATTGACATCATACATTTTTTTCATTCCCATTCATCGAAACATCTTTAATGAGTTAAAAAAAAAGATTTCTCCAACATTCAAGTATAAAAAAAATTATCATCTTTCATCTTCAATACTCTCCAATTCCAGTCGAGATCGAAATTGACCGTGCGAAAATATCTACCGGGGAACAATTGCATTTACATATATACATAAATAGATTCATGATTCTCTTCACTGTCTTACCTATGAATGAATTCGGTTCCTCGTGGAACTTTTTTGGTTGTCTGGATATGGATTAGTTTTTTCAACCACGAGGACAAGAAAAATTTGTTTAATACGAGCAACCTGAATCCTGATCGCTGTCTCGGGGGGTTTGATTCCTCTTCAGATTCTTAAATTTTGTTCTCTTTTTCTTTTTTTTTTTTGTAGTATGACTACACGGCATTTAGATATGACGATGAACTACTTGCGGTGATGGTAGATTAAAAAAGAATTTCTACCGACGAACGAAACCATGAGAACGCCTGGTCATTTTTAGCTTACTTAAATGGAACGGGTGAAAACAGAGTAAAGCGGATGTTGAAGTTTTGGTACGGGACGGCTTGAAACAAATCGTTTTCGGAACGCACCACCCATAACTAACTTTGACCCCAGAACACAAGGCTTAAAGCTAAGTGTGCAAGTATGCGAGACAGATCCAGTCGATAGGTTATTTTTATTTTTGCATGATGGGCTGTGTTAGTCATTTTTTTTTTTTAAATATTTCAAATGAGTTGGATTATCTGTCGAAATATTAACTAGTGCATTTTATGAAATAAAGTATTAAGAACATCACAAGAAAAATTTTGGCTTTTCTTGAATTAATTACAAACCAATTTTTAACCTTCACTTGGACTACGTATGAAGAATGATTTTAAGAAAGAGGTTGTTGGACCGTTTCCTACACAACATATCCCTTTTGTCACAGGTTTCCTGTGCTAAAAGGATATGAGATGAAACTGTCCTCGAAGTTTTTTCTTTTTTTTTTTTGTGTACGGATAAGTCTCATGCACAGCTGAAAGAGCCGGGCAATTAATTCTAGATTTTTTTTTTGATTCGTTTTAGTTTTTCATTTTCTAAGGTCTTTTGAATGGGCGATCGTTTTGTTACCATTGACATCTACGACTTCATACAAGTTATACCCTACTATTTTACACACTGTAACTTTTGTAAATTTTGGACATAGTTTAGCGTTTATATGCTTGGCTGCATTGCTTAAGATGAAATTACGCTTGAATAGAACGTCATCCACCTGGAAGGATATCACCCTGCTCCGCAAATTATATGTTCTTTCGTAAGATTCGAGAGTCCGCTCTAATGCTGACTTCAAATATGAGTGTAATACATTCATCCTAGCAGTTTTCGGTAGCCAGTCTATTTCTGAATGATTCAACCCTGTTAACCCACGTAATAATTTATAGTCTGCACCATGCTCTATTATACGGTGTCCAAAAAGAGCCTCGTAGGGAGATATGCCAATCGCAGAATTGATGGTAGAGCGTAGTGCACTTCCAATAGAGGGTAAGTGTATGTCCCAGTTGGTCTGTTTAGGATCTATGTATGCCCGGACAGCTGCGAGTATTGAGCGGTTAACTCGCTTACTTGCATTTGCTTGTGGTTAGTAAGCTGCGGTCCTATAGTGTGTAATGCCGAAAGCTTTTACCATCTTGGCAAATTCGACGTGAGATGCCATATTCGGCCAAAAATATTGCTGCCTTAGCTTGAAAAGTGTTTTAGTAATACTTCCGTGTGAAGATCTGGGTGGACAATGAGCCAGCGAGATCAAACGGTTTGTCAGCGCAGCTGGAATCCCTAATTTCCAGACCAAATCGTCTTGGAGTGGATTCCCTGTACAATGTCTGACCTTCTTGTATACGAAACCGTCCGAAACTTGAAGGTCAGGACGCTGGTTTTTATTTTGTCCGATGTGTTCAATGATTTGAAGATATTCTTCCGATTTGAAACTCGGATCCTCCAAATCAATATGTAAAACATCGGTGGGGTTCTCTGACATCGACTCCGGTGGACATACCATTGAATGCATTGCCTCTGCCTCATATACTCGAGATAGAGCATCTGGCACTACATTCAAGGTACCCTTCCGGTGTTCGATTCTAAAATCGAACCCTTGTAGTTTCAGACTCCAGCGCGCCAATCTCCCCGTAGGATCTCGCAGACTCATCAGCCACTTCAGACTAGAGTGGTCGGTTATAACTGTGAACCTATACCCTTCCACATATGGTCGAAATTTTTGTATGCCCCTGCCAAGCATTCTCGTTCGGTAACCGAATAGTTTCGTTGGGCCGAATTCAACTTTTGTGAATAATAGCATATAGGCCGCTCGGCCCCACTCTCATCTTTTTGGCACAACACACAACCAATACCAGATGCTGACGCATCACACAAAATTATGAACTCTTTGAAAAAGTCTGGGTTAACCAGAATAAGATCTGATGTTAAGGCTGACTTGATTGCTTCAAACGCCATTTTTGCATCTTTTCCAAATTTAAACTTTTTCCCTTTTTTTAAAACGTCCGTCATAGGAGCCGCGAGGGTCGAAAAATTACCTATAAATCTACGGTACCAACCTGCCATACCGAGAAATCTCCGAACTTGCTTGGTCGTCTTTGGTACAGGGAAATCCAGTATCGCAGCAACCTTTGCCGGATCTGGTTTTAGGCACCCCTGTCCTACTACGTAACCCAGGTACTGGAGTTCCTTGAAGCAGAACTTTGACTTCTCGACGTTTATCGTCAAGCCTGCTTCAAGTAACCTTTTCCCTATAACCTTCAAAATTCGGATGTGCTCCTCGAAATTTTTCGATATGACAAGGAGGTCGTCTAAATAGACAAAAACCTGGTCCCGCAGTTCTGAAGGCACTACCAAATTCATCAAATAAGTCAGACTTTGAGCCGCATTGGAAAGACCAAAAGGCATCACTTTATATTGATACAGAGGTCTACCTGGCACTGTAAAAGCCGTCTTCTCCCGTGAACTTTGCTCCAGCGGTATCTGCCAGTACGCATCTTTCAGATCCACACTCGAAATAAAGAGTGTCTCTGAAAGTCGGGCTAACAGTTCCTCTATATGAGCAATTGGGCTCGCATTCTTCTTCGTTACTTGGTTCACCTTCCGAAAGTCCAAGCACAGGCGGTTCTTTCCGGGCTTTCGTACTAGCACGACTGGAGAACTCCATGCGCTGGAACTTTCTTCGATAACCCCCAAAGCAAGCATGCGATCCAATTCCTCGTACACCAGGGCTTGTATCGCTGGAGAAATGGGATAATGACGTTGCTTAATTGGTTGGGCATCTCCCGTATCAATAAAGTGAGTAACCAAATGTGTCTTCCCTAAGCCTTTGGTTGCAAAAGATGGAAATTGATTGATTGTTTGGCGGAGTAATTCACGCTGCTGATCGTTGAGTTCACATTCCATAGCACTATATGATTTGCTGACTATTACATTATTTGGTGTTATTTCAGAAATGACGTGTGGAGCTAGCTGGAAAATTCTCCAGAAATCCACCCCCAAATACAACGGTTGAGTTAGAGATGGAACGACGAACAAATCCATAACGTTGGATTTACCTCGGTAATAGATTTGCTCCATTACCATCCTCACGATAGATTGTTTCTGGCCATTTGCGGTGGATATAGAAGAAGAGAATTTTTTGAATTGTATTCGGTTTTCATTTAGAAATTCAAGTGCCCCGGCCCCGCTTGCACCTGAATCAAGCAAACCGAGAATTTTCTTGCCACAAACTTCAACTGTCACGTAAGGGCGTGAATCGTCAGTCGCGCAGTTTAGAGTTGAGGCCGCTATCGATTTGTATTGTTCTTTTTTTCTCTTCATTCGTTCGCGCAACTTTTTTTACTTTTTCTGAGGTTGTTGGAAAGGTAACTATTCTTTTTCGAGCCTCATAATACTCTTTCAGTCTTTGATGGATTGATTTTCTTGGAAGATATGATTTCGATTCTTTTGTTTTCTCATCAAGATTATTCTGAGATTCTTCCCTACGGTTCAACTCTTCAGAAGTATGTTGTAGCAGGGTAATTTTAATTAAGTTAGATTCTACTTTTCCGGGTTCTCCGCCCTCGAGCACTTCCCCCCGGTCAAAGGATTGCTCGATGTTCGGTTTCCCGAACAACGATCACAATTAGGTGTTATGACACTATAACGACTACATCTAAGGCAAAACAAGTTGCGTTTCGGACTGTCGCACTCCCTAAACGTATGTCCTTCTGCTTTACCATTAAAACATTTAAGTATATTGGCTTCCCTTTGGTAGGCCTCAACTTTCGCAGGGATTGTAAAGTCAGACTCTTCGGGCACACTAACTAATTTGCTAATCTGACGCCGCGGAGGTTTTGTAGGGTTATTTAATGTATATTTAGTTCTAGTTGTTTCCTGTCCGTTTAAAAATCTTTCAATGGTACGACAAACGTAGACCATTTCCGACAAACTGTGTGTATTAAAAGTCACTAGCAACTCTCCCATCCTTCGACGGACATTCTGCTTAATGAGTTCAATGATTTCTTTCACCGGTTTCGGTGTTCGCAATTTTGAATTCAATTTAATGAGGTCATCATAAAAATCGTCAAAGTTCTCATTCGGCAGTTGTTTTCGATCTGTCATTTTTCGAGACAGTTTACTGTCTGTCTCCAGACTTTTGTATTGCTCGATAAGAGCTAAGCGCAAAGTTGACCAGGTAGTGCGCGGATTATTCTTTAAGAACATCCAATACCATGTCTCAACACGGCCACTGATAAAATGGTGAAAGTTCTGGATCTTGCCTTTCTCCTCTCTAACCAAATACTTTTCTACCTTATGTTCAAAAACAAACTAAATTCTAAAATCAAACCTTTTAATTTGTAACAAATCACTAATCAAAACGAAATTATTTTTCAACTTTTCTCCTACGTAACGGTTCTGGGAAGTGAATAAAGGGAGTGAGTGAGAAATTCTCCAGAAACAACTGTCCCAAAAATAAAATCTTGGTAGAAATAATTAATAATAATTTTTAAACTCTAAATATGGCATCTCCAAAACTTCAACCCAAAGCAAAACTTATTTTCTCTTACAGAAACACTTTCGAAAGCCAGGAAGATTGCCTTAGCTTGCCGGATAACGATAAGAGATTTTCGTTGTTGTTTGAATGATTGTACCTTGAAAATTTGAGTTACCTATTGAAATAATTCCCTCTTTAAATGTCCAGGTTTCAAGCAGCAGCAACAGTTGTAGATCAGAATGTCCTTCTTACTATACTATACTGAAACCTTGTTCCTGACCCAAAGAAAGGAAAGATATAACAACAATTTAGCTTCCGAATAAAAAGGATACTTAATTTTTCTGCTCAGTGCTAACAGCAGCTTAAAAAAAAACTCTAAGTACGGATACTGAGAGAAGCTAGTTGAATCGGGCTATAAACATGACGGCATCCCGTGTCGCAACTGACAAGAGTCAAAAATAATGTACCAACTCTTCGGTCAACAGCGGTTACTCGCTATGCAATGGTGCCAAACACCCGAAGAAGTAAAACTTCAAACCAAATTTCCTAACAATTAAAAATTTTTCAGAAAAATTGACATATTTATAAAAATGTAAATTTCGCCGAATAGCTGGGTGAAAAAAGAAATATCGGTCACTAAATTCTTCATCAGTCGAGAATCATAAAAGATTTCAAAAAAAAACTAAGTCTTTCATCAAAAGCCTACTCTCTCTTCAAAAATTTACCCTTCACGACTCTCCCCACCTTAAGGACCTATGTCTACAGACCCACAGGCCCGTCCAGGCAGGGATCGAGAGGGGTGTCCACTCGCGTAAGTGATCGGAGGCCTGCTAGTTGCCATACTTCGCTCGTCGATGGGGGGGGGGGATCTTGTCACCAGCTAATAGACGGGGTTGCTTTTTTTTCCAGGCCTTAATCTTAGTTGTTATTTGACTTTATGTGTACCATCTTCCAAAAGGAAGTGGAGCCCGAAACTTAGCGACCGATAGTATTTTCCTCTTCTTCCGCGCTACCCTATTTAGAGGAGGGCATAGGTCGTCGTGCCCTCGGAGCTTTTCTTTACCCACCCTTCATAGCATCACAAAACAGGAGAATCCATTAAGGAATGCTCTTACGCCATTACTCGTGCTCCTAAAAAGAATATTGTTTGCAACGGCCCTAATTGAAAAGGGAAAGTCACTAACTTTCCCTTACTACTTTATTTCAAAAAAAAAAAAAAATGTTTTCATCCCCCACTCCTATTAAATTCACTTCCCAGAAACTTCACCGTTTAGAAGCCCATCAGAAACTATATCTCGTAACGATTTTTGATTTAAAATTTCTCCAACATTCAAGTATAAAAAAAGTTATCATCTTTCATCTTCAATACTCTCCAAAATATAGTTACAGAATCAAAGCCAAACTACGGCCTGAATGAACTCTCGCTGGAGTTTTTTTTTTTATATTACGAGTATGTAAATATACTTTTTATAATAATGAAATTAAAGGCTTTTTTTTATATATGTAGGATTACTTTTAAAAAGAAACACTTCTTACTTTTTAATATAATTTAAGTTTATTTTAAATGGTTCTTAAGCGACGACCGGCCAACTCTGAATGTAATCTAACAATGAATAGACTATTTTGCTGGATTTCTAAAAGAGGGACGATCATTGTCTTTTGTTCTTTGTTCGTTCTATGTACTACTGTCCCGTTGGCTCGTTACATGTTCGTTATGTACTTTCGTAAGTGTTTGTTCGTTCGAGTCCGTTCTCCTTCGGTATCTGTTTTGTTAGTGTTTATATATCGTTGCTCCGTCTAAGGCGTCCTGTGTTAGTCGTACGTTCCTGTCTGCTACTCATCCCACAATCGGTTATCCCGACGGATCATTCGTCCCGAATGAAGGATTCCAAGGCTTCATATTCTCAGCAATGGTCGTCGTCTTGTTTGGTCCTTCGTGTTCGCCAACCTTGGTCACACTGTATCTTCCGTGAATTAGTTTCTCCACGACTTTGTAGGGTCCCAAGAATTTCGGTCGAAGTTTCATACCAGTACCGAATTGCGTGCGCTTAATGGCGACTAGTGCTTCCAACTCGTACTCTGTTTCAGCGATCCTATTCTTGTCAAATGACCGTTTGTTCTCACGTTGAATGTATTCGATGTTATGGCTCACTTCTTCTCTGATCAAGCCTCTTTTGGTATGCAAGTCTTGAATTGCTTCCTCATCCAACCACCGTCTCATATCCGGACATTCGGCAGTGCGCATCTCTAAACCAGTGAGGATCCGGAACGGAGCGAACTTCGTACTTCTGGACGGTGAATTGTTAATCACTTGCTGCAGCTTATCAACATGCTTGTACCAGCTTGCTGGGTTCCCGATACATGCCTTTGCCAGCATTGGCACTACGATCTTGTGGATTCTCTCTACTCCGTTTCCTCGAGGTACTCCTGTCGCGATCAGTAGATGTTGGATGTCCTCTTCTCTGCAATAGCTTTCGAATGATGTTGAGGTGAATGCTGTCCGACTATCGGATATTATTCGCCTAGGATTACCAAAGATGGCTGCCTGTTTACTTAACCTATCCACCACCTCAGCTGTTCCCGTACTCTTCGTTGGATAAAGCCAGACGAATTTGGAGAAAGCGTCAACCACTACCAGAATGTGGTTATATCGTCGGCTAACGGCTAACGGCTTATCCTCTTTATCAATGGGTCTTAAGAACCCTTCTTTCTTACCGGCTTTAGATTCAGTGATAATGCACTTAACGCATCCTCTAACCTCCTCAGTGACCTTCTTCTTGACTTCTGGAATGAAGTAAGTTCTCTCCAACAAATCCTGGGTTTTCTTGATGGAAAAATGCCCTTGCTGATGTGCGATTCCAATCCTTGTATAATATCCCCGCCTTCATAAAATAGTCTTCGTATTCCTCCCTTTCAAGAATCTTCCGAATTGCTCTTATCCACTCGTCTGTCAACTGCACCTCTTTAATCCGATGACTCAACGAATCTTCAATCAGCAAACAAAATACTCTGCTCAAAGCATTAACATGCTTCATCTTCGTGCCTGACCGATGTTCGATTTCATAATGGAACTCTTGTAGAAACATCGCCCAACGAGCCACTCTGAGAGGAACATCTTGCTTCTTCATCGTTTGAGTGAACGCGTTACAGTCGCCATTTCTTTAGCGCTTCGATAATGGCCAAAACTTCCAACTCGTAAGAATGGAATTGCTCTTCAGACTTAGTGGTCTTTCGGCTCATATACTGTACCGGATGAAACATCTGGTCCTCTCCGTCTTTCTGCATTAAAACGGCGCCGTATCCGAATTTACAGGCGTCGGCGTGGATTTCTGTCTCAGCTTTGGGGTTGAATAATCTCAGCACAGGCGCTTTGATTAGCGCAGCTTTTAATTGCTCAAAAGCTACCAGCTGTTCCGTGTTCATTTCAAACTTGTTCTCCTTTCGCAACATGTCAGCGTTTTCGGGTCCCTCGGTACCGGATACTCTGCCACAGCTCTGGTTTTCTCTATCGACGGCTTAATGGTGCTATTTTCGATGATATACCCAAGAAATTCGATCTTGCTTTTTAAGAACTGGCATTTTTTCCAATTCAAACGCAATCCGTACCTCGAAGCAACTTCCAGCACTAATTTAAGCTTTTCGACACCTTCTTCTTTATCCTTGGATGGTATGATGAGGTCATCCATGTACGCCCCGACTACTCGCGATTGGATTAATGTCCTGTATATCGCATTTATGGATCTCGCAAATACTGCTGGCGAATTCAAAATTCCAAACGGGACGTACAAAAACTCGTACTGCTCATCTTGTGTTACAAACGCTGTATATTTCCTGGAATCTTTTTCCATCGGAACATGGAAAAATCCATTCACAAGATCTAACGTCGTAAACACCTTTGCTCCCTCCAAGCGCTCGAGCACTTCATCCATCTGTGCCATCGGAAAATTATCTAGAGTGACCTTTTCGTTTAATTTCCGAAAGTCACAGCACAACCTCTTGGTCCCATTCTTCTTCGTCACCAGCACGATCGGTGATGCATATTCGGATTTACTTGGTTGTATAATCTTCTGCTCCAGCCACTCTTTGATCTGCTCGCGCACCAGAACTTGGTCCGCATACGCCATCCGCCTCGGTCGTTGAAACACAGGCACATCATCTTTAAAAACGAGTTTCATCGTGACAGGTGAACACTCTCTCTCCTCGGGAACGTACCCTTCGATGATCGGCAGTAGCACCTTGCGTATGTTGACGTCTAGGTGACTCAACTCCAGATCCCTGGCGAACATGCCTTGCTCCGCAGCCAAACAGATTTCCCCAAATACCTCCTCCAGTTCAAGAACATTCGATCTCAGATCGTTTTCCTTGCGTCTGTGGTTCTCATGATGATCGATGACCTTAACGTCCTCTCGTGCCTCTTTAACAGCACCCGCATTAACACGTACCCCTTTACTAGTACCCTCATCATTTACCTGAACCCACGACTGCTTCGGTATTACGCTTGGATTCTGCTTCTGCCTAAATTCTGCACCCTCGTTTGAGATATTTAAATCTACCAACTCAAGAACGTCGTTCCCAATTATCGCAGAATACTGCATATCTCCTTCCTTTACCACATGGAAATCAAGCTCTAACGGAATTCCATCCACCTCTGCTTTCACCCTAACGTTACCTATTGTTGTAACTCTATGTTGCCCTATGCCCACCAAATTACGTTTCTCCCTGCCGAGTTCCACAAACTCCATCGAAGCTAAAATGTCATACCTCAGGAGACATAAATCGCTTCCGGTGTCTATTTGGATCTCATCCCAGTCGACAGCTATTGCGTTTTCTTCAAATTCCTGGATCCAGAGATTAATGTCTACTGAACCAGTACCATCGAAATGGGCTAACGAGTCTTGAATATCCCTTAAAGTAAAGTTACGCGCCCTCACAACCTCGGCCAGCCTTGTCCTTTGTCCGCTCCTGTCGTCATCGCTATGATCATCGCTATCGTCATCGTCGCGTGATAGCCCAAAATGGGTGAGCAGTCTGTCCTGTAGTGTTCGTTTAGGTCCTGTCGCCTGTAAGTTCAGTTCTGTCAACCTTTCCCTTAACAGTTCTACCGTCAAAGACAATATCTCATCCCTTTCCATATTCCTTAAATTTTCTTAATAGTTTAACTCAACAAAATTTAATTTAATTTAAAAACAAAATAATTTAACTCAACGAAAATACCAGCTTTTACAAATATAAATGAACAAAGAAAAATTATTGGCAACGGTCATACATACACATACAATTTTGTAAGACAAAAAAATACTCCGCTACAGCAACTGTTGTCTTCTCTCGTCTGCCTGGACGCGGCACTATACCCTTTTAATGCTTTATTCCGTTTGCCTGGACACGGCACTCTTCGTTCGCCTTGACACAGCACTCTTCGTTTGCCTTGACACGGCTTTCTATTCAGTGGCTGTGAGTCGTGACACTCGCCTTCCACGTACACATATACACATGCGCACACTTTCTGTTTTTTTTTTCGAACACCAGTAAGCTACGGGTTGTTCGTTTTCCAATCGACGCACGGCCCCGAAAATTTGGATATTTTCTGGCGTGGTTTCTGCAATTTTACTTTATTGCCTTGATTGATTTATTTTTGTCACGATCACACTTTAGCACTGCACTTTTATTTTAGTTTTTCATTCTAGTTCTCTTTTTTTTAGATTTTCTTTCGGTTGATTCCGGGCGAGTCCCCAATTTGTAGGATTACTTTTAAGAAGAAACACTTCTTACTTTTAATATAATTTAAGTTTATTTTAAATGGTTCTTAAGCGACGACCGGCCAACTCTGAATGTAATCTAACAATGAATAGACTAGTTTGCTGGATTTCTAAAAGAGGGACGATCATTGTCTTTTGTTCTTTGTT
This sequence comes from Syrphus vitripennis, assembly GCA_958431115.1. Lineage (NCBI taxonomy): Eukaryota > Metazoa > Arthropoda > Insecta > Diptera > Syrphidae > Syrphus > Syrphus vitripennis. The sequence continues at coordinate 56,993,611 of OY288110.1, read as the reverse complement.
CTTTCTATGTACTACTGTCCCGTTGGCTCGTTGCATGTTCGTTATGTACTTTCGTAAGTGTTTGTTCGTTCGAGTCCGTTCTCCTTCGGTATCTGTTTTGTTAGTGTTTATATATCGTTGCTCTGTCTAAGGCGTCCTGTGTTAGTTGTACGTTCCTGTCTGCTACTCATCCCACATATATTCATACCAAAGAAAACTAAAATTCACTTACCGGCGGCGCTCCAATATGATGTGAACTGTGCACTGCATTTGGTGCGACGTGACCTGGTGAATTATCAAAGGTTGATTGAAGAAAATTTTAACACTGAAGAGTATTAATTCAAGCTTAGAAGAGAAATATCTCATTTAACCTTAATTTACGTCTAATCACTTCCGATGAATGAGATGTCACATACATACATATTTGTTTATTACCTACACTTCTCTATACTAAAAGTTTAGCTTTATCGGTTTTTACTTAAAATTTTATAGTATCAAGGAACTTTTCCTTAATATTCTTTTCTTATCTACTTGCTTCATATCTACTTTACTTTAATTCAAAAAAAAAAAAGCATGATGCTTCTTTTTTTCACATCGTATTCAAAACAATTTTTTTTTTTTTTAGTTCATTTTTCGATCACTTGAAATTAGCATAATTAATCAGAGTTTAGTTTGTTTTTGTTTCTTTTCGAATAACCTTTAAGGTACGTATCTTATATATATGTACATATGTATGTAGCAGGGACGAAGCGTCCATATATTGAGTGGAATGAGTGCTTCCGTTAAGCAATTCAAAAAATTATACGATTTAAGAAAAGAATTTTTAATTCGAAACAATGCAAAACTAAAACTGCACAAACTCATAATATCCCTTCAATTCCACGGCGAATGCACAATGTCACTCCATTATACACTCACGCTTCCAAACAAATATTTGGAATGCATACCAGCTAGGCATTCCCATTCTGATATATCGCCTACTCTCACCTCTCACTCACTTTCGTTCAAAGCAAAAGTCCACGGGGAATGCACAATATCACTCCATTATAAACTCGCGCTTGCAAACAAATATTTGGAATGCATACCAGCTAGGCATTCTGATATATCGCCTACTCTCAACTCTCACTCAATCTCCTTCAAAGCAAATTTTTTAATTTGTTGGCGTTCACATAAGAAGTGAAGATTGAATTGAGTGAACTCATTATGAAAATTTGTGAAAACAAAAGTAGAGCAGGAAAGGAGAGATATGAGTTTTGAGTTATTTGCTTCTTCTTATTCATTGACAAAGGGGTAGAAAAGTTAATTTAACACTTGTGTGTTCCGTGTTATGTTTTTTATCTGTTGTGTGCAAATCGCATTGTCAACTGTAAATGTTTTGTGTAAATAGTTTAGGATTTCTTTTTTCTTTAGCGTTTTGTTCAAAATTATTACCTGCAATTGCATAATTGAAAGCTTAATTAATAAACCATTCTCGTCGAGAACATTTGATGAGAAAAAAATTATAATAGACGGTGGTAGACCGAATCCATTTGTTAATATCAACACCGTTACAAAGCGATGTACAAGGCATTTTTCAATGCAATTCTGTGAATTAAAACAAATAAATTATACTGTTGGCCGTGTCTTTTATTTGAAAATGAAAAAAGCGTTTGGAACAGCACTGGATTTACATAGTAATAAAAAAAATATGATCTTGAATAAATGACTTTTAATTTTAAGTTCAACGTTAAGTGCTTCCGCTTCCAAAAAAGTCACGCTTCGTGCCTGGTATTTAGGTACATACATATGAATATGAAGTACATACGTATATACTTCCTATGTGAGTATTCTATTATTGTTATAAATCACAATTTTCTTTTTCCTTTTAAACTTTCTTAATTTTCTTCTTGTCTTTTCTTATACTTTTAGCACTTATTCTTCTTTTTACTAACTTCCTTTTTAGCACTTTATATCTTCCTTATAGTTTTTTCTATTTTTTTCTTTTCAGATCTTAATTTGTTTTCTACCACTTTCACCTTTCTTTTATTAACTTTGTTTTTTTTTTTCAGCAACGAACTATTTTATAAACTGGAACTCTTGCCTCCGCACCTGGGTTTTCTTTTATTGGTAACCCGAAGGATCACCGGAGGGGCTTAGAGAGAGAAGATGACTCTGGGTTTTGATCACTACACACGTATCCTCGGAGACACTCTTTTTTCTATGTTTTGGAATTCCAGACTCACGATTACTATTCGTGTGTTGACCTGGAAGATTTTGGCCAACACAACTCGACCGCGGTTAAGGATATCCTTACGGAATGGAAGTCTTAGTACGGAAACCACTTCACTGCAGACGCTTTCGTGAATCGTGTATCCTTGATGGATATTTTTCACCCTCTTCTCCGAGCGAGGTTTCAATTTGTCGCCAACCTACTCTTGGACAAGATTTTCACTCCCTTGTCTAGCTTCTTCTTTTTACAAGCGTTAGCCGAGCGGACTGTGACCAGTCGAAGTTGAGCGACCAGGTAGTTATTCGGTCTGGGCAACTTTTAGTTGCTCTTCTTCGGGTCTTGGCCAAAAGATTTTTTTAAGAAGATTATTGATCCGGACAAAAGAAAGCCAGTCAAAGAAGGCCGTAATATGAATCTAAGTAATTAGATTGTTTTTAATTGAATATTTCGATTTATATAAATTTCAGACGATATTCATTACCTATCGGTGTATCCGTTTATCATATGAAAGATGATTCTAGACGCCTTCTCATGGGCAGGGATTGGCGTTTCTCGCCGTCGTGCGTCGCATGTCACTGGTCTGGCAAGAATTCCAGTCCAGATCGAAATTGACCGTGCGAAAATATGTACCGGGAACAATTGCATTTACATATATACATAAATAGATTCATGATTCTCTTCACTGTCTTACCTATGAAGGAATTCGGTTCCTCGTGGAACTTTTTTGGTTGTCTGGATATGGATTAGTTTTTCCAACCACGAGGACAAGAAAAATTTGTTTAATACGAGCAACCTGAATCCTGATCGCTGTCTCGGGGGGTTTGATTCCTCTTAATGATTCTTAAATTTTGTTCTCTTTTTTTTTGTAGTATGACTACCACGGCATTTAGATATGACGATGAACTACTTGCGGCGATGGTAGATTAAAAAAGAATTTCTAGTGACGAGCGAAACCATGAGAACGCCCGGTCATTTTTAGCTTACAAAAAAAAAATGTTTTCATCCCTCACTCCTATTAAATTCACTTCCCAGAAACTTCACCGTTTAGAAGCCCATCAGAAACTATATCTTGTAACGATTTTTGATTTCAGCCTTTTGGCATCCATTTCGAATTCTCACAAAAAAAAATTTTAGGAATCGCAAAAAAAAAAATGATTAAGTCTAGTTTAGTTTAGTTCTAAGAAAACCATCAAAAAATTTTATAAAAAAAAATTTGCTTCAAATTTAATTTTATTCAAATATCTATTCAGTTAAACACTTAAGTCTATTTCTTAAAGTTATTGACATCATACATTTTTTTCATTCCCATTCATCGAAACATCTTTAATGAGTTAAAAAAAAAGATTTCTCCAACATTCAAGTATAAAAAAAATTATCATCTTTCATCTTCAATACTCTCCAATTCCAGTCGAGATCGAAATTGACCGTGCGAAAATATCTACCGGGGAACAATTGCATTTACATATATACATAAATAGATTCATGATTCTCTTCACTGTCTTACCTATGAATGAATTCGGTTCCTCGTGGAACTTTTTTGGTTGTCTGGATATGGATTAGTTTTTTCAACCACGAGGACAAGAAAAATTTGTTTAATACGAGCAACCTGAATCCTGATCGCTGTCTCGGGGGGTTTGATTCCTCTTCAGATTCTTAAATTTTGTTCTCTTTTTCTTTTTTTTTTTTTGTAGTATGACTACACGGCATTTAGATATGCCGATGAACTACTTGCGGTGATGGTAGATTAAAAAAGAATTTCTACCGACGAACGAAACCATGAGAATGCCCGGTCATTTTTAGCTTACTTAAATGGAACGGGTGAAAACAGAGTAAAGCGGATGTTGAAGTTTTGGTACGGGACGGCTTGAAACAAATCGTTTTCGGAACGCACCACCCATAACTAACTTTTACCCCCGAAGACAAGGCTTAAAGCTAAGTGTGCAAGTATGCGAGACAAATCCAGTCGTTAGGTTATTTTTATTTTTGCATGATGGGCTGTGTTAGTCATTTTTTTTTTTAAATATTTCAAATGAGTTGGATTATCTGTCGAAATATTAACTACTTAGTGCATTTTATGAAATAAAGTATTAAGAACATCACAAGAAAAATGTTGGCTTTTCTTGAATTAATCACAAACCAATTTTTAACCTTCATTTGGACGTATGAAAAATGATTTTAAGAAAGAGGTTGTTGGACCGTTTCCTACAAACTTCAGGCGTTTGGAAGCGTTTTTCTAAAAACGAGGTAAATTCTGTTAAATTTGGTAATTCTTTTTTGACAAGGAACTTTTCTTCCCATAGCTTTTGAGTAATTGGAGGCAATTTTTGGTTAAGGGTGAGTTTCCCTACCATTTTGGTGTTAGTGTGCTTATTAATTGTTACATAACTTTGTTATTTGTGAAATTTATTGAAATTAAATATTTTATGTAGTTATTGAATACAGCTGAAAATTTACGTTTAAAAAATGTTATTTAAATTTTTTTTTTGGCCATGAAAATAAAAAAAGCGGCCATATTTTCATAAACTTAAGCTGACTTTAATTGGAATAGTGAATTTTATTTCTAAAGAAGAGTGAATGAATAAAGGGAGCTATTATCTCAAAAAAATTTTGAATTTTTTTTTAGTACCTATTTGTTGTTGTTTCCTTGCGATTTTTCACAGTCTTTGAGGACAAATTACACATGAATATTTAAGTTTTTTTTATATATGTATGTATGTTCCACCTGATTTAGAAACAAACACATTTTATTATGCTTTTACATTTTATAATATAAATACCCGTTCATATGAATTCTATTAGTAAAATTAATGTTTTTCCAAACCTTTTTTGGTTTTTTCTTATTGGAAATACATTGAACGTCAAATCGAAAAAAAATTTATCTCCAATTCAGGGTTCACGCGTTGACTACAGGTTTTCTTATCCGGTTCTAGGTTATTTTTTAACATGAACAACAATTTGGGATCTTGCTTTTTATCTAAGTAGGTTATTTTTTGTAAACCAAAAATTAGTTTTAACTCCGAAGGCTAGGTGTCCACTTTCATTCGTAAATGTTGGTACTACTGTAAAAAAAAACAAAGAAAAAGTGAGATGTCAACAAGAACAAAATCAAAACAACGATTCCAGTGAGCCACAGAAGACAAACACTAAAATGGACGCCATAAGCCAAAATTCCCATGAAAATAAATCGTACGTTTTTTCAGTTTTTCTTACTATAAAAGTAAATACATATGTATATGTACATATATTTTATTACAGAAAAAGGAGGAACTGGACAAAGGAGGAGACCATGGCGTTACTGCAATCGTATGCCAAACGCCAAACAGAGTTTGCCCACCCAAGGGGGAAAAAATTTGACATGGCCAATGTTCGCGAAGACCTGCTGGCACAAGGGGCATTGGTGAGAGCGTTGTTAAAATTTATTTAGATACATACATTTCCTAATCATTTATTTATTATTCACAGAGCCAGCCAACAACTGTTCCTGAATAATATTGGGAGTAATTGATCTCCTTGTGAACCATTCTTTCCAATAAATAAATGAAAGGCAACACAATAATTAATAATATATGCATAGACGGCACGTCTTCTTTATTCAAGGGTTTTATATGAACTATCTAACATACAACATACAACAGAAGATGTTGCACGTCAACCCTATGGGCACGCCTCAATCCTGCACACACACACAATATCGAACACTGCCCACTTTGAACCTTACGGGTTTAAAATCTGATGAACGCTGCTACGTTACTACTTGGTTATTAGTCGATTTATCATTTCATTGGGGCTTCCTCCGAACAGCGTTTGCTCTTAGACGTTGGGAAAACCATTGAGCCCCTGCACACACACATTTCAATGGAAAACCAAGTCATTCGGGTATTCTTAAGCTTGCGATTGATAATTAACTGTGGGTTCTTTATTGGCTGGTAGCGGACATCCGTCAGTGCATTATCCATTTGCACACAACTCACTGTGGGGTTGTAGACTGGTTTCTACTGGTATCAGGCATAATTTTGTGATAGGGCGGTCATACATTCGGCCACCTGCTCGGATCCGTGCACTACGCACTAGCCCTTGTTTATCAGGATAGACTTCAGTTTCACGCGCTCGTTTCAAAATGCCTGGTGGTTGATTGTCCTCCTTAAGAAACACTAAATCGCCATCCTGCAAATTTCTATGGGGATGCTTCCATTTCGTGCGTAGTGAATTCACTTAGATAGTCTTTGGACCATCTACTCCAGATGCTTTGCTCAAATTGATGAATTTTGTCCCAACTGTCTAATTGATGCGATGGCACTTCTTCCACGTTTGGGCCGAGAGGGCGGACTATTTGACCGCCGGCTAAGAAATCCCTGGTGTCAAAGCGGTGAGGTCATTCGGATCGTCTTTCAGTGCATACAGAGGTCGAGAATTTAAGCATGCTTCTATGCGAACGAACGCTGTGTATAGTTCTTCATATGTGAAGCTGCGCGAGCCAATTTCTCTGTTAAGGTGGTATTTTGCTCCTTTAACACTCGCCTCCCAGAGACCACCGTGGTGAGGAGCCAATGGTTTGTTAAAATGCCACGTTATTTTTCGTTAAGCAATCTCGTCTTGGAACAAACTTTCCCTCAATTGCTCTTCTATTTTTATAAGCTCGGAATTTGCACCTACAAAATTTGTTCCGTTGTCGCTGTATACGTGTTCTAGCATATTTTTCTCGCCACGAGACGGTCCAACGCTGCCAAAACGCCTTCGAACTCAAGTCACTTATTAACTCCAAATGAACTGCCTTGGTTGGAAAGTCAATGAAAAGGCACAGATATGCGCTTGATGACACTGGTACGCCTCGGCCGGTATATGCACGAATCTTGTAAGGGCCAGCAAAATCAATTGAAGGGTCGTGAAGTTTATACTCTGGCGGCTGGCAGGTCGGCCGTCAGCTGAATCGAAACCTTTTGACGATATCGGGAGCACATTACGCACTTATGGATTACTTTGCGCATTGATGTACGGAGATTGGTGATCCAATATTTGTCGCTTAAGTACTGCATACACAACTGCAGCCCACCATTTTGGGTCTCAGCATGTGCCTGATCCATCAATCTCCGGCTGAGATCAGATTTTACTGGAAGTAAAATCGGATACTTTTGATGGAAAGTAAGCTCAGCTCGTGAAATGCGCCCACCAAGTCGAATTATTCCATCGGTATCCATAAAGGGTGTCAATGACAACAAACTGCTGTCATTTGGAATTGGTTTCAATTTACACAACCTGTGATATTCTAATGGATATTCCTTCTTCTGGGTGTGTTTTATCCAAAAAGCCAATGCACGAGAGTACTCTTCGTGTGTTATAACTGGTACGCTAGCAACTAGCTTTTCCATACGTTTTTTCGCCTCAGAACACTTTGTTTTTTTAATTTTGGCTTACTAGCTCTGGTGTTGTCAATCGAACTCTTTTGGGGTTGTTTTTTTTTTGCATTCGACCATTTTGAGCAAAAGACACGCACAATCATTTGGACGTATGCTGTTATACGCAAAACCTTATTGATAGACGAGTGGTAGGTCAATAAGTCCTGCATTACTATATGTCCCTGTCCACTTTGACTTGTTAGAGTCAACACCATTATTGGAGCGCTGAACCCATTAATCTTCCGCAATTCATCGTCTGCTTCAGACTGTACCTTGTGTGGAAGCTTTTTAACTCTCCATTTCGGCCATTCATCTTTTGATTTCATCAAGAACTCTGGGCCATGCCACCACAATTTAGAGCTGACTAGATCTGACGACACAATGCCGCGCGAAATAAGATCAGCTGGGTTTTCCTTTGATGGCACGTGTCTCCATTTCTGTACGTCGCTATGCTCCTGGATTGCCGAAATACGATAGCCTACAAAAACCTTTGTGTCGCACAGAAATTTGCGCATCCAATACAGAACAATCTCCGAGTCAGACCAATAGTATAACTGTTTGTGAAGTACATCAAGAATTTTAGCCACCTTCCTTGCGAGGACTGCCCCCATGGTCTTAGTTTGCCTGGGCGCCAACTTGTTCTTAGATGTAGCAATGTTTTACGATTTTACCGTTAGGTTGTTTTATTCTCATATACACGACTGTACCGTAGGCTATATTAGATGCATCACAAAACGTGTGTAACTGGAGTTCATAATGAGGTGAAATACCAAGCCAACGAGGAATTTTGATCTCAGATGAGACTGATATAAACAATTTCGCAGGTATTGTCACTGGAGCTACATAGGTAACCATTTGGATCATAGATTCTGGCACCTTCGCTGGCTATGGTACGTTTGGTTATGGTTTCTTCATGGCTGAACTGATGGATCTTGAACCGTAATGAGTCGTCTCTGGGTTCCATAGTAGACCGAGAACACTCGTTGATTTGTATTTGTATTTGTATTTGTATTTGTATTTGTATTTGTATTTGTATTTATTAAATTTACCAATTGCAACAAGATAATCAATCTTTTAGATGCAAGAAAATTTACAGTTACCAGGTTTACATGTTTGACTAATACTTAAAATGAACATTATATACAAAAGAGTTTAGTTTTAATATATACATACATATAAAAACAATAAGAAAATAATGTGAAATAAAATGTGAAAGTATATTTAACATTTAGAATAGTTTATTTTTGGTTTAAATAGAATTAATTTAGAGAAGCTGAGAAAAACAAAGATACCCTTTCCCTAAACGATGTTCGATTGGCAGAGTGTTCCATAAACGAACAACAGACACAAAGAAAGATCTTTCTGCAATAGTATGTGAGAAGCGTGGTAATATTATTTGCAAGCCTCTCTGTGAGTGGGCAAACCGAAGTAGTTCTTCCAAGTAGCTCGGACATTTGTTATGTATAATGTTATGAAGTAAAATCACATTCTTACGTTTGAGATAATTTTCCAGACTTAAACCTACAAGAGAGTTTTGAATATGGGAAACACTGGCAAATCGCGGTATGCCAAAAATGAAACGTATGCAATCATTGAAAGCAACATTTAATTTTCGCTTACATTCATAATCTAAATCAGGATAAACAGACGAGTTATAAGTAAAAAATGGTAGTATTAAACTCTTAACAAACTCTTTTCGAATGGTATCTGAGATTGCATCACAGCATGTTAAACGATTATTAATTTGATAACCTAAGTACTTTACTTTAGTAACATACTCAATACTTTGTCCATTTAAAATTGTCATAGAAAGGTTTTCATTATGAATTTTTCTTCGAGAACAAGGCATGCTCACTGTTTTTGAAGGATTAAGAAGTAGTTTATTTGAAACGGCCCATTTCTGTATATTAGCTAGGTCACAATTTATTTGGTCAACACAGCAACCCAAGTTGCTCTGGTCACAAAAGCTGTAGATAATAACATCGTCTGCATACATATGTACAAAAGAATGTTGAACAACATCAGGTAAATCATTGATGAACATAGAGAACAAAAGAGGTCCAAGAACTGAACCTTGAGGAACTCCACTGTTCATATTATAGGGACTGGATGTTCCGATGTTAGTTTTAACTGATTGACTTCTATTTAATAAATATCTCTGAAAGAGTTGAATGGCCGTCCTTGAAAAGCTGAATTTATTACTTAACTTGGACAAAAGGATATTGTGATCTATGCTATCAATGCTTTGAAAAGTCAAGTAAAACCATTATACCAATTTGTCCACGATCCAGAAATTCCCGAAAATCTGTTGTGACCTTCAAAACAGCAGATTCACAGCTATGCTTAGCACGAAAGCCAGATTGCCATTTGGTTAAAGCGTTTTTATGTTGCAAGAAAGTTATTATTTGGTCAGCCAAAAGTTTTTCTGCAACTTTGCTGAAAAATGGAAGCAAACTTATTGGCCTAAAGTCAGATGGTTCAATTGCATTATTCTTTTTTGGAATAGGTAAAACTATTGCACTTTTCCATTGCTCTGGGAATTCACTTCTAAAAATTGATGAATTAATTATGTGTAGTAGTGGTGCTATAATGACAGGTAAAATTAATTTAATTAACTTTGGAGGGATGTTATCCGAACCCGCAGCATTAGAGTGAATCGACCTGATAGCAATAATCAATTCACGAGAATCAACACAATTAAATTCGAAAGCATTATCATTTTCACTGACTGGCAAATTACGTGTAGAGCTAGGCATAGGTTGATCAAATACTGACTTCAACACTTGAGGATCTAAGGAGCAATTAGATGAGTTTTTGTCCTTAACTACACCAATATCTTTAAGGTTCCTCCAAAGCTCCTTGGAACTTAGCGAGAGATTGAGTTTCTGAGAAAAATACGTTCTTTTACTAGAATGAGTTTCTGAGAAAAATACGATCTTTTACTAGAACGAATAAGACTTGTTACTCGGTTACAGAAGTAGGCCTCATTTGTTCAAAGCAAATACCTTTATCATTTGAGGATGTTAAGAACATATCAATAAGCGATGGATTATTTTGAGATTGAAAGCAAGTTGGCCAAACATTATTGATGACTGAAAGACCAATTTTATCACAAAAATAATGAAATAATCGAGTCCTGGCACAGTTTTCAAGTTGGTTAACATTAAAATCACCACCAATCAGAATATGGTAAATAAGGAGGGCAGTATACAATGACAAAAGCGCATTTTTCATCGCCATTGTTAGATATTTCAACGCATAAAAATTCAATTCTAGATTTATAAGATGAATATATATGCTTTGATAAAATACTTTCTCTAACAAAAACACACACACCACCTCCTCTTTAAAAAACTTTAAAACTAGGAAAACTAACAAGTTGAGAAGAAATTCCCTCATGTAACCACGATTCTGACACCATTACAACATCAAGTCTAGAACAACCAATCATTTGATGAAGCAGAGTATGCTTTGAGATGCTGAAAGTATATTGCTGGTGGGAGACTTAAACGCAAGAATAGGGAATGAAGAAGGAGTTGAGAATTCCAGACACGGAAAAGCAAGAAATTCAAAAGATACAATTAAGAATACAAGAGGAAGACAATTGCTTGAACTTTGCAACACTTTCGGCCTCTGTATAATGAATGGTACAAGTGAAGGTGATAAATTGGGTGAATATACATTCGTTGGTAAACAAGGAAGTTCGGTCATTGACTACAGTTAGGAAGGTGGTGATTGAAGAACAGTTGTTAAATCTTGAAATAGAAAAGAAACCTTTTTCAGACCATATGCTTCTTATTGTATCGTTTACTAACGGGGAAGAAAAGAATGAAACAAATATACAAATGCATCTTTTACCCAAACTACGCTGGTCCAACGATTCTGCATCCAACTATAGAACACGTCTAGATACTCTACTGATGATGGAACAATACGACGCAAGCCTGAACAAAATTGAAAAAAGTATTAAAGGAGCACAGCCAGGGGCGGACGCAGAAAAAATTTCGGGGGGGTTTTGAAAAAAATATGAGATTTGCATAAATATATTATTTTATTACAGTATTAAAGGAACTAGTGTTGGGATACATATGCGTTATTGCATGACATTTTACAAAAGTATATCCATACGCCTTGGAACTTTCGCCATTAAATCAAGGACCTCTTCATAATCAACCTCAATATCTCTATATAATGTTAAGCAATATCAACCCATTTAATCGCTCCTCGCCAGTCTTGTTTCGCAGATACGTTTTTAATCTGCGAAGACAAGAGAAAGACCGTTCGCTTGAAGCTACAGACACGGGAAGAGTCGCAGCGATCTGCATAAAGCGATGTATTGTTTGGTATAATGTAGAATCGCAACAGTTGAGAGCGTCAATAAATGTTTTTGGACGTCTATCCATCGAAATACTTTAGCAATGCCTGTAACAAAAATTAATTTAGTCTTAAAAAATATTCAGAAAACGTAAATAAATTGTTACCGGCGCCACATCATCATCTCAGCTATAAAATCATCAGTAGATCCTATGATGTCATTTGGCCATTTTTTTGCAAAAGTAGCAACAGTTGTACGTGTTTCTTCTGTATCCAGCTCAGAACACTTTTGCGGCAGAATGTTTTGAATTTTTGAAAGTAGCTCACGATGGTCAAGAAATCTGGTATTTAGCTGCATTGATAAGTGGTCTAAAAAAGGAACAAAGATGGACCGACGGAAGTATTCTTCTGGACCTCCTTCATAGTTGTCACGGTTATTCTGTTTTGCAACGTTCCGCGGGACTACTAAATGAATACCCATTTTGTCTGCCATTTCTTTAGCTGCAGTAAATATCTCATTAAATTTAACATTGGAGTTTTGACGCATCTCATTTTACTCTTCGTTTACATGACTTGCATATTCAATGCATCGACTGAGATCACATTCTTTTTTTTGCAAAAACTCACTTAGATTTTTTATTAAGCTGAAAATCGGCTTAACTACTGTCAAAGCTATTATGAATTGAGAATTTTGTATAGAAGCAAGCAGGGCATGAGGTTTGACTCCTTCGGTTTTTAAATTATTTTCATCTAAGTACTTTAATGAAAAGCAAATATGTTCATATACATCATATTTAATTACTTAAAGTTACTTATTGCCTACCTTACTAGATATTTAAAGAAATTGGAGTATGATAGTGATTTACCCCTATTACGATAGTCGTTTTGACTAAAATGACTCCCTCTAGAAGCGACATTTGACGTGTCAGTAAAACGCCTATCGTTGTAAAGGGAAGATATCGCATGCTTAATGGAATACTGACCTAACTCGAAAAAACGATTTTTGGGAAGTTGCAAAAAAAATATATTTCTATGAGGATGTGTCCTATTTGTTGACGGATAAAATTAAAACTAATTCATGAATTAATCATATTAATCATGAATACTGGTATTCTTAAAGTATGATAAACTATTCATGAGATCTGAGGCTTGTAAAAGCCTGTACCTGTACGTAACTCAATTTTGACCTAACTTCTAATGGGTCGGTATTTAAGCATGCGATATGTGAAGTGCCGAGAGAATGTTGAAGTTTGAATTAAACCTCAAATATGGCTTCTAGACACTGTTGTTTTACTGTCGTTTTATTTAAAACGACAATCGTAATACGGGTGAATATAAATAAAGTTGTTTAATTCTGTTCCTACTTTATAATTTATTTAATATCCCTGTTTGGGTAAGAACAAGTACTGACCAAAACTTCAAATGTTTGCGAACTCCTTTTCTTGGACGATACGCTAATAATATTGAATTATGGAACCTTTTCTTAACAGATATGGAAGAATTTATGGCACGAAAATAAAACTTTTGTATATTTTTTTCTTTAAGAAAATGAATCTTTATTTTTTTTATTCCAGATGTTTCGGGGGGATTTTAACCCCAAAAACCCCTATCTGCGTTCGCCCCTGAGCATAGCATATACCCAACAACAGACGAGGAAAAGCTGAGTATAGAGAACCTTGGTTTGACAAGGAAGTCTTTCTTACGCCTGGCTGAGTGCATATCGAAAGTCCAACACAAACTTTACAAACGACCGCTACCTTGAGTACAACCAGAAATATAAATTTCTCTGCCGAAAAAATAAAAAAGACTATTCGGAAGCCCAAGCATATCAGCTTGCAAGATGTAACAAGTTGTCTGAGTTTTGGAGCCTGTGCCCATGTTCTGTAACTATCGCATCGATAAAATTCGTCGAGAAACGTTGAAATTTGGAACAAAATTCATTTTATCGCATCATTGGGGTTCTGTAAACTGGATAGGCGATAATTTTATCGCATGGAACAATATGGAATGAAAATCTTTGGAAAGTGCGATAAAATAGTGTTCTGTAAGCTCGAAAAGCGATAACTTTTTCAAGTTAAACGTCAAATCTTATCGCCACATAAAAGCAGGCGAAAAGGAAACATGTCTGAGGCAAGAAATGTAAGCAAAATAATAAATAATTCATTTCAAAAGTTTATTAATGAATATATGTATATATTTAGAGATGCGCAAGGGTTTCCAAAAGCCAAAAGGATGCTCTTGTCGATTCCATGAGCGAAAACAAATTTTTTTGTAAATGCATCCTGTTGTGCCCTTGGTCAATTTCAAATAATAAATTTATTCCAAACATATTTACAATTATTATTTAATTCAGTTTTGCTTTTATTTTAAATATTTTCAACTACCTACTTAATTTTCTCAATTACTTTATTTTTTTTTTTATTTTATTCACAGAAGATTGACAGTTCGACTTATCGCCTTCCACTGGATATTCCAGTCAGAATGGTTCGCGAATTGAGTTTATCGCGTTCAGTTACAGAAACCCGATTTCTTCCACAGGCGATAACTGAGGAATGAGTTGTTTCATTTTTTAACGATGCGAAAAGTTATCGCCTCAGTTACAGAACATGGGTACTGGTCCGAAAACTTAATGGTATAAAATGTATTATTAGTTCGGGCCTTGATTTAAATACACTTCAAACACATTTCGAGCAATTATTAAACCCAGATGCGCCAAACAAGTTTTTTAATCAGTATGCCAAACCTGGCTTCAAAAATAAGGTATTAGATGCACCAATTTCAAAAATAGAAGTGTTTATTTCGTTAAATAACCAAAAAGATGATAAGGCTGCGGGCTAAGATGGTATACCCGCAGAATTCTACAAATATGGTACAGATACACTAGTAGTTGTAACTCTAACAGCAGTATTCAACCAGATATTTGAGGAGGGAACCATTCCAAACCAGTTTAGCGATGCCTTGATTTTCCCAATCCACAAGAAAGGAAGCACTGAAGATCCGGAATTCTTAAACTCGTTTTATAAAATATTTACATCGATCCTGCTCAAGCGATTAAATGAATGGATAAATTCTAATAACCTGCTCAGTGAGTTCCAAGCTGGCTTCAGATCGGGATACTCCACCGTCGATCACATTTTTGTACTTCGCTCGATTGCTGACTCGTTTCTATCGAGAAATAAGAAACTATTTGCATTTTTCGTTGATTTTAAAGCTGCTTTTGACACCGTGGATCGAAATGCCCTGTTTTACAAGCTTTTTCAGAAAGGAATGTCGCTTAAGTTCGGTACAGTATTGCAAGATTTATATGAGACTACCAAAGCAGCAGTGTGGAATGGCAAATGCTTATCAGAGTGGTTTCAAGCGAAATCGGGAGTTAGACAGGGCTGTGCACTCAGTCCAAGTTTGTTTGCACTCTTCATTGAAGATATAGTTAAAGCATTACCCGCAGGAATTGTGTACGCAGGCGTTAACATAAAAGCTCTTCTTTTCGCTGACGACATTGTTCTGCTCGCGTGTACACCGCAGTCTCTTCAACTAATGATAAATAAAATTGCTGAATATTGTCAAAGGTTGAACCTAGTGGTAAATTTAAATAAATCGAAAGTGATGGCTTTTAAGAATGGTGGAGGAAGGTCATGCGCAAATGAACAATGGGACTACAATGGTGAAAGACTAGAGCTGGTGAAAGAGTACAAGTATCTAGGAGTTTACTTTACTAAGAACTTGAGCATGGAAAAATATCTCACTGACAAACTTGAGAAGGCGAAAACCTCTATAAATGTAGGATGGAAGCAATGCTTTAATAATAAGGAAATTGCACATTCTAGTAAATTAAAAGTCTTCGAAGCTGTATCGGAATCGGTTATGTTGTATGCGGTGCAAGCGTGGGGAGGTCGGAAATATGATCAAGTGGAAAAACTGCTCAGATTTTACATAAAACGGATTTTCCACCTTCCTTCTAATACGCCAAACTACATTATCAAGTTGGAAACGGGTTTATCACCTTTATTCATCAAAACACTCAAGCTGCAGGTGGATTACATCCTCAAAGTTCTTGATATGCAAAGTTATCGTCTTCCAAAGAAAGTAGTTCTTGAAACAATCCAATCTCGAAGTGGATGGTTTAAAGATTGGATAGAACTATCAGAGCAGGTAGATGATGACCTGAGCTATAGTAGCCTTCGCTCATGGAAGCCAACATTATATCGCCTAATAGCTCGTCTATATAAAGCTTCAAGAGAACAGTACACGGAGCAAGCCAAAAGTTCAATGCACCGTATGATCTACAGTAGACTAGACCCCCAACTTTCTCGGGGTCTTATACATCTTACCACGACATTTTCACGTCACTCGTGCATAATAATACTGCCCTGAACGAGATTCAAAAAATGAATTTTCTGAAAGAAAGTTTGACAGGCGATGCCGAGCGTCTTTTACATCATTTAGATCTTAGTTCTGGGAATTATGCAAAGGCATGGGATTTGTTGAAGGAGAGGTATGATCACAAGCGAGTTTTGGTCAATTCCTATCTCAAAGTCTTTTTTGCTCAACCTGTACAAAATAAGGAATCTGCCGAAACCCTTAAGAGTTTATTGGACACTACAATTGAGGTGGTTCATGCCCTGGAGAATTTAGGATTACCAGTTAAAGACTGGGATACAATCTTAATTTACATTCTTTTTCAAAAATTGTCCGCCAAAACCCAACAACTATGGGAAGAAAAGCTCGGAAATGACAAAGAACTCCCAACCTTTTCCGATTTTACTGATTTTCTTAAATCCCGGTTTAGGACATTAGAAGCTATTGTGCAGCAAGGAAGTTGCACCACACAATCCAAGCCAAATACAAAATCGCCAGCCACAGCAAAAACATTTCATGCTAAGGCCCAAAAACAACAGGTAAAAACACAATATCAATGTCAAATTTGTAAAAAGGGACAACACTCATTGATGAAATGTTACCGGTTTTTAAACATGGATGCAGCCCAAAAACAACAAGCTGTACAGCAAGCTGGAGTGTGTGAAAACTGTCTTGCTTACAGCCACAAAACACGTTTTTGTTTAAGTAATCGTTCCTGCTACTTTTGTAACCAGAAACATCACTCTCTGTTGCACAACAATTTACACACACACAACGCGATTTCCAATCCTAATAACACAATTTCACAAAATTCAAGCTCTAACGCAAATAACCCAACATATTTTCAACAACAAAGCAGTTCACAGACTCGAAAGCAACAGGTAGCCGTGAATCCAAACGCTCCTGCTTTCCAACCAATGGGTGAAAATGCACCTGGTTGCAGTACCCGACACAATTTTTATGCGTCTCAAGTCCATGGTACGCAAATTTTATTAGCCACTGCGATTGTTAAAGTTAAATCTGAATATGGAAGATTTTTAGATCTCCAACACTTATCGATCCAGGCTCCGATGCCACTTTTATCTCTGAGTCAGCAGCAAGGCTTTTAAATCTTACCCGACACAAAACACAAGTTAATGTATCAGGGCTGGGGAAGGTCAGCAGTGGCACCAGTCAAAGTTACGTTGACAATCATTATGTTTACATTAAAACATTCGACGTTTGAAGGCGCAGCCAAAGCCTTAATTTTTAAGTCACTAACTGGCCTTCTTCCGACCCACAAAATGGTACCACACAATTGTGACCATTTGGCTGATTTACATTTAGCAGATCCTCAATTTTATATTCCTGCTCCAATCGACATACTTTTCGGCTCAGATGTTTATCCGGACATTGTACTACCGGAAATCATTCGCAGTGAGCACGAAGTCGCTCCCATTGCACAAAACACCCAACTGGGATGGATCATTTTTGGTAAGATTCGTGAGGTTATTCCAAAGAAATTCGAAAATTTTGGGAGATTGAAGAAACTCCTTACGTAAGTCAACCTTCAGCAGAAGACATCGCCTGCGAAAAGTATTTTACTGAAACAACCAAACGTTTATCAGATGGACGTTACGAGGTGAATCTCCCATTCAAAAAAGGATTTCATCCCGAACTAGGATCAAGCAGGGAAAATGCAATTCGGCGTTTCTCATCTCTGGAACGACGTCTTGAAAGGGACCCGAAACTGCAAGAAAGTTACAGTAAATGTATCAGGGAATACCTTAGTTTGCATCACATGGAAGAAATAGATGGAAATGACCCAATTTTGAAAACTCCTTTTCACTATTTTCTTCCCCATCATGCTGTGTTTAAAGAATCGAGCTCTACCACAAAATTAAGAGTCGTTTTTGATGCAGCTTCAAAAACTTATGATGGCACGTCTTTGAATCAACACCTGATGACAGGTCCTAAGCTTCAAAAAAATATCGTTGACATAATTTTAAAATGGCAAGCTTATAAATTTACAATCACAGCTGATATTGAGAAGATGTATCGCCAAATTTTTGTACAAGAATTGGATCGATACTATCAACTGATTCTTTGGAGAGAAAATCCGAAACAACCCATCAAAGTCTTCAAACTAAAAACGGTCACTTTTGGTACGGCCTGTGCACCTTATTTGGCCATGCGTGTTTTACACAAGGTGGCTGAGGATGAAGCTAAAAAGTATCCACAGGGAGCTCTCGCTGTCAAACAAGAGATGTACGTAGATGATTTCATCAGCGGAGGAGATTCTCTAGAAGAAACTCGAATAAAACGCGAACAGACCCGTCAACTACTGGCATCTGCTGGGCTGAAGCTTCGAAAATGGACGTCAAATTCCAAATATCTCTTACAAGATTTACCAAAAAATGATTGTGAGATAAGTTTTGAACTACCTTTTGGAACAGCTGATCATGTCAAAACTCTAGGCATAAGTTGGCAACCCGAAGAAGACACCTTCTCGTTCAAAAACTTTCATGATGACACCGACGAGGTAACCAAAAGGACTATGCTATCAGCAATTGCAAAACTTTTTGATCCACTTGGCTGGATTGCACCATGTGTGATCAAAGCCAAGATAATGATGCAAAGACTATGGTGCAGGGGAACTGACTGGGATGAACCACTCCCATCAGATCTCATGGAAGAATGGCAAGTTTTTCGGAAAGAACTGCCTTCGATACAACACATTAAAATCCCGAGGTGGATTAAAACACACAACACACAAAAATTGGTGGAACTTCACGGCTTTAGTGATGCGTCGGAGAAGGCTTATGGAGCAGTTGTCTTCGTACGTGTTCTTGACAGTACCGGAAATATCCACATGCATATACTCATTTCGAAAACAAAAGTAGCTCCATTGAAAACAGTCAGTCTACCACGATTAGAACTTTGTGGAGCTGTACTCTTAGCATCACTGTTAAGACATACAAGGGAAGTTCTTGATGTCCCAAATGCAAAACTATACGCCTGGTCAGACTTAATGATCACATTGGCCTGGATCAAAGCACAACCTTCCAAATGGACAACATTTGTCAGTAACAGGGTTTCAGAGATCCAACGATTAACAAACTGCGATATTTGGAAACATATTCCAACTGACCATAACCCAGCAGATTTAGCGTCTAGGGGCGTGTCACCTTCAGCGTTAGGAGCACAAGATCTTTGGTGGATAGGGCCTTCATTTTTGCGGGAAAAGTGGCAATTTGAAATACCCGAACAACCATCCACTCTCAACACTGAAATTGAAAAGCGAGCAGAGAAGAAACAATGCCATATAGTGAACTCTGGTGAAGCAGATGATGACATTAACAAATGTATACTAAGATGTTCCCGACAATCGAAAATCGTCAGGGCAATAGCTTTCTGTTGTCGCTTTAAATGGAATTGCCTTGCAAAAAGGCGAAACACAACAAAGATTTCAGGGGACTTGAATCCTGAAGAACTACAAGGAGCAGCCTTGTTGATGCATAAAACAGTACAAAGGCTCATGTTCACTGAAGAATTGAATGAATTTGAGAAAAACACAATTCCCAAATCTCTATTATCTTTCAATGCCTTCATTGATGGTAATGGGATACTTCGCGTGGGTGGTCGACTGCAAAACACACTACTCCCATATAACCAACAGCATCCGATCATTCTGAAACCCAATTACCATTTCTCAGAGCTTGTGATGCGAGATGCTCACAATAAGACCCTACATGGAGGATCGTGGGTGGTCGACTGCAAAACACACTACTCCCATATAACCAACAGCATCCGATCATTCTGAAACCCAATTACCATTTCTCAGAGCTTGTGATGCGAGATGCTCACAATAAGACCCTACATGGAGGAAACCAGCAGACTACGGCTTATATTCGTATGTCTTACTGGATAACAAGCATTAAACAACATGTTAAAAAATTTATTCACAGATGCCCAATATGTTTCAGACATAAGAAAAAGAATTTACAACAACTCATGGGAAGCCTGCCAGCACCACGAGTCCGAATATCCAGACCATTTACCCATACTGGAGTTGATTACGCCGGTCCTATAGAAATAAAAGCATGGAAAGGAAGAGGAGCCAAAACCTATAAAGGATACTTTGCCATTTTTATTTGCCTGTCTACCAAGGCAATCCACCTGGAAACAGTGTCAGATTTGACAACACAGGCATTCCTAGCAGCTCTTCGTCGATTTACCTCACGCCGAGGCATTTGTGCACAAATTTATAGTGACTGCGGCACGAACTTTGTGGGAGCTAATCGCGAATTAGCTCGGATGCTTGAAAAATCAAAGCATGATTGGAATGAAATCGCAGGTACTCTAGCTAATTCAGGAACAAACTGGAATTTTATTCCTCCAGCTTCTCCTCACTTTGGTGGCCTTTGGGAAGCTGGTGTGAAATCAGTTAAACATCATCTAAAACGAACCATATGAGAGGTTAACTTTTGAGGAACTCTACACACTTCTTACACAGCCTGTTTGAATTCCCGGCCTCTATGTCCTCTATCGGATAACGTCGATGACCTGTACGTCTTAACACCAGGACATTTCTTAATTGGCGAACCCTTACTAAGCATTCCTCAAAATGACAAAAATCTAGAAAATGTGAGCTATCTAGACAGATGGAGAAGGACTCAAGCCTTGGTCAACGCATTCTGGCGAAAGTGGAATGGAGAATACCTTACACGATTGCAACAACGACCTAAATGGACGAAAAAGGAAGCCCTGCCTAATGTTGGAAGCCTTGTCTTAATCAAGGATGAAAGACTTCCACCATCCAAATGGGCACTAGCCAGAATTACGGATACACATCCGGGAGCTGACGGATTAGTCCGAGTTGTAACTTTAAAAACGAAATCTGGAATATGAAGCGGCCTATCACCAAAATCTGCTACCTACCGTGCAACACATCGACCAATGAAAACACCCTTATTTAAATAAAAGGCAATTAAAAAAAAAAATTGGAATAATCATAAACCCAAATAAAATAACACCCAATGAAAGAAACATTTTTTCAATAATATTAAAAATTTAAATAATTTAAACCCTACACAACACATAAAAATCACAACATACAGTCCACTCAAAACACCTAAAAAAAATTCACTCAAAACCATAAAAAAAATATACCAAAAAATCTCAAATCGAAAAAAAAAAATGAATGAAACTCTTCATAATATTTTTGAAAAAAAAAAAAAATAATATAATTTATTAATCATAAAACACCACATTGAATTCAATAAATAAATTTAAAAAAAATTTATTTGAATCATCTAAATTCAACACACAATTTAAATCCCGTCGGCAAATCCATCGATGAAATCCCGTCGGCGAATCCATCGGCGAAACCCCGTCGGCAAACACAGCCTCATCATTAGATCCAATGACCGACGACTTTATCATTCCTCATCACTGGAAACTTTTAAAATTTCACGAAGCACTTTTTAAAATTATATTTACACAACACAACACATTTAAAAATTATTTATTAAATTATTAATCTTTAATTAAATTTCATTTAAAGTTCATAATACAACACAATTGAAAATTAAAAAAAAAAAACAAAATGTTTAACACTAAAATAAAATTCACCACACAACACTAAATTCTGAATTCAATAATTTAATTTAATCAAATTAAATCAAATTAAAAAAAATCATTTTTTTTTAATAGAATTAAAATAAATTAAAAAAAATTTTTTATTTAAAACGAATTTAAACAAAATTTCCGATGTGACGTCATCAAATTTGGTCAACATCGGCAACCATTTGCAATTATTTTGCACTGAAAAAGAAAGAAATTACACATACGTACACACATTCAATAAGCGTACCGAAATCGAAATCGTTAATACACGCGAACCGAAATCAAGCACACGCACACATACACACAAGAAATTAAAAAAAAGAGCATGAAATTTTAAATATTAAAAAAAGAAAATTTTTAAATGAATGAATGAAAATTAAAATCAAAAAAAAAATGTTTAATTTTAAATGAAATAAATAATTTAAATGAATAAATAAATAAAACCAAAACCACCAAACCAAATCCAAATCTGCGCTTTATGCAGATTCATCAGCAACGATACGTCGGCATCAGCAGCACCAGCAGCAGCAGCATCGACGACGACAGCAACCACAAGTCCACAACACCACACTCACTATCACTTAATTTTTTTTTTTTTTTTTCAAATTAATTATTATTAATATTATTATTTTTAATATAATTGCTGGCAACCGCACTACCAGTTAAAAATACTAAATTATTAATTAATTAATAATATATTTTTTTTGAAACTCACACGCCCGACACGAAAATAAATTCAAAACAAAAAGAAATATACACACAAATTTACTACGATCGACCGCGACCCGACATCAATGAAAATCGATTTCCTATTGAAGATGATCTCCAATATACCACGGCGAATTCAACAAGTTGCATTTGTAAAAAGAAAACAACAACAACAAAACATCACAAATCAATTTTGAATGGGCAATGGTTGTAAAAGCTCTTTTAATGGAACTAATGTAGAGCACTATGAGTGCAGGTGTTATGCACTAACATAAACTGTTATTGTTTTTTGTTGTTAACCTTGAACTTGTTTTTGTAATTTATGTTCTGTTAATAATTTGTTTTCTCTTTGCATGTTCTTACCAAAGAAAGCTACCAACAATTTTGGAAGTACAAACATACATACTTATTGACCGAGAAATAACATAATGCCAGGGCCGGATCATAAACAACTCATCAGGGCGCCAGTTGCGAACTTTGTTCACTGGGGCGGAGAATGTTTATCACTTAATGATAATAATCATTTTAATATAAATTAAATTAAATATAAATAAATTAAAAATAATTAAAATCTATATTGTGAACTAGCCACACTAAATATCGAATTGAATTCAATTGAATTAAATTGCCTATTTAATATGACACTTAATGTCAAACTACTATGACAATTAATGTAAATAACCTATTATGTAATGATTTAACCTTCTTAATTAAAAAGGTCATTCTTTCTAGAACTTTCGACACTACAAGATAATAAATTATTAAATTGCGATTTTATAACGATAAAAAGGTTTTGAGTTTTATTTCATTTTTGAGATTAATAAGATTGGAAATCAACATTTAAATTTAACTGGCTAAAAAACACAGGCAGACGGCAATGCCATGCAACATATTGATTGTATTAACCAAATTATTGTTAAAATTTATGTATGTTGAAATAAAATCAACTTAATCTAATCTAATCGATCTGAAAGAATTCAGAATAGTGGAGTGGCCAATCTCATTATTGATCCACTGTGAGGAAGCTTGAAGCCAGTGTTTGCAGCCATTTGTTTGCCAAAGATGTCCAGCGGTATTAGATGGAATAGAACATCAAGTGTGTAAGGTAGGGTTTTAAAGCCCATTTATTACCAATGGATTTCTTACAAGAAAACAGGGCTACTGTGGCCTTATTTATTCTTTCTTGAATGTTAGGTTTCCAAACTAATTTCCTATCTAGAATAAGACCTAGTTATTTTGCATGATCTGAAAATTTAAGTGGTACACCGTTTATATGGGGAGGGTCAATATGTGGGATTTTGTATCTCCTTGTGAAGAGGACAAGTTCAGTTTTATGTGGGTTAACGCCCAGTCCACACCGATTTGCCAGTTATTGAGCTTATTTAAAGCGTTTTGTAAGAGTTCTTTAAGCGTATTGGGATGTTTTCCCGTCACTGCGATAGCAACATCGTCCGCAAATGCAAACACACTGTATCCCTCTCTTTCTATAGTGATTAGAAGTTCATTTATTACTAAGTTCTAGAGGAGAGGGGATAGGACACCGCATTGCGGCGAACCTCTGCTGACAGTAGAATCGCCAAGTTTTGAGTTGATAATCGTGCTTATCAGCATCTGATTTATCAACGTACTAATCGATTTATCTACCTTCAGGGATGTCAATACACGTGCAATTGCAGATGTGTCGACACTGTTAAATGCTCCTTTTATATCTAGGAAGGCAACTAAAGTGTACTCTTTATGATGGAGGGAGTGTTCGATTGTACGTACTATACAGTGTAGAGCCGTTTCAAATAGATATCAATCAAACGTTCAAAAGTCTTAAGAAGGAATGATGATAAGCTAATAGGTCTTAGATCCTTGGGGTTTACATGGCTGGATTTTCCAGCGTTTGGGATAAAAACAACTTTGACTTATCTCCATGCCATAGGAATATAGGACAGTTTGAGACATCCCTTGAAGATGTTTTCTAGGATGGGTATTAGAAAACTGGCATTTTCTTGCAGTTCAGCGGGAATTATTCCATGCAGATTTATATGGTTGAAAGCTGTTAATAGCCCACTTAATTTTTTCCTTAGTGACTAGACCTTGTGGGGGAGTTAGTGCATTGTCGCAAGTAAATGGTGCAATGCTATTGATGATGTTGGAGCTTCCAGGGAAATTAACGTCTAGTAGCAAGTTGAGCGATTCTTCGCATGAATTGGTCCAGGGGGCTATGCATTTATCAAACAGCTTGGCATCACTGGATTTTTGGACAGTATTTTACGTTGTCTAGATGCTTCAGAGCAATTATCTTCATTGCTGCAGAAGTTTCTCCAAGACGATCGCTTGGTTTTCCTCAATTTTGTTTTATATGTCTTCAGTGATTCTTTATAAGAATCACAATTAGACATATCTCTAGAAGCTTTTGCTCTATTGAAGAGTTTTCTGCATTCTTTTCAAAGTGGATCTAGCCCGGAATTTTACCAGTGTGGATTCTTTTTACCTTTTACTTGTATAAAGGGACATGCAGTGTCTAGAGCTTTATTTAGGGCTAAAGTAAGATTATTGACTTTGTCGTCAAGATCTTCATTGTTAGCGGGAATATTAAAGAGTTCAGTTATGGCTGAACTATTCAGTATTCTCTCATATTTCGGCCAGTTTGTTCTTTTTAAATTACGAAAGATCGGTTGGGTAGTTGGTACATTCATAAATTTGAATTGTATGTATCCATGATCTGAGAAGGAATGATCTTTAGATTCTTCCAGTTCAAGATATTATTGTTGATGAAATCTGAGACAAGAGATATGTCTAAAACTTCTTGACGATTCTTAGTAATAAAAGTTGGTTCATTACCAACATTACTTATGGGTAGGTTAGTGCTAAGAATATAATCGAACAGAGACTCACACCCCTGTCGTTTATATCAGTGCTACCCTACACTTTATGATGTGCGTTAGCATCACTACCGATGATGAGGCCGATGTTAAGCCTTTGGGATTCAGCTACTAATCTCTCCAGGGTGTTGCCTGGGAGAGGGCCAAGGTGGTCGTGGCCGAGATACGCCGACGCCAGCCAGAACATTCCTTTGGCTGTTTCCAGTCTTGCGGCGGTGATATCTCGATCGCTGAAATTATGGAGTAAAAATAAATTTAGGCTACTTTTGACTAATATGCAAAATCTGGGTTCACCCTCACCTGATGCATATAGCAAGTAGTAGTTAGGAGTCCTGATCCCTCGAACAGTGGATTTTACAATCCAAGGTTCTTGAATCAGGACGATATCTTCATTGCTGCTGGAGAGGCGTAGAAGAAGGGAGCCCGAATCCTTTGGGGAGTGTTAGAGATTAATCTGGAGTATTTGCAGCATTTTTGCTACAGTACTCCCGATCAGTTAACATGAGGTCAACATGAGGCTATGAGTGCAAAAGTGGCGTAACCCACTTTTTTTCAAAAATGAGTTTTTCATAAAAATATGTGTCTTAATATACATATCTATTTTGATACATAATTTTAATGCATAATTGTTATATGCAGCTATTTACACTAAAAAGTAGATGGCACTCAAAAATGTGATATTGCATTTTACAATTTGATCATACTTTGAGTGCAATAGTGACGTCACCTTCATACTTCTCTTTTGATTTCATGAAGACCCTTCCGACTCTAGCATTAACAACAGGGGTTGTATATTACAAAAGAGAACTTTGGACCTTTTGCTTAGGTTACATAATATGGGTAAAACTTCACAAATATGTTTGGGGTAAGTCTACAGCGTCAAGGGGTCCTCAGGAAATTGGATCTTGTATTATGCAAAAAATGCTAAGAAAACCTGTTTCTTAAATCTCTCATAGCTCTGAAGTGAATTTCATAGGTTACGCCACTATTGCACTCATAGCCTCATATGACGTTTTGTAACTAACCTCGTTTGATTGCCAGAATAGCCGCTTGGAATAAGCTACAGTGGTTATGGAACCAGGAAGATAATTCCGTCAAGTTAGAACGACATTTCGGGAAATTATAAATAGTAAGTATGCAGTTAACTGTAGCTTTTTTTTGCAGTAAATTAGTTGTGGAAACGAAAAAATTCCAAAAAAAATGTTCAACTAAAAATAAATTTGTGCAGTGCTAAATATTGATATGATATGATATGATTATGTAAGCACATGTCTTCAAAACTTTCATGAACTGAGTTGTAGTAAATGAGTTGTGAAAACAAAGAAAATAAAAAAAAAAATATGCGGAGCAGCACTACATAATATTTTCTAAAGAAGTAGCAGAGCAACAAAATTTTTTTCCACAACTAATTTACTGCAAAAAAGATACAATTAAGTATACTCACTATTTGTAATTTCCAAAAATGTAGTGCTAATTGACGGACGTCAGGAAGATAAAATAGGATAGTAATTACCAGGCTGCTCATTTGTTTTATGCAAAGGTATATTTTTTTTATTAATTAATTGTTATCGTTTATAACAATTAAACAACGCGAAATTAATCAAACCAAATAAATTAAGAATTAAAGCGTACTCTTATTACACGACTGACAATAAATTGAAGAAAAGAACTTTATTTGACAACTAGGTCAAGGCAGGTTGACGATGAAGGTAATAAAAGAGAATAGAAGAAAAAAAAATGCGCACAAGCAGCACGATGAAAAGCTGCCACCACTGCTGCTCAGCTGGGCTGGGTTCAGTGGAAGAATTCGCGATTAGAAAATTTATTTAATTGATTATCGAATCAATCAAAACCAAATACACAAAATGTTTTATTACAAGTACAGTGGGGTACTTGTGATAAAAGGTGGATGCCAAGAATTTTTTTTTAAACCGAAATAGAAAATTCCAAAACTATTTTATTCGATATTAGAGAAGCGAATTTTTAATGAAACCAATAATAGAACGCTAAAGAAATAAAACACGAAGTTTTTATACCCAGATAGGGATTTAAAATTTTTTTTATTTGGGAAACCGTCTGTGAACCCTGGATTAAAACCCAAATTTTTTTCAGTTTTATAGTACAGTATAAAATACAGTTTTTATTTTGTTTAAAAAGGCTAACGAAGGACCGCTAAGCCGAAAATTGGAATAAAATAAATGGACCGTTACCGCACGGTTAAAAAAAATAAAGTACCGAGTCCCGAAAATAACTGGGATAAACACGATTTGAATTTGAAAGAAAAAAGAAAATTGACTAAATATAAGGACCACCGGGGTCTGAGAAACACTTAGTAAAAAAACCTATAGATAACACTTTTTTTATCTTTTCTCCGATTTTCCTTCTTTATCCTCCTCCTCTATCTCCTTGAAAATCTGCAACTCTGTTTCTTCACTCCTCGAATCTTTTCCTTATCCCAATTTTCCTCGACTTTCCTTTTTTTACTTTTTTAAAACCTTTTCTCGACTTTTCTTACTTCTTTAAATATCTCTTGTAAAATCCCACAATCAACTTTTTGCTTGGTTAATTGCCTCAAGAGTGCACTTTCATAGCTTAAACCAATTCTCCCCTCGACCATTCCAACCACTCACACACTCATACATTCAGCCATTCGATTTCGTTGATCTTCTGTCAAGACCACGGCTTCCTGGAAAGCTTCTCTGCCTCCAAGAAAACCTCCGTTGCCGAATCACAACGAAACTTTACTCTCACACACACATTCAAGGATTCAGCCAGTTGCTGGATGTCTTTCTAAAACTTGCCGAATTGGCCGAGTTCAGACCTAACCCGACTAACTTCTTCGAGAAAAATTAAAAGAATTAAAATCGAGAAAATGCTTCTTTTGAGCATTTTCTCAGTTACAATACAACAATCGCGAGTGATTCGAAAAGTGAATGAAACGTACTATTTATCTTTCGAGTTAGGACAGAGGAAGACATATTTATATACGCAAACCCTATACTCGAATGCAGTCCCGATAATTACTTTTATTACTTTTATTACTATAGCCATTTATTAAACCACACTTTGAATAAAAGGACGACATTTGAAAAATTACAAAGGAAATCCTTTGCTATTTCCGATATTTTATTAAAAATATTTTTATTATTCAAGTCAAGTATCGGAAAACTGAACTAGTACCTGATTATTAGCTAACGCGATTTTTATAAAACTTAAAGTTCCCAAGCATTTAATCGACACTTTTATTACGTATCGGTTAGCTACTTACAATTTACTCAGACATTGTGAAACAAACACATAACAAAATAAAAACAAAGAACCAAAAGTCACAATGACAAATACGCCAGGCACGTTGCAATGTTCTTATTGTGTTTTTATAGTAACTACAGCCAATGTATGTATTTATAGTCAAGTACTAATTCTTGATGCCTAAAATCAGAAATAACTGAATTTAATTCTATATTTACCAATGTTGCGTTGTGGGTTGCAGGTCGAAAATTTGGGAATTACATGGAACAAAATGTCCAAATGAAGCGACGGTAAATAAAAGCACAAAATAAACCCAAAAATCCTTATTAGGGCTTTCTAAACGGAATTATCTCTAGATGAGTCCTGAAACCAAAGGTCGCTCACGTTTCTCTCAACCCGTCCCGCATTCCTCGCCCATCCCACAAAGGAAGCGAATAGCCGACTATTGTTACCAACTCCTCTCCCACCCATCTCACGTAAATGGTGAAAAAACCATTCAACGTTGCCCTCCATTGATTCCTCTCTCATCCAACTGGGCAAGCACAGCTCATAATCCTCATAACCAATCCTTTCCATCAGTATGGTGCAAGCACTGTCTGACTCCCTACCCTCTCTCTCCTCTACCAATATCTACTTCCCAATTGGGCTGGATCTAAGGTGTTATACGACTCGTGCCGATGATCAGCCTGGCTGAGGGCCCAATTAAAAAACTAGCTCAGTCGTTAACTGAGTATCCGGATACCTAGCGACCTCCGGATTAACTAGCCTTATCTGTATATACGGATCTCTGTACAGATGGACCACCCCTTCTCCGCCACTCGTGGGATCAAAATTATGAACAAAAATTTAAACAAAACAAAAACAAAAACAAGAAAGTCCGAATCGGCCAGCAGTACGGCTGTAAAGCTACCTGTTTACCCTTCTTCCACTGACACCAACATGGCTATGGACACCCATAGCCCTGTTGTCGCCAGCGGGAGCAAGGATAAACAGGTAGTTATGCTACCTCCTTCTTGTAGTGAAGTATGGCCCTTCCACTACTACAGAGAGTAAACCTCTCAAGACTTCAACTCCGCGGTTTAGTGGCGGTAGGGTTGTGTAGCATGGCCCTGCCGCTGCAAGTCCTCATCCCGGTGGTAGTGGGGTTGTGAAGCATGGCCCTTCTACCACCAAAGGAAATACAATTACTGTAGAAGGTCGTGGAGGGGGCGAACGTAAGCTCAAACCTTCCACGACCTTCTACAAGGATATGCGAAATGCCAAGAGGATCCTCCAGACGTTTGGTGAAAAACCAGGCGCTGGAGAAGACTCTCAGCATTGCGCAAAAATACAATGGGCTAAAAGCTTCTTAGCCAAAGCCAACAATAAGACCTGCGAGGACTCTACGTCTAAGCGACAAAGGTCGGAGGGTATTGTCTCAATACCCAAACACCCCAAAGTGCAAAACACCCGCACTCCTCCTAACCCTCACAAGGTTAAAATGTCTTTCAGTGATGTGGTGAAAGACAAATTGGTAGTCGCGATCATCCACAGGAGCGATGTAGATGGCACCATCTCTGCCGAGAATTGGACACTGATTAAAGGACAACTCTGCCGTCCTAAGGAGAAAGGCCGTAAGCGCCAAAAATCAAAAATTGAGTTTGAGGCATTTTTGGAAACGTTTAACAGTGCCTTATTTTTGTGTAAAAAAAAAATTATAAATTCTAACTGTAAAAGGCTCAAAATCACTTATAAAATAGACATATATCCATTTTCTGCTCTTTTCCTAAGCAAAAAAGGCACATAAGCCTTTTGCTAAGTAAAAATGGCCCATACGCCAAAATGAATTGCGGATGTGCCTTTTTTGCTTAGTATCTTAGAACTTTATTGGTTCATGCGCCCTTTTTGAAGAAGAAAACAAAACACCCCTCGCATAGTTTTTAGTGGCTTGCGGACATGACATGGACATGTTGTACGTGGCTTACAAAACGATCTACTTGTTTTTGTGGCAATTCTCTATTATGCACATTGTTTGTTTATATCATGTGCAAGTACATTAATTTACACAAAGTTGTGACCGTTACAACGGGATCACTTTTTCTATAAAATCTATATTGCCGGGCAGCAGCAGGTGCGCAAAAATATTTATTTCGGTGAAATCATTGGAGTGGAAAGGACGAGTCGTGTTCAAATAGAGTTAAGTTAAAATAAAAATTCGAATTTGGTTTTAATTGTATTTTAATCGTAATCGTCTATATTCTGGTAAGTTGAGTTTATTCAAGAACATTTTTGTTGCTGTAGGTAATACAACACAATTTGTATTTTTTAAAAGATGATGTATCGCGGTCCAAGGTCGTCTGCGCCGCAAAGAATGTCTTCAGAATTACGGTTGTCCTCGCCTTTGTCAGAAGGAACGTCATCATCTTCCTCCTCACAGTCATCCTCACAATCATCAGATTCAGACACTCCATTGATACAGTTGACTAAAAAAAATCCAACAAGATTGACTTCGTGTCCGCTGCAAGGAACATCGTCAACACTACAGTGTACGTCAACTCCACCACAAAGAACTTCCTCATCCTCACAGTCATCAGATTCAGAGGCTTCATTGATACAATTAACTAAGAAAGGAATACCCAGAAAACGAAAACTATTCAAAAAATCTCTAAAATCAAGAAAAGCTAAAA
The DNA here is from genome assembly GCA_958431115.1 of Syrphus vitripennis. Taxonomy (NCBI): domain Eukaryota; kingdom Metazoa; phylum Arthropoda; class Insecta; order Diptera; family Syrphidae; genus Syrphus; species Syrphus vitripennis. Next base: position 56,962,254 of record OY288110.1, on the reverse strand, counting down.
AAATTAAGCAGGCAAAAATAAAACTAATGATCAAAGAGGGCTGCAATAAACTCTGTCGTGGTAAGGAATGTAGTCAACTCAGTGAAATCGGCGGAACATAATAAAACAAAAAATTTATTGAGTTAGCGGATTCAGATAAAAAGTGGTTTATTTATAATCACATTGAAATAAAAGAGCCATCTCGAAGAAGATCAGATTCAGTTTTGAGAACTGTAACTGTTAAATATTCCTTATCCTCTGATAATTCCACTAGTGTGGTCGTATGCAAGAAAATGTTCTTAACCACTTTGGGTTATAATATTGAAAATGATACGGTGCGGTGGTTCGAAATATAATTGCGGCAAAAAAACAACCCCACGCTAATTGTCCAAAAAAAGATGAACGAGGGAAAAATCGTGCTAGCTCAGCTTTCGATACCAGCTCAATAATTGAACACATTGAAGGCTATTATCCCACCATTTCACACTACCGGCGAGAACATGCACCAAATGTTAGATATCTACCAAGCGACGCGACGTTACGGTCGTAGACATGCACAAAAGTTATGTTGAAAAGACAAAACACAATATTTCTTATGAATTATATAGAAAAGTGGTGGTAAAAAATAATATTTCATTCGCGAAGTTGGGTCACGAAGAATGCTGGTCATGTGAAAAACGGGAAGTCCACGAGAAAACTACTAACCATTTCAAAACAGCTCTAGTAGCAGATTGCGAAGAATGCAATAATTGGAAAATACACGATGAAAAGAGCAACGCAGCACGTCATCAATATAGAGAAGATTGCCTTATTATTGGAAACGATGAACATGAAATTGTATCAGTTGATCTACAAAAGGTAAGATTTACTGCAAAAGTATTATTATACACATGTGTGTATTACACATTTATTTTGATAGGTTATAATGCTTCCACGGTGTGACATGTTTAAAGAAATAATATTCACTCCAAGAATTATTGCTTTCAATGAAAGTTTTGTGCCCTTGGGAAAAAACAAGCAAAAATTTCCAGTTGCAGTCATTTGGCATGAGGGTATATCTGGAAGATCGAAGGAAGATATTATCTCTGCATTTTATGCTTTCATAAAACATCGTAGAGATGCAAAAACCTTTGTGTTCTGGCTGGATAATTGTGCGGCTCAGAACAAAAACTGGTCTTTGTTCAATTTCTTCATATACATAGTTAACTGCCAAGAACTTGATGTTCAAAAAATAACGCTTAAGTTTTTTGAACCGGGTCATACATTTATGTCGGCTGATTCCTTCCACCACCAAGTTGAACAGTCTTTGAAAAAACAAAAAAAAGTGTATGACATGAGAGATTTTAAGAACTGTGTTCAAAGAAGTAATTCGGGAAAAGTCGAAGTCATTGATATGAATATCCAAGATTTTTTTGAGTGGAAAGATGAAACATCGCAATATAAACTCAAACAAAATGTTCCCAGAGTCTATCTCAACGAAATGGTCGAAGTGATGTTCACAAAAAAAAACTATTCCTTATCATACAAAAAGAGCTTTTTGGACAGCGATTATATTAGTTTGAATTTTTTGAAAGCTAATACACTCAAATCTGGTATTTCAAAGCCTAAACCCAAAAAAACACCACGAGGTATTTCATCTAATCGCAAAAAAGACCTTGTTCAGAAGCTAAGTATGATTTTATCTGCAAGCCGGCTTGATTTTTGGAAAACTCTTTGTGAAAACAAAACTGAAAAATTTTATGAAAGTGATTAAAACATACATATGATATATTAGGAATGAATTCTTTATAATTTTATGTTCGTTAAGTCTTATTATTATTTTTTTTTTTAAATATTTTATGTTGGTTAAAGTTTAGTTTTATACTCAGAATAAATCTAATTTTGTTGTTAAAAAAGTTAAAAAATGTTTTTCAATTTATTTAACTCCGCTTCAAAAAAAACTAAAGCAATTTTTTTAGGTATCTTTACTAAGCAAAAAAGGCGCATCTCCATTTCTCAGGTGTTTACTAAGCAAAAAAAGCCTAAGTCCATTTTATCTTACAAATAACCAAAATAACTTAAATTCATTATTACCAAAAAATAACATAGTTTTTTTTATTAACAAATCATTTTTTAAAGTTAAAAAAAAATATATATTTAAAGGTGCGAAAACCAAAAACACTAAAATGCATTTATCTCAAAACTACAAAAATGGAGATACGGCCTTTTGGCTTATGACGGCAGAACTGGCCCTCAGATTTCTGGGAATCATGTCCGACAATCCGGGACCACCGCCCATCACAAACGATGGCGGTTGGCATCAAGGCCATATCAAGTTGATGGTCTGTGATGATCAGAGATCGTGTGATCTATTATCGCTGGCTGTCAGCCGACTCGGAGAGGTCTGGCCTGGTGCAAAGCTTGAGGTCGTTGCCAAGGAAGACATTCCTTGCAGGCCAAGAGCTCGCACCGTGGTTCCGGCTGTTTTCGAAGGCCTGGATCAAGTCCTGGAGGTGATCCGGCTATCAAATCCTTCCCTCCCTACTCACAACTGGAAAGTTGCGAAACTGGAAGAGGCAAAGGGACCCTATAGAGGTGCTATTGTTATCATCAATATGGAGTCCCTTGCCCTTCTGGCGCAGCTGAAAGGAGTGATTAGGTGTGGGTTTGAAGCCATAACCCTGAAGGTCTACAAAAAAGATGGGGCCGAAGCTCCTGATTCAAGAACCTGATTCAAGAACCTTGGATTGTAAAATCCATTGTTCGAGGAATCAGGACTCCTAATTACTACTTGCTATATGCATCAGGTGAGGGTGAACCCAGATCTTGCGTATTAGTCAAAAGTAGCCTAAATGTATTTTTACTCCCTAATTTCAGCAATAGAGATATCACCGCTGCAAGACTGGAAACAGCCAAAGGAACGTTCTGGCTGGCGTCGGCGTATCTCGGCCACGATCACCTTGGCCCTCTCCCGGGCAAAACCCTGGAGAAATTAGTAGCTGAATCACAAAGGCTTAACATTGGCCTCATCATCGGTAGTGACGCTAACGCACATCATACAGTGTGGGGTAGCACTGATATAAACGACAGGGGTGAGTCTCTTTTCGATTATATTCTTAGCACTAACCTACTTATAAGCAATGTTGGCAATGAACCAACTTTTATTACTAAAAACCGTCAAGAAGTTTTAGATATAACTCTTGTCTCAGACTCCATCATTAATAATATATTGAACTGGAAGGTATCTGAAGATCACTCCTTCTCGGATCATAGATACATCTAATTCAATTTTATGAATGTACCAACTAGCCAACAGATCTTTTGTAATTTAAAAAGAACTAACTGGCCGAAATATGAGAGGATATTGAATAGTTCAGTCGGACCTGAACTCTTTAATATTCCCTCTTACATTGAAGATCTTGACGACAAAGTCAATAATCTTACCTTAGTCCTAAATAAAACTCTAGACACTGCATGCCCCCTTATACAAGTAAGGGGTAAAAAGAAACCCCACTGGTGGAACCCCGGGCTAGACCCACTTCGAAAAGAATGCAGAAAACTCTTTAACAGAGCAAAAGCTTCCAGAGATATGTCTGACTGGGATTCTTACAAAGAATCACTGAGGACATATAAAAAAGAACTGAGGAAAACCAAACGATCGTCTTGGAAAAACTTCTGTAGCAGTGTAGATAATTGCTCTGAAGCATCCAGACTGCGTAAAATATCCTCCAAAAATCCAGTGATGCCAAGCTGTTTGAAAACTGCATCGGGCCTCTGGACCAATTCATGCGAAGAATCGATCAACTTGCTACTAGACGTTCATTTCCCTGGTAGCTCCAACATCAACAATAGCACTGCACCAATTACTTGCGACAATGCACTAACTCCTCCACGAGGTCTAGTCACTAAGGAAAAAATTAAGTGGGCTATAAACAGCTTTGAACCATACAAATCTGCAGGTCCGGATGGAATAATTCCCGCGGAACTGCAAGAAAATGCCAGTTTTCTAATACCCATCCTAGAAAACATCTTCAAGGGATGTCTCAAACTATCGTACATCCCAATGGCATGGAGACAAGTCAAAGTTGTTTTTATCCTAAAAGCTGGAAAATCCAGCCATGTGAATCCAAAAGATCTAAGACCTATTAGCCTATCATCATTCCTTCTTAAGACTTTTGAACGTTTGATTGATATCCATTTGAGGTCAAACATTGATAAGTCCCTCCTTTCAAGAGCTCAGCATGCTTACAATAAAGGAAATCGGTTGAAACTGCTCTACATTGTATAGTACGTACAATCGAACACTCCCTCCATCATAAAGAGTACACTTTAGTTGCCTTCCTAGATATAGAAGGAGCATTTAACAATGTCGACACATCTGCAATTGCAGGTGTATTGACATCCCAGAAGGTAGATGAATCGATTAGTACGTTGATAAATCAGATGCTGATAAGCAGGATTGTCAACTCAAAACTTGGCGATTCTACTGCACAAAGGAGTGTCAGCAGAGGTACGCCGCAAGGCGGTGTCCTATCACCTCTCCTCTGGAACTTAGTAATAAATGAATTACTAATCACTCTAGAAAGAGAGGGTTACAAAGTGTTTGCCTATGCGGACGATGTTGCTATCGCAGTGACGGGAAAACATCCCAATACGCTAAAAGAACTTTTACAAAACGCTTTAAATAAGCTCAATAACTGGGCAAATCGGTGTGGACTGGGCGTTAACCCACATAAAACTGAACTTTTCCTCTTCACCAGGAGATACAAAATTCCACATATTGACCCTCCCTATATAAACGGTGTACCACTTAAATTTTCAGACCATGCAAAGTATCTAGGTCTTGTTCTAGATAGGAAATTAAGTTGGAAACCTAACATTCAAGAAAGGATAAACAAGGCCACAGTAGCCCTGTTTTCTTGTAAGAAAGCTATTGGTAATAAATGGGTATTAAAACCCTTCATTACACATTGGCTATTTATCTCGGTTATAAGACTGATTCTTACTTACGGAGTAACGGTCTGTTGGACTGCGCTCGATATAGCGACAAATCATGACAAACTCAGCAAAGTCCAACGAACAGCCTGCCTGTGTATGGGTGGAGCACTCCGCTCTACCCCTTTCGCCGCACTTGATGTTCTGTTCCATCTAATACCGCTGAACATCTTCGGAAAACACTGCCATAAGGCTTCTAGCCTCCTCACAGTGGATCAATAAAGAGATTTGCCACTCCGCTATTCTGAATTCGTTCAGATCGATAAATAGTAATATCGACTACACCATTCCCCATCCTCAATTCAACCAAAATAGCTTCAAGGTGACTATTCCTTCCAGTCAGTCAGAGACCTAAGTCTCTCATTTCGTCTACCTAATCATTGTAGCGTGTTCCAAGCTGAAATCCTGACTGTTAAAGAAGTCCTCTCCTGGCTCAGAGAAAACATTATATCAACATAAGATGTACGTATTTTCTCAGACAGCCAGGCCGCGTTAAAATCGTTGGACTCTGTCGCTACGAACTCACTAACAACCCTAAACTGTCGATCATCTCTTATGGAGATAGCCACACGGTTCAATATTCACCCTGCTGGGTGCCGGGTCATAGAGACATTCCAGGAAATTGCAAAGCCGATGAACTTGCAAAAGAAGGAACAAGTTTAATTTTACTGGCTCACAAAGCTAGTGTGGGTATGCCTCTGGCTACATGCAAACTTATGCTAAAGCAAGAAACTATAGAGAGAACAAACCTCAGATGGAATAACACCACCACCTGTTTAGCGACAAAATTAATTTGGCCTAAACTTAGTGCTAAACGCTCTAAGCAGTTGATCTCTCTGAATAGATTGCATATAAGCTATGTTATAGGTCTCCCGACTGGACACTGCTTAATAGGCAGACATGCACTTCGACTTGGAGCTCCTGCAAATGATTTCTGCAGGAGTTGCAGGGACGAAGAGGAAGAGGAGACAGTCTCTCATCTTCTATGTACCTGTCCCGCCCTATCACAAAGACGTAAACTCCATCTAGGAGAATTCTTCTTCGATGATCCTAGCGATCTGGCAAACTGCGACATCACCTGTCTCCTGCGCTTCATTCGGAGCTCAAAATGGTTCAACTGATCCATGTGGTATCACAACGGACCTAATTTTGGTCTAAGTGTGTTGGACTTCTAGTCCAACAGCCACTTTAACCTAACCTTACCTTTCTAAACGGAAATGCGTGGTATAATAAATAGGTATGCATAAAGTGGCAACTCTCACGCCACTTGAACATCCCATCTATTCTATACCTATACCTCTACTATCATACTAGTCATAACTATCAAGCATCACAATTCACAAGCACATAGATACAGAAAACAGAAGTAATGCGCAGACGCCAAGAAACGAATCAGTCAACAAAGAGGAGATACAGGATACAGCAACAAAACTCAACTGAATCCCCATCCAGGAACTATAAAAGGCGAAGCTCCAACGAATTTGGCTCACTTTACTTCAATAATTCGACTCCTAGCAAGAACGCCTCTCTGGTCTTGTCTGTTCCTCTGAATATGAATGTAAAATTATCTACTAAAGCAAATAATAAAATTATATATGAAAAGAAAAAGAAAGAAAAGAAAATTTGGCCACGCTAAAACTGACGCCAACTTAAGGCGCGAACTTCACAGTAATTACAATTGCACCTTTTAGGTCAATTTACAAAACAAAATGAGAATAATCGACATTTTGCACCAGCTTTGGTCAAAATAATAATATAAATAGGACTCTGGCATCTTGATTGGTCGAAATTTCTTAAATTGCACCTTATAGGTCAATTTACATAATAAATTAAAAATTTTGCACCAGCTTTGGTCAAAAAAATAATATAAATAAAACTCGCATCTTGATTGGTCGAAGTTTCTCAGATTGCACCTTGAAAGTCAACTGGTCGAAATTTTATAATTCGCTTTAATTAAAAAAAAATTAAATTTAAGGTCGCACCTACATACGCTACGGTCGACACACGCAACAAACTTTTTGTACCTCGAACGGTCATAGTTTCAATTCTGCAGACAGTAAACCTACACAACGGCCTTGAGAAAAAGTGCTCGTGTACAAGAAATCACAGTGAGCATCATACAGATGTCCGACGAACAGCTGCATGCACTGATGGAACGGCCAGTCACGGTTTCGGCCACAATTGGAAGTTTTGCCAACTGCACCACACGCTACAACGGCGAAAGGTCAGAAGTCAAAGTAGACACGTTAATCTCCAGCACTTCTATTTACAAAGATGCTTCTAATATGAGTGAGAAGAATACACACGCGGGGCTTTCTCTTCCTCTCGAAGGCATCGCATCTTCTTGGTGCATTGTATTAAAGCTCATCCAAAAACATGGGAAGAGGCAATGATGTAGCTAAAAAATTCATTTGCTACCACGAGGCCACGCTACCAAGTCTTTTTAGATATATTTAACGAAAAAAAAGCCACAAAACACCTACAGACATCTTAATATACGAAAAACGAGCGGAAGGGTACATGACGATGCGCAACAGGTAGACATGGTTTTTGGACTTTTAAATAAAAGAATTCGAAACAAGATGGAACGAGACAACATTCAGACTTTCGATAACCTTCTCTCTCTTGCAAGTAAAGTCGAGAGCAATTTAGATGAAGAGAAGAAACAAATCACAAGAAACCACATAAAAAAATAATAATTCTAACAAAAAACGAATTAAGCATGCTCATTGCTCCAATTTTGGACATAGCATTGAAGAGTGTAGAAAAAAGGAAAGAGATGCAAAGCAAGAAGAAAATAAGAGCCGAGAAAATAAAAATACCTCTTGCGCAGTTCTCAATTGCTACGCTTGTGGCAAACTTGGGTAGGTACGCAGGCCCAAACTGCAACCAAGTAAAAGAAGCTGCCAACATAAACTTTTATTTCATTGATTCCTTGCCGAAAAAAAATTTACCACCACTCCGTCTACAACCTTCTGTTAAAATTAAAATTGGTAGGCAGAGGGGGATTGCTTTTATAGACACAGAATGAGTGTAGCTAGCTATCAGCTATGTACATATATAAACTGATGCTTGACCTTGGCTATCAATTCACAGCATATCGAGCTAAAGTTGTACTGGCTGACGGCATTAAACGACCACAAGATGTTCTATCTACAACTGCATTAACGATTCATACCGACCAAACTTAAGGTAATTGAAAGCAATCCTGGGAGTAGACTTTGTATAAGATGCTAAAATGGTCATGAACTTGCCTCAACGCATGTGGTACTTTGCTGACACTCCCTCAAAAAAATATGATTTCTACCAAACTGAAACATTTCCTTAAATGAGCCTAGTACCATCACAATCAACTCCAGAAGATGACAAAAAAATCCAAGTGCAAACATATAGGGCCCTATCATCGTATCCGATCGGAACGAAACTTTCTCCGATTTCTACGAAATGTACGAATTTTGTATCATGGTAGCTGTTTCGTTTGATAAATCGGACAGTCCTACGAAGTAAATTGAAATATGCGTTGAAACTTTTAAAATCGAAGTAACGTGTCTCGAATTCATGCGATGCCTAGCGATTAAATGTCAAAATCCGAGCAACGCGTGTGAAATCCACGCGATGCTTAGGTTCTGATTGTCTCCGACAGCAAAATTGTTGTGAAAAAAGTTCCGCAAACAAATAAAATTATTAGACACATGTCAACTAGAGGCGTTGGTATGCGTCTATTTCGTTATTCCGATACGGATACCATTATATGGTCGAGTTATCATTATATGGTCCAGATTTTATCTTCTTTGAGTCATTTAGTGCTGAAAACATTACCCTAAAAGAACACGAAGCTCCAAATTTATATGCAACTGAAAGGACAAAACTTAATGCACTTCTGCTCCAGAACAAAGAGCTGTTCCAAGTGTCCGATAAACTAGCCGTTACAGTTGAACACTCCATACCAACAGGTAAGCATGTACCAATTGCGGTTCCACCTTGTCGGCTTTCCTCCCTGCCGGGTTTCCACCTTGTAGCGGTTGGGAGGCTTATGTTTGGGGTCTCAGCTGAACGGCTGTAGACTTGTACTTCTTAAATCTTCAGCCGTTCAGCTGTGACCTAGACTAACTAAGAGAAACCCAAACACGACAAAAACTATGAATAGTACAAGAAAAACGAACATACGTTGAGACGTCGACATTGGTCACGACTGCCGGCGCTGGCTTTGCCTCTCCAATTGTAGGAGGGGAGAAGTCGCCAGTGACTAACAACAACAACAACAACGAACAACAACAGCAGCAACTACAACTACAACACCAACAACAAGACAACACGACAATGACTAATACACAGGAAGAGGAAGACCTTCTTCTGACCCCCTTTTCCAACCTCGGTGTAGAAGATGGAGTTAGCATCGGAACCCTGACTGACGACGACGCATGTTCCGTTGCCAGCTCCAGCTTCTCACGATTGTCGACTTCTTCAGTTCGGAGTAAAATCTCCAACTGTAAGAAAACAATCAAACGAGGAGTTGGGAGGAACTGACCGACACAGAACGTTTACGACTCCAAAACGCACGTGCCTTTCTGGAGAATGATCCTAAGAAGACAGGAGGGGCACTTGCCCACCGTCTACAGAAGGTACGAGCGTGAAAACTCTCATGGGAACGCCCAATTCACCGACTGGTGCTAAAACCCAGTCAAGGGTAGGTCAGATCCCATTAGATACGCCCATGACCAGAACGCTTACGACGACGCTAGCGACGCAGACAACTGGATCACTTCGCCCACTTGCGCTGGGGGCACTAGCCCCGCAGGCAACTCCGGAGCGACTCTTCCATCTTCGTCGAGCAGAAGCAACGTCATAGACCTGACAGTAAACACGACGACGAACACCGTTATTGAGACCAAGGCCTCACAGAGAGCTGGAAGTCTCAACGAACGTATACAAAGGAAGAGACGACGCAACGCTGAGAGGATTGTCCGACGTCTTTCTAGCAAGAAACCCGAAACCTTAACGGCCAGGGAGAAGCTAGCGTTGGACAATGCTGCTCAGAGACTGAAGACTTTGACGACCACTGACAAAACGATTAACTTGACGAAAAAAAGAACAAAGACCTTGAGGACGGTAAGGGAGACGGTTGGCACTTTGCCCACCCCGGACCAAGCTCAACGGCGTTCAAAAGAACTTGGCAAGACGACAAGTCTTCGCCAACGAATCCCTCACCAAAGACAAAGAAACCAAAGGCCTTGATCACGGAAGGGACCATTGAGTAGCGACCATTGCCATTGCAGATTTCGGCACACCTTCTTGGAAACTTTCCAATGATCAATGGCAACTGATGGAAGTCAGAATCCTGGACGAGGTGAACGATGCTATCGTTAAGAATGGGCAACCGCCCCGCTTCGGTAGCTTAAGAACCGTCCACGGATTCAAGCTGCTGAACGATAGCTCCCTGGCCTAACGCTAACCTTTGCCTAATAGGTATCAAGGAAATAAAAGACCTAAATAAACCTAAGGCGAAGATGATGCTGCGGGGTCCCACCATTCCCAGAGATCGGATTGAAAGATATCTGCAATCCCTAAATACCGAGCAACTCAGTGAAAACTGGAAAATGCTTTAGATTGGGGAGCAGACGAAGGATGGTACAGAAGTGGTTGTGCAGCTCAGTCACAAGTCTATACAACTTCTGAAGAAAATTGGCTTCAATGTGCGCATCGGGATAAACCGGTGCAAACAGAGACTGATGGCCAATCAGAACAAACAAGTAAGTAAAGGGCGGGAGGTTTCTAATGTATATGAACATGAAATTAATACAAATTAATCTTCATCATAGTAAAGCCGCCAGAGCCAACCTTGTGTACCTCATGGAGAGTAGACAAATAGATATCGCCCTTATTCAGGAACCCTGGATTGGACCAGGTGGCAAAGTTAAGGGTCTACACTCAAAGGGACTTAAACTGTTCAAAACTGCCCAAGCGGTAGCAAACAGTAATTTTAGAACATGCATTGTAGCTAGGAAACAGTGTAATCTCTTTCTTCTATCTACGTACAGCAATATAGATCAGACTGCCGTGAAGCCAGAGTGGATCGGGCTCCCACCACTCATCCTGGCATCGTGCTATATGCCTTATGACGGGACGGAGGGACCACCTGCAGATCTCACAGGACAGCTTGTGGAGCGAGTAGCAATCGAGAGATGGGACTTGGTCCTAGGATGTGATGCCAACTCACATCATGCTCAATGAGGTAGTACCGACACTAACGGTAGAGGTGAGTCTCTTTTTGAATTCATAATAGAACATAATTTACTAGTCGCAAATAGGGGCAATGAGCCCACATTTGTTACTAAAAATAGGGAAGAAGTGATCGATATAAGTGTTACTAATAATACAGATACAGTTTCCATCTACCAATGGAATGTCCTCAAAGAAGAATCATTCTCAAACCATAAGTTTATAGGTTTCTTGATAAATGACACAGTGGAAAATCCGAAACCTTATAGGAATTTCAGGAACACTAACTGGGATCTCTTTAATAAGGAATTAGAGAAGAGAAGAAAAAATCTCAGTAACACTGTGATTCAAGAACCAAAGCAAATTGATCAAGCATCTGAAGAACACAGGATGCTTCTAAGTAACGCCTTTGAGAAAAGTTGTCCACTGAAACGTATAGGGAAGGGAAAAAAGAAACCAACCTGGTGGACTGTACAGCTTAGCAATTTGAGAAAAGAGACGAGAAAACTTTCAATGCCGCCAAGTGTACTAGAAACGAAAATGACTGGGATATGTATAAAATCAGTCGGCGAAAGTTTAAAGCAGAAATTCAACGAGCAAAACGAAGCTCATGGAGAACTTTTTGCAGTGAAATCGAAGGTCCAAACGAATCGGCCAGGCTAAGGAAAATTCTTTCCAAAGATTCAATCCCTCTGGGATCTCATAAGATGCCCACTAGGAGCTGGACCGAATCATGTAATGAGACTCTTGAGCACTTGATAAAAACTCACGCAATCAGGAAACAGAGTCCTACATGGAACACTTTGTACCATTGGACATTTTAACGGTAGAAAAGATCAGATGGGCACTCCATTCCTTTTCTCCGTACAAATCCCCTGGCCTCGACGGCATCTTTCTAATGATGCTACAGAAAAACGAAACCTTTACAATACCGTTCCTGAAAAATATATTTATCAATAGTATAAAATGGGGATATGTTCCCTCATCATGGCGCGAAGTCAATGTGGTTTTTATTCCAAAAGCTGGCAAGCCCAGCCACACGGAAGCAAAAGACTTCAGGCCAATCAGCCTGACATCGTTTATTCTTAAAACGTTTGAAAGACTGATGGACCTTTATATTCGAGGCACTCTGAAGCTGGTTCAAATATCCACAGCTCAGCACGCCTACACAAAGGGGAAGAGTGTAGAAACGGCTCTTCACTGTGTCGTCAGTACGATTTAAAAAACACTAAGCGACAAGGAATATACCCTCGCTGGTGTGATTCTAGATAGGAAACCAAACTGGAATCTTAACACTAAGGAAAGAGCCAAAAAAGGAATGTTTGCGTTCTATTCTTGTAACAGAATCTTTGGGAAAACCTGGGGACCGAGTCCAAAAATTATCAGGTGGATGTATTTGGCAATAATTAGACCAATACTAACTTATAGTAATCTGGTTTGGTGGAATGCAATTGAAAAAAGCAGCCCTTCATAGCTCACTTGCGGAAATGGTTAACATTCCTCTTGGTGCTATGAAGGCTAAAATCTTTTCTATCTACCAAACTGAATCAAACCGAAGGTGGAGCAATTTACCCAACTGCATTATATCTAGGAAGATATGGCCCACCTATAATAAAACCCGTACAAGCGATCTTCTATGCAGGCCAAGGCAAGACATAGCCAGGATTGTCGCTGTTTGTACCGGGCATTGGCCTATAGGAGTTCATGCAGAGAAGTTGGGTATCTCCTACAACACCTTTTGCCGTAGTTGTAGTGACCAGAGAGAAAGTGAAACGATAATCCATTTCCTCTGCAAATGTCCTGCTTTGGCAAACACTAGAATGAAATGCTTTGGAAAAGCATTCTTTCATGAACTTGATGAGCTATCTGAGACAAAGATTAGAGACCTAATCTTTTTTCTCAATGCGACAAAATGGCTCTGACATAATCGCTATGAAGCTTCTCTATAAATCTTTCCCTTTCTATCACAGGTCAAACGAGTTTTGGTATCAAAACGGCGCACTACAGCGCTAATTGGATCTCAGGCTAGGTAGCCTTGAGATCGCCATTTCTACCTACCTACCTAATTGAAAAAAGCACAAACCTCAAAACTCTGACAAAAGTACAGAGACTTGCGTGCATTGGGATTACAGGGACCATGAAATCCGCTCCAACTGCAGGGTTGGAGGCGATACTCGACCTGAAATCCCTAGACCTCTTCGTACAAGAATCCGCAGCATATAGCACCTTACGGCTAAGCCAGACTAATTCCTGGAAAAACAGCACAATAGGACATGCTCAGATTCTATACAAATATTCGAGTGATAGTATCATCACAGCCTATAAAACACCCGACTTTGACTTTCATAAACCATTCCAAACTGCTATTCCAGGCAGAGAAGAATAGTTGGACAACGAACCCTACACCAGTGAATCTGCCATAGCAATATATGTATACTGATGGCTGTTGGAGCAGGCTTTTTTTCAGAACCTCTTGAGCTAAACCACTCACTTAGGCTCCCGAATTATAGTAGTGTCATCCAAGCGGAGGTCCTGGCAGTGACAACAGCTGCTAGACAGGTATCAATGAAGGCGATACCACGGGCTGATATCACCTTTTACATTGACAGCCAACCAGCAATAAAAGCGATTTCTGCCAATATTATTAAATCGAAGCTTGTGTCTTGCTGCCGCGAAGAGCTCAGGGTTCTTGGCACGCAGCATAATATTAGACTCTGATGGGTCCCGGGGCACAGCGAGATACCGGGTAATAAAAAAGCCGATGAGTTAGCAAGACAAGGATCAGCGCTTGACGCGAGTCAAGCAGAGCCGGTCAACATCCCACCCTGCAAAATTAAAAAGAAAATTTCAGACTTAATTCTAGAGAAATCCAATGAAAGGTGGAGTCTACTTGACACCTGTGATACTACTCGGAAAATATGGACCTGCTTTAATAAGCAGAGGACAGACAAAATTATGCAATTTAGTAAGAAGTCACTTCGCTCTCTTACGAGCATAATTACCGGACATAATTTACTGAAATATCATAAATTTTAAATGAAACTCAGTACAGATGACTTATGCAGGGGGTGTGGTGACGAAGAAGTGCACGAAGACACTTCGCATTTTCTCTGTCACTGCCCTGCGCTCTGCCACCATAGAATGAAATTCATTGGTAGATACTTCTTTGATAACCTGAAAGATCTATCCAATATTCCAGAAATCCACATATTAAACTTCATCAATGCCTCAAAATGGCTTGACTGACTATAGAGCACATAGGTTTCTATCTGAAAAGAGTGATCGCACTCAAGGGTAACACAATGGATCTACATTGATGTAAGTGTAACGATAGCTACATCAATTGTCAGCCCAATAACCTAACCTAAACTAACCTAAACTTGTCGTCTTTCCGAGCAAAACAAGAAAGCCTTTCAAGATGAAGTGAGCGAGATGCTCAACACCAGCATAATAAAGGAGTGTGAATGTCCCTGGACTTTACCTGTCGTGATGATTCCAAAAAAAGACTGGTTATGCAGTTCGGTGCAGCCATATGAAGTTATCGAGCGGATGTATGATACGAGTATATGCACTCGTATCATACATCCGCTACGAGTATATGCACTCGTATCATACATCCGCTCTGACCAGATGTACCAATCCACAAGAAGCAGAAAAGCCTCTTGTGCCAATTAGACCACGAAGTAGTCAGAGGCTCATCATAAGTGCATGTGTTAGTGGTTAGTAAATACTACTGCGAAGTAGAATAACCAAAAGAATTTGGAAAACGTTTTCTTGAGAAAATAATTGTTTTCCATTTAGCAGGGTTTAAAGTAAGGCCATTTTTATTACACCAAACAGTAAAACTATCAATATCGGCCTGAAGAAGATGGTGGTCATGTTTATCTTTAATTGTCTTATCATCTGCAAATATGAGATTCTCACTCGACTGTAGACATGACACGACATCATTTATAGCAAGAATGAACAGAAAATGGCCAAGGTGGCTTCCATGAGGTACGCCGGAATGGGCAATGAATGGACTAGAAAGACTATTGCGGAATTTCACCTGATAGGACCTATTTTCAAGATAAGATTTAATCCATGTTATAAAAAAGGGTGGGAAACCAAAAGCTCTTAGTTTGAACAAAATAATATTGCGGCTCAATTGATCAAATGCCTTAGAAAAATCGGTATATATACAGTCAATTTCACTTCTACTTTCCAAGGCATTCGAGCATTTGTGCACGAAAGAAAGAAGATTTGTTACTGTTGATCTTTTTTGTACAAATCCATGCTGTTTTTCACTAATTAAAAACAACTTTTTCAAAGAGCTTTGGGATACAAGATAATTTCGATATAGGCCGATAATTTTTTATATTAATCTTTTCGCCTTTTTTTAAAACGAAAGTTAAAAATGATTTTTTTCAAGAGCAAGGAAATTTGCCTGATTTAATAAAGAGCTCAAACAAAAGTTTAAGCGGTTGAACTAGAATATGTATACAATTTTTTAATTACTATTAGGGGAATGCCATCAGGGCCAGAAGAGTAGTCATCTTTCAATAAGGAAAGATATTCTAAAATAGTGTTTTCAGGTAAAGAAATACTATTACAATTTGTTTGGGCATAGATATGCAAGTTTTTAAAATATTCTTCATCAACAACAACAAGTGCCTCAACGAAAGAGTTACGTTTTGGTTATTGCAAAATCGTTGCAAATATCACCGGTGACCGGTCTCACGTAACGAGCTGTTTTCATAAATAAAATTCGCCGGATAACTGCATTTTTCTTTGAGTTAACGAGTCTCTGTCAAGATGATTGAGAAACAGGTGGTTGGTTGGTTGGTTACAGACTGACTTCTCAAATCGGGGCAAAAGCAAATGAGGTGTCGAGTCCCAATCAAGAACCAAACCCATCGTGGGAACATCAAATTGCAGACTCAACGAAAATAATAAAATGTTGATGTTCCCACGACTCAGTTGATGCAGTTTTTCATTTTGGTATGCTTGAATGGAAACTTTACACCACATTCTCCTTCCCTTTTTTTTACTTTTAGTACTCTTTTCATAAAATTGCCCCTACCGCCAAAAACGGGGCAAGATAGACCCCCCCCCTCCCATAGTAAAAAATGCTTGTTTTGGATCCCTCTACAAAAAACCGTTATCAATTTTCGGCGCCCAAGTTATCGTACTCTCCCCGTTTAAAGCAACCTGTTATCAACATTCAAAATTGCTTTTATATTTCTGATCGTGCTTATCATTTATGTTGGTATAGTACATAATATATGAGTAACATTTGAGTTCTTAATCTAATATTATTTTTCTTCTTGTATAACTTTCTTTGTTGCAATTATTGGTAATACATAGAAATATAACAAAGAATAATTTGAACAAATTTGATTGCTTAACTTTTTTTCTTTTTTTTTTAATATCCATTTCACCCTTTTCTTTATTTTTGGCAGATAATATATTGAACCATGTCCATTGTATACAAAACTTATATTACTATCATCACGATGATTTTTGAGTTGTGTTGTGTGGTCGTCTGGGGGCGCAGTTGTATATACACAGAAACAGCAACCAGAAAATTAGGTAGTTGTATGATCGCCAGGGGCCGACGAGCGACGTGTGGAACGTGCTGATGATAGTACTATCTAAATTCATATACCTGCCTGGTGCCTGGTTACACGAGCGGAAAAAAAAGTTAATTCTCGAAAGAGAAAGCATGATTTTTAGAAAGATGGAAAGAGATGGCATTTTTTTCCATCTCTTTCCATCTTTCTAAAAATCATGCGTTCTCTTTCGAAAATTAACTTTTTTTTCCGCTCGTGTAACCAGGCACAATGACCATGTCAAACTTATAAATTTAAAGCAAAATTCAAAATAAAACTATGTGTTAAATTTTTCTATCACTTAGAATCATTTAAAGCTTTGGTGTTTGCAGAAAGACGAATACCAGACAGACAAACAAACAAAATCTATTTTTTTTGTATTCAACAAGTATCAGATAAAAGCTTGGTTTGTAAAAGCTGTGCATTCTTTTGTTTTATATGATAAAACATTATAAACAATAAAATAATGCTTGTAAGCAGCAAGAAATTTAAGCCATAATGATTGTAATCATGAAGATTGGTCGTTACCGAAAATTCTTTAGAGTTCTCAAGAGCTTCACTAATATTGGCCTTAAGTTTGTAAAATTCTGTATGGTTTATTTCAAAGACCTTAGGAGGTTCCCGTATTTCTATTTTTGTGTCTTCTAAATCCCATGTACTTATGTTAGTAATAGGAATAAAGGCGTTGTAAATAGTTTTATTATAATCAGGATGATCTTTAATTTGCATGGTTGGGAGTTTATAAGCACAAGAAGATCTAAATGTAAATATTCCACAACCTGACACAGTCTGACTACTGGACGTTTGATTACATATGAGATGTCCGGTTACATTATTTTGTACTGAAAAAATCCAAGAATTGGGATTCCAAAGCCTTTTCCAAAAGTTTTGTGGTGAATTTGAAATAACATTTAAATTACATTCTTGAAGGTTAATTGATTTATGGTTTAGTAAAGATACCTCGCAGTTACTGTGATTGGAAGTTTTGCTAAATGTAGGCATGTGGTTCTCGCAGAAATATTCGTTTGGTAAAAAGCAAAGTTACAAAGTTTTAACTCTATATCTGAAATTGGAAAATATTTATCCCGTGTCAAAGAAATCGCTAAATAAGGGGAAGATATTTCGACAGAATACACTAAGTTTTTATGGGGAAAAGGCAAGGAAATGAGTCCAAAAAGTTTATAATCTTCGAAATCTAGTAAAGGCAAACGAATTTCAAAAACTACACTGTCTTAAATTACACGTCCTTTTATTGAGGCCATGTTGTAGTAATCTACCGTAGATCCCTGGGGTAATCTGAAAATTCCCGATAGTTGGTCTCTTATGTAAAGTAGTTGTTCTGTCAATTGTTTTGGAGTAATTATTTGTGGGCTTATTTTTGCATGTTTCAAATCTAAAAGAACATCTAACAAAATTCCCTGCAGTCGTTCAAAATTGTTTAGTATTAGTATTAAATACGAAACAAGGGACGATAAGTCACGCTCCTGCTCACTAACCATAAGCTGATCGGTTATAGTTTTTTCTGTTGATTTAAGATAATTGTTCAAAACTTCGAACTGGTGGTTTATTTGGACAGTTGTACGCTTAAGAATATTAGTGGTTGAATCAGCTATTGAAATTTGTTTCTTTAATAAATCTGAAAAGTGATTTTCATTTGTTTGAATTTTAGTTATTTGTTCTTCTATATGGGTCGCATATTCATTATCTAAAACTCCAAGCAAACCGCGGGCTATGTTTCCAACAATGTCAAATGGAGACCGCCTTGTTCTTGGTCATACTTTTCAGAATTGAAGGAATATAATAGAATGTTGTTTTCTTCTATAATGTCCAGTCGATTTCGAATGGCTTCAGCTGTTGGCATACAATGTCGCCAATGTAATTTTTCATTCGTACAAATTTTTTCCATACGACTGATATATTTTTTTAGTGATCTGAGCTCATGCCAATATGTTGACATGTTGTAATAAACGTAAATAGTCCAATGGCTGCTTACTGTCCTTACTTTTCCAATGTTGTCGAAAAAGACTCCTACAGCACAATCGAGTTTATGAACACTTACTTTTTCATTCTCTTGTGCAAATGATGAAGGTAAGATGAAAGAGTACAATGCAATGATGCAAGTAAAATTAAGAATATGCCTCGACTTCGCCCCATTTTCCGTTAGGTATTTGTTTTTAAAGCTAGAAGAATTAAACAAAAATTGAAAACAAGGCTTCAACTTTTTTGTATTTAATCAAATGTTTTCAAAAAAAAGGTTTCAGTTTATTGTAATGCACTTTTTCTAGTTTTGTACCTTTTAATATACATAGTTGTTTTAACATCGTTGTGAATTTGTTTTATTTCAAAAGGTCCTGAGAACAAAGAATATAACTTGTTCTTACGAGCCATGTCCTGAAGGAGAACCTTATCTCCTACCCTAAACGAATATGGGTGAATTTTCTTGTCATAATACTCTTTCGATTTAGTGTTACTGTTTTCTAAATTTGTTCTTGCTTGTTGGTATGCCTTTTGTAATCTGTGCATCAGTTGAAAAAAATAATTTTCGTCATCGTAAATGGGAGCAGGATTTTTTTAATACCATTTGGTATCTCGGAGGTAAAACCAAATAACAAATCCATCGGTGCTAGCTTTGTACTAGCATAAGGAGTGTTATTGTGGACATACATGGCCTGACGAAGTCATGTATCCCAATCTAAGTACTCTATCCGAGGACCATGATTCCGTTCAAGTGCTCCATTAGTCTGCGGATGATATGCAGTTGTTTCTAGTTTATTTATTTTTAGAAATTTGCACAATTTTTTGAAAAGGTCGCTACAAAAATTGGCCCCTCTATCAGTGAGAAGCTGCTTAGGAATTTTGTATCTACATATTATTTCATCAAAGAAAACCTTTGCGACGGTTTCGGCTTCGCCATTTGGCAGTGGGTAGCAGTCCATGAACCTTGTGAGGTCATCAGCGAAAGTTAAAATATATTTGTTACCTTGCACTGTTGCTGGGAGTGGACCCACAATGTCCATAAAAACTTTATCAAAAGGTTTTTTTGAAGTTACTGATATCATCATAGGCATGATAGTATGTTTGGTTTTTTTATTAACCTGGCATTTTTTGCAACCCTTAATATATTTTTTTATTATTTCAAACATATTTTTCCACCTAAAATGCGGTCGTATACGGAGATATGTTTTGAGAACTCCTTGATGACCACCTAATGGGGAGTCATGGTATTTTTGGAGAATCTTATAAATTTTTGCTCCCTGATCATCTTCAACTGGCTCTTCATGGTCATTGTTATTTTCATTACAAAAGGAGACGTCGCTACTGTCGAGATTGTTCGAACTCTTTGATTCGTTAATTATACTATCATTTTGAAACTTGTTTGTAATTTATGTTGTTGTATTTTTCTTTGAGTCATATTCATCAACTCCCTTACTTTCTTGAGCGTTATGAACCTGAGCTCTAGTTACGCTTACGACCCCAATATTTAGATTTTATTCACTATGTGAACCCTCTCTGCGGAGAAAATGGCATTTTCGAGGTTGAAGTTGTAGATGGAATTTTTCTAATCGTTCTAAAATTGAAATGAGTTTGTTGTTGTGATCCTTTAAATTTTTTCCGTAAACAACAATGTCGTCTAGGTAGACAAAGCATTTAAGTCCTTGTAGACCACTAAGAATATGATTCATCAGGCGTTGAAAGGTTGCTGGTGCCCATTTCAAACCAAAAAGCATTCGGTTAAACTCATAATGCCCAGTACTTTTACTAAAAGCCGTCTTTGCTCTATCGACTTTATCTATAAGTACTTAGTGATAACCACTCGCTAGGTCTAAGGTTGAAAAATATCTACTGTTGCCCAGCTGATCAAGAATATCGTCAATTCTAGGCAACGGGAAAGCGTCACCAATTGTAATATCATTGATTTTTCGAAAGTCTACAACTACTCTGTATTTCCGAATACCACTTTAGTCAGCTTTTTTGGGGACCACCAATAGTGGGCTATTCCAAGGACTTTTGCTATGGGTCACTATTTTGTTTTTATACATTTTTTTTTTTTTTTTTTTTTTATAATTAGCGCGCACTCAAGGGGATTGTTATGTACCCTTTATATGTCAAAGACACAGTGCGAGCTTCAGGTAAGAAGGAGAGGATTTAAAAGGAGTTGTCAATTTGATCATTTATTATTTGCCTATGTACCTCCGGTAATCGATATTGTTTTGTATTTATAGGGACTTTGTTATTATCAGTTGGAACTCTGTGATAAACAGCGGTTGTGTACGAAAGTTGTTCTCCATCAAGATGAAAGATATTGGAAAATCTTTCACATATAGCTTGTATTGAAGCTCTTTCTTCGGGATTAATATCATCCCGGAAATTAAGTTCTTCAACCAATTTTTTGATACGATTTTCATTTCTATTAACACTTGAAAATTGAGTATTTATAGAATATGTAGAATTTTGTCGACTTTCTACTTCATCATTTATCAATTTTCATAGAACAAAGTTTTCTAGTGGGACGAATTGAATTATTATATCATTTAAGATTATTTCATCGGTGCTGACATTTGCTAAACTTATTATTATGGAACCGTTTTTTACTTGGCCAACGGATGACGCTAGGTAAATTTGTGGGCTTATTTCATGTGAGTAACACACTAGTTCAGTACCTTCAGCAATGTTGATTGGACATTTGAGAAATACTTTATTGCGAGGAGGTATGGTCTTAGTTTTCTCGTAGTGATCAAGTTAGCATTAATTGGATCTACTGGTGGAGATGATTGAGAAACAGGGTGAACTGATTCTGTTTGATAAGTGGATTGATCACTTTGAGAAGGTGGTCCCTTTAAAGAAGGTGTAATTATTTTGTTGTATAATTTCGTTGGATTACTAGAACCATCATCGTGCGAAGATGATTGAGGAACAGGGTGAACTGATTCTGTTTGATAAGCGGATTGACCACCTTGAGAAGGGGGTCCCTTCAAAGAATGTGTAATTATTTTGTTGTATAATTTCGTTGGATTACTAGAACCATCATCGTGTGAAGATGATTGAGAAACAGGGTGAATTGATTCTGTTTGATAGGCGGACTGACCACCTTTAAGAAGGTATTCCATGGGAGAATATGTTATTATTTTGTTGTGAATAGAACCATCATCGTGCAAAGATGATTGAGAAACAGGGTGAACTGATTCTGTTTGATAAGTGGACTGACCACCTTTAAGAAGGTATTCCATGGGAGAATATGTTATTATTTTGTTGTGAATAGAACCATCATCATACGAAGATGATTGAGAAACCGTGTTATTGGAATCTTTGGTTCTTTCAGCAGATCGATCACCTTGCGAAGGTGATTTCTGGGAAGATTTAATCATGGGAAACTCGTTTTTTTGGAACTTGTTTGTGAATTAATTTCAAAAGCCTATTTGGGCCTTTAATATTCGTATATTTAAATAATATATCCTGACCTAAAATACCATCACAATTCAAATTAGGAATTTTACACCTGATTGGCGGTTCTAATAAAATGTTTGCTGCAATTGAACCGAGTGTAGGGCCTTTTGAATAAATTCCATTTATGACGATGATGTCACTTTGATTTAAAATAGCATCTGTACTCAATGCGTCTTCGTTAATAAGTCTAATATCTGATCCTGTGTCCACTAAAAACTTCAATTTTTTATGTATATGTACCTATATCAATTGGAACTTCAACTATACCGTTTTTAGAGTATTCCTGGCAACCTTTGGATGCATAGTCGAGTGATTGAACGGTACTTTCTTTTACCACCCGACAATTATTTAGTTTTTTGGATTGCTGGAATTAGTTTTTTCATCCCAAAGTTTTTTTGTGTAACAATTTGAAATACTGTGCCCTAACCTTAACAGAAGTCACATTTTCGCTCATTGACTCTTGATTTAATAGTGGCTTAGATTCGAATTTGTAGCCATGACCGATGGCCTTAAGTTTGTATATTCATACATCCGGTTTGGTCTACTTTGAGCTTTACTGCAACTAACATTATTATGTCCGTATACTTGGCAGTTCGAAGAAAAGGGTGTGTTTTGCCTTTTCCTACATTCTTGATATGAAGAAGGGTTTGCAATCAATTCTTGGTTTGAAAGGCTTTGATGCGTTTGCAAAAAGGGATTTTGAAATATGTGCTGTATTCCGCTGCTTTGTTGCCCTGTTGAAAAATAATTTGCATAATGCATTGGATAATGATTTAAACTATTGGTTTCAAGATCTAACTTTAAAAGTAAACTTTGTTTACTGTTGTTTCCTTAGACATTAAAACGTATTGTCTAATCATTGGGTTAGATACCCCTGATTTAATAGCATACGTTGCTGCTAGTTCAGAATCAGTAACCAGGGCCCTCATCACGTAAGGGTGGCGATATCGTTTTCGATATCGACATCGATAGCTATCCTTCACGTTAGCATAAAAAACCTCTATCGTTCAAACGATATCGAATTGACTATTTATTTTTTACTTCAGGAAAGCAATAAAGCTATCGTTTCGTCGATAGCCACTGCGCGATACCCATTTAGCTATCGTCTTTGTTGTTTAGTTTTTTTTTAGTGTCAACAAAAATTAAATCGTAGATTGCGATTTTTGCAAATGTCTGTGCTGCTTTGCACAACATTTGTATTGAGCCAAACGAAGTAAATTTTTATACAAATGAACAAAGTGATGACATTGAATTAGACAACTTTAGTACAACTTCAGCAAATTCCATAATCACGAACAGCAGAATGAAGCAACTGGCGCAGAGAAAACGGGATGACATAAAAGATTTATTGTTTACCTAAGAAATATTTTTATTAAAAACAAAAAAAAAAACACACACAAAATACATAATTCATTGCATTGAACTAAAAACAAAAAAAAAACAATCCATTGCACAATTCAGTACATAACTTAAATCTAACTTAAAATCACATTAAATGAAAGTTACTTTTCCTCGAAGAGTGATAGATAGATAGAAAGATAGATAGATAATTTTTTATTCATTCAATTCGAAACTTATAGCTAAAGTACAATTTATTTTTAAGGAGTGAATGGAATTAATAGTAATCATTCAGTAACTTTTAAAGTTAGTGTTGAATGACACGATATTTATAATTAATTAATGTAAGATCTGATGTGGGGTGACAATCAGGACTTAATTATTACAAAACAATTTTTTACAAAATTAAGTACATACAATTCAAAACAAGGAAAACTAAATTTAAAACAAAAAACATTGCCATAACAATTCTGATAATAATTAAATAATTACATTATATACTCGTATTACAATTTTTTTTTTTTTTTTAAGCAAAATTAGGAAAAAAATATATAATACTGTAAATTGTGCTTAAGATTAGGATGTTGTTCTTAAAAAGGATTCAATGCAATCATAATCAAGTGTGAATAGCCAGTCTTTTAATTTATGTAAGTATGAACTAAAGGTAGGAGTTTTTCTTATGAATATCGGCAGTTTATTAAAAAATTTAGGAGCTGTGACTGTAAAAAAATGACAGAAATGAGTTTTACGTGCATATGGTACATTAACAAGATGTAAATTGTTTATTCGTAGACTGTGAAGCTGCGAGTATCTGCTAGGAATATTTCCACTTTGTTTATAAAACTCTTTTAAGACTTTGAAGACATACAGATGTCTCATTGGTAAAATTCGCAATTCTTTGTATAGAGGCCAACTCTCTGCAAACCGATTTTTGTTATGTATGATTCGTATTACATGTTTTTGTGCCAATAAAAGAGGTTTAAAAGTATTGTTGTAGGATCCCCCCCAACAAGTTATTCCATATTGGAGTTTCGAGTGCGCAAGACCGTTATAAATTAGTTTTAAAACTTTTTTCGAGTAAAATGGTTTTATGAGGTACATTTTCCGTGTTACCAACAACATGTGTGATTTCAAGGTGCGAATATGTGCCTTCCAATTTAAGTTGTAATCAATTAAAACTCCCAAATATTTAAAATGCATTACTGATTCAATTTTAAAACAGCTATCGGAACATGCGCTTTTAGAAATAAAATTACATTTACCGCACTCATGCACAGGCAAGCTAAACGTTTTGCAATTATGAGCATGAAAATAAAGATTGTAATTAGAAAGACTATTGTCATTTAACTTAAAATTTATTAATTTGGTTTTTTCGCTTATAATTAGCTTATGAGCAGCAAACCAAGTTCGGAGAATTTCTAAGTCTTCTTCCATTTTTGCAACGCATTCAAAAGTCGTGTCAAATTGGTAAGTAAATGCAATGTCATCAGCAAACGCAGTAGGGGAGCCATTCAATTTTAGATTGAAAAGAGAATTTATATAAATCAAAAAAAAGAGAGGGCCAAGTACCGAACCTTGTGGAACACCATTTTTTAAACAACGCGAATTGCTAAGAGTTTCACCAACTTTGACTTTTTGTTCTCTTTCCTTTAAATAGGATGTAAGCCATTGAAATATTATTCCTCTAAAGCCAGCATTATAGAGTTTCTTTAGTAAAATGTCATGGTCAACCATATCAAATGCTTTTGTCATGTCAACAAAAAGAGCCATTGTGGATTTATTTTTGTTTAAACTTGAATATAATTGAGTACACAGCCTTAAAATAGCGTCTTCAGTTGACATTCCTGATCTAAATCCAAATTGGTCATTACTGAAAAAGTTATTTTTGTCCAGAAAGGACGTTATTCTAACCTTTATTAGTTTTTAAAAAAGCTTAGAGAAAGTAGGAAGCAGAGATATAGGTCTGTAGTCAGAAACATTATTTCTATTACCTTTTTTGAAAAGAGGTATAACTTCAGCACATTTTAGGTGTTTCGGAAAACAACCATTCTCAACACTAATATTAAAAAGGTAACTCAACACGTCTACAATGAATAAAGCTATTTTTTTTAGTAAAATACTAGATATGCCATCATTAGTACATGAGTTTTTATTTTTCAGCGATAAAATTACCCTGTAAATTTCGCATGAAGATATGGATTTAAAAATAAAGCTATTTAATTGTACGTCTTCAGTTGATCTACACGAATCTATTGAACAATCACCACCTGGGCTAGGATCAATAGTAGGTTTGAGTTTCTCTGCGACTTCCGTAAAATATTCGTTAAATTTGTTTGAAATGGAATTTAAATCAGTTAAACAAACATCATCTACTTGTATACTATCTATTTCAATTGATTTCCTGTCCTTACCTAAAATGTTATCAACCACCTTCCATTCTTCTCCAACATTCCCACTAGCCCTTTCAAATGAATTGGTGTAATATTTGTTACGCGATTCTTCAATATTACGTTTTACGGTTTTACATAATGACCCATAGTAATTTTTAAGATTTATATTTTGTGGGTGTTTTTTACACTTAACACTCAATTTATTTTTTTTATTGATCAGCCTGAGTAGATTATTAGTCATCCAAGGTTTTAGAAGCTTGCTATTACATGATATATTTTGTGTTATATAAGTAGAAGTGTTAATGTGCCCTTGTAAAATAGAAATGAATAAATCAAAAGCTTTTGATGGATCTCGTTCCAAATAAACTGCCTCCCAGAATTCGTGTTTTAGAAGTTCTTATAATACAGTATAGTCAATGCAATTTTTGGTTGGCTTGAGTGGTTTGCGGCTACTATGTGTTTTTGTAGAATCAAAAACGTTGTTAAGAAAAACCATACGGTGGTCAGTTATCCCAAAATCATACACCTTGCCGTATGTTATATTATTGTGGTTCTTATTAAACCTCGCGAATATATGATCAATACAAGTACTGGAGTACTCCGTCACACGGGTTGGTTCGTTAATGTAACTCTTAAGACCATTTGCCGCTAAGAGAAGTAGATAACTCTGCATCTTTATCTGTTTCATTCAAAATATCAATGTTAATGCCTATCAAAATAAAATTTTTAGCCTTATTTATGCTCAGAATATTGCTCAATTCATCAATGAAACTTTTTTGACTAAAATTGTGCAATCTATGTATATACACATAACATGGTGTAGTTATCATTTTCATAACAAAATGACAACTTTACCACGTCGGCACTAGGAATTTCAATTTTTGAGCAATCACACACAAAACCATCACTTACATACATATACAGCTACACCTCCTGAGGGATATAAATCGTTACATTTAGCAAAAATAGAATAACCAGGAATATTATATGAACTAAGCTCATTTTCAAAGATCCAAATTTCACTCAAAACAATAACAGCAGGCAAGATTTTAAGTGACTCGATATTAGCTAAGAGAACCGAAAAATTTTTTCTCATACTACGTACATATGTATGTTTTGTTGTAAGCAAAAACAATTATTAACAAAGCTAGAGCCATTCACTGGATAATCACATTTGTTTGGGATTGAAAGAGGGAGAGGGATAGGGGTAACAAAATTCATATTTTTTCAAAGTCAGCAGCACTAAAAAATCCTCATTGTATTGTCACCCTCACTCCTCCGCATAAAAACTGACCCGTCCCTAGTCCAAACAAATTTAAATCCCTTTGTGGTCTTCAGCGATAATGCAGTATTAAGTAGTTTACGAGTGTGATGAGTTAAACAGTCGCTTACATACATTTTTTCAGCTTTCCTTTGTGTATCGATTAGGTAAGTTGTAAGCTGATCTCTCTTTTCTCTTTTTGCTTTCATAATTTTTTCCTTAATTAGGTGAGAATTGAATTTAATGTGCAGAATGTTGGTGGTCGTGGTGGAGCTGGCCTTAGTGTTATTAATCTTTTTAATAGGTTTATAACTTTTCCTTGAAATATTGATTCTTGCTGGTTTCGCTCATTTAAAACTTTTATTAAGTTTTCTTGAAAAATGTTATCATTTTTAATCTGATTTTTCAAGATTTTTGTTGCATTTTCATTTTTTTGTCATTATGTCTAATTTTAATTCTTTTATTTGTGAAGGATGGTGGATGGTGTTAATGGTGTCGGTGATCTAGAGCACATGTAAGATTAGTATACAAATAAACTAATTAATTAACGCAACCCACCGTTTGCATGCTACAGGCTGAGGCATAATGTCTGTTGGTGTTGAAATTGGACTTTCTATGAGTTCTCGAAGTGTTTCTTCCAAATCATCATCTTCTTCTTTTGTGACTATGGGCCTTGGAGCACCGAAACAATTCGAGCTACTCCCAGTCACTGCAGCACGAAGTGAAGTTATTTGGATGATCTTTTCTTCCGTTTCGGATATAGGTACTTCTTCGCATGGACCCCCACCCGTCTTCTGCATTGACATCAAGTTGTGGCTGCACTTTTTTTTGGCTCCGTATTTTATGTCAGTCCACACCTTTAAAGTGAATTTTTTCGATAATATGTAAGTACATATGTATGTATGTACATACATACGTACTTCAGAAATAGATAAATTATATCCTTTATAATGACTTACTTTTCTCCAAGCGTTTATATTTTTGTGGGCAGCCCATCCGCGTTAAGTTTAACACACAAATCCGCCCAAAGTTTATTTAGTTCCTGCATTCCGTGTGAACTGCTGGCAGGTAACCCCTTGCTACGTGAGGGTGCTCGTCCATAAACTCCAACAAAATCTTTACTTGTGAAGGTGTTGCAGACCTATTAGTATTAAGTGAAACATTAATTTCCTTTAATTTATTAAGATTTTACTTACATTTTTATATTTTATTTATATTTTCCACCAAACCGCAACAGCTAACAGCAACAAACACAAAATTTTTTGAAAAGATACTCAATGAATTATATTGACAGATAAAACAATGTTGTGTTTAGTGGCTCTCAACCTTAAAACAACGAGAACGATACACGACACGAGAGCAGTAATGATACATGAACCAAACTATTGATAATATCGTTTACAGCTATCGCGTAGACGATAGTCGTCAGCAAAGTTACGTGATTAGGGCCCAGGGCTTTTGAATCTGCAGGAAATTGTTCCTGTGCAGCATTCTTACATTCAGCTACTAAATTCTTCACCCTCAATAGAAACGAACTTTAAGTTTCTATTGGAAATTGTCGACACTGTCGAAGATCGTTCGATAATTGAATGTATGTTTTTCTGGGCAGAAAATGACCAGTAATTTGTCAAACTCTTCGAAAGTTTTAAAACTAAAATTTTGCATAACCAAATAGGCGTTTCCTCGGAATTTCGTTAGAATTAGCTGACAGAAGGTTGATTCCTGCTCTTGTGTAAGAGAAGCTTGACCTGTCTGCAGCAATTCAAAAATGCTTGTAGGTCTGAAACCAAATTTAATGTTTCTCCGTTGAATACCGGTATTAGATTTAAAATTAATTGAATCATAGAGCTTTGCTGAGTACTTGCTATATAAGATTCGTTGGGAAAAAATGTTTTGTTCCCATGATCTTCTGTTTGTTTGCCTTCGGTGCTCATTTTACTAACAGGAATGGGGGAACTTGAACTTGAGTTAGGGGAAGGGGAGTTATAGCTCTCAAAATAATGTAAATCTGACCTGAACAACTGTGTTTTTTTCTGCCAAATTACAATTTCGTGACGGGCTTTCGTGACTTTGGTTTTCGAATTTGTCTACTAATTCTAATAATTTTTTTTCTAATTTCTTATTATCTAACACTAATTTTCTTAACTTACGAGTTTTTTTGTCACTTCGTGTGGTGGCTAGTCCAGATCGCAATCTTCGGATGTGTAGTGATTTTCTGATATTTGATGTTTCTTCTTTCCCGGAGCTGTCTTCTTCTGATGATTCCACTAGTTTGGCATGTACTTCAGCTCTATGTTGCACGATTGTTTTGTTCAAGTCTTCTTCACAGGACATTTAATATTTTATACATGTTATCCTTAATTTGTCACCGATTTTTTTTTTGGATTTTTTTTGTCTTTTTTATTATTTGATTGATTTAATTAAATACGTTTTATAAATAATTTAATTCATAAAAAATAAACACCATTAACCCTTTCCATTTTTTGTTTTGCTTACATTCGCATTTGTTTTTTTTTTTTTTTTTTTGTTTCTTATTTACTTACTGCATTCATCTGAATTCAAAGCATAACACCATTCATGCTCAAACGATACAAAAGGAAAGGTAGATGTACATAGATAACAATCTCAAAATATTAGCAAGAAAAAAAATGTCTGAGTACTGCACTTTTAAACTTCGGCACGAGTTTGTTTCGGAAGCGATCTATTTTAATTTTATTTTTTATTTTCCGGCTGCGCCAATTTGTGAAGATGATTGAGAAACAGGTGGTTGGTTGGTTGGTTACAGACTGACTTCTCAAATGGGGGCAAAAGCAAATGAGGTGTCGAGTCCCAATCAAGAACCAAACCCATCGTGGGAACATCAAATTGCAGACTCAACGTAAATTATAAAATGTTGATGTTCCCACGACTCAGTTGATGCAGTTTTGCATTTTGGTGTGCTTGAATGTAAACTTTACACCACATCTTCAAAATGATTTAGGGTCCCGTTTAAGATAATTTCCCGTTTCATTTACGTAATTTGTATACAAAGTTTTTCAAAGGGCTTTAAATTCCTCGAAAAGAGCAATATAAGAAAAGTGGTCAATTGGTGAAAGAGTTTTTAAGTTTAATTTCCATGCTTTATTTCTTTTGTTACAAAGTAATCTAAGCTCTATCGTGTACCAAGCATGACGAAAATTCAAGTTTTTCGATAATTTTAATGGAACAATATTTTTCACACAAGCGTTAAAAATATTACAGAAAATAGAAACGGTATCGTCAATATTTGAAGAAGCGGATATCTGACCAACAATATCAGACCTAGTTACATTTTTAGAGAGCAAACGAAAATCTGCCTTTTTGAAGTCAAAAATATACGAGCAATCGTAAGAGTTGCTATTTTCAGTTAGATGATTGCTCAAGTCAAGAAAAATATCCAGGGAGGATGATAGTCATCTATATTAGTAATACCGGAACTAGATTCTAGAACAAGTGTAGGTACTAATAGCGTCAGAAGAAAATATTAAATCGAGAATTCGATTTTTTGAGTTTTTGATACAGCTTAATTTCTGTAAGTCAGATTGGGAAGAAGTTAATGAATGTTCATAGGAGGTTTCATCTTCAGAGAGAACCCAGTCAATATGCTGTAAATTAAAATCTCCCAGCAGTTAGATTTCACTATTGGAGCAAGACACGTCAATTATAAAATCTATTGCAACAGAGAGTTCATCAAAAACTGAGGCCGAACCTTTAATATATACACAAATTTGGACTCAGCGTTCAACTTTATACAAATCAGTTCGATAGAAAATCTAATTGGAAATACAACAAGACAAGACAAAAATACCATCATAATAGTCATAACTATCAACCATCACAATTCACAAGCACACAGATAAAGAAAACAGACAACAGATAACCAGGGTTGTCAGATGTGGCGATTTGTTGTTCTTTGTTTTCGGTTGAAGTTCCTTATAATTTTATTTACTTTTTCTAGTTCTTAAGTTTTTTTGCGGTTGAAGTTACTTACAAACATAGATATACATACATATGTACTTGTATAGTTTATCTTTTTTTTGTTTTTGAAATAAAAGTGACGTAAAAATTACATGTTAAGTGTTTTATTTAATTTTTGAATTTGTTGATTTATACAGTGGAAGATTTTAAAATTTGGCGATTTCTAGGCGATTTATTTTTTACTTTTGGCGATTCCACTATTTTAAATTTGACAACCCTGCAGATAACATCGCCATCTAAGTAGACACACATACACAATGACGCAATGCGCAGACGCCAAACGACGAATCAGTCAACAAAGAGGAGATACAGTTACAAAACTCAACTAAATCCCCATCCGAGAACTGTAAAAGGCGTTGCTCCAACGACTTTGACTCACTTCAACGACCGTTGGCAATGCTCCAGCTTTGTATATGAAAACTATAGTACTATCATGGTGGAAGTCGAATGGGGCGACTTCTAAAGTGTCTGCGCAACCCTTAATCTTTTTTTTTGCGGAGAGCTTATGGAGGTTTTAAATGATAGGTATTTATTTATATTTTTTGGATGCAATAATTCAAAAACTAGTCTCCTCTTGCCCTACCACCAATTTTCGACGCTTAAAGACTCCCCAAATCAATTTTAACACCTCAAATTTTGCAGCGCCACCACAATGGTACGCGCAACCCTAAAAAAAAACTCGCCAAGATAATACTATAATTTATATACACAAAGGCTCCAGCTGGCGAGAAAAAACTCATTTATTTTTATACTATAGTAGACTAAGAAACTTTTATTTAAAAACTGTTAAATTAAATCACCAAATAGCTATGCAGAGCCCCTCCTGTGCTCGCAGATAAATAACATAATACCTAGAATTTAAGAATTGTAAATATAAGCCACTGTATCATTCCTTGAGCAAATAAATAAATGTATACAGGGTGAGTCATGAGCAATGCGACAAAATACTAGGGCGTGTAGGTTGCGTTGAGACAAGAAAAAAATCGTATGGGACGGGGGGTCTATTCCCCCCAGTTTAGCCGGGAGGGGCAATTTTCGAAAAAATTGACTTAAAATGGAAAAAAAATTATTTAAAATCAACGGCTTCATTCAAAATGCTATGCGATACCTTTTTGAAAAGCTAACAACTTTTTCTTTCATTCTGTGTTTAAATAAATCTATTCTAAGAAATAGTTTTTGAAATAATAATTTTCAAAGTCAAAATTTTGAAAAAAAAATGGAAAAAAAATATTCAAATTAATTTTTTTCAAAATTTTACGTAATTAAGTGCTTATTTTAATTTCAAAATTAAGTGCTAATTCAAAATCAGAAAACCGGATGCAAAAAATTTATGTCGTTCTCAAGAAATTAAAAGAATTGTAAAGCTAAAAATAAAAAATTAATGATCGCTAAACTTTTTAAAACAAGAAAATGATGATTTGCTTTAAAAAGTCCTTTTATTTTTACTATATTTTTTATTGGAAGGACTTATAAATAAAGCAAATCATCATTTTCTTGTTTTAAAAAGTTTAGCGATCATTAATTTTTTATTTTTAGCTTTAGAATTCTTTTAATTTCTTGAGAACGACATAAATTATTTGCATCAGGTTTTCTGATTTTGAATTAAAATTAATAACAGCACTTAATTTTGAAATTAAAATAAGCACTTAATCACGTAAAATTTTGAAAAAAATTAATTTGAATATTTTTTTTCCATTTTTTTTTCAAAATTTTGACTTTGAAAATTAATATTTCAAAAACTATTTCTTAGAATAGATTTATTTAAACACAGAATGAAAGAAAAAGTTGTTAGCTTTTCAAAAAGGTATCGCATAGCATTTTGAATGAAGCCGTTGATTTTAAATAATTTTTTTTCCATTTTAAGTCAATTTTTTCGAAAATTGCCCCTCCCGGCTAAACAAGGGGGGAATAGACCCCCCCCTCCCATTTGATTTTTTTCTTGTCTCAACGCAACCTACACGCCCTAGCATTTTGTCGCATTGCTCATGACTCACCCTGTATAAAAACTTTGGCTCACTTTCCTTTTAATATTCGACTCCTAGCACCTCTCTGTTCTTGTCTGGTCTTCTGAATATGAATGTAAAAATACCTACTAAAGCAAATATTAAAATTATATATGATTATTTTTGATAAAAAAATTTGGCCTACTATTTTCCACGCTATAGTTGCTTTTTTGGGACAGTATCATTAATGTTGTGAAACAATTAAATAATGAATATATTTAAATTATTTTTATAAATAAACATTTTTAATTTTCATGTTGTTCAACACATTATATACAATTATGTACACCACAAGAAAATATTAACAAGGCCTTAAGTAGTAGATCTAATAATTATAACTGTTAATATAATAACTAACTTTTCTTAAAAGAAGTAATTTAATAATGTTACTAAAATATTCTTACCATTTTCCACTTTCAAATCATTTGCATCTTTCATATTGGAAGATATTTTTGGAATAGTATATTCCTCGTCGATTTCAAATGTTGGTGTAAACGTATGGATTACCTCTGTTTCAATGTGGTGTTTCATTAAATTGATGTCCTTAAATAAGAAAGAGAAAACGTGAAATTAAGTGCATTTCTTTTATTAAGTTGAAATTAATTTGTGCGCATAGTTATTTAAAAGAACCTACACTATCGGAAATCAATCTATCGCAAACAGATCTTGTGAACTCGTTCCGCCAAACCCGAACAATTTCTCGAACTTGTTTGAAAGAATTTGGACGAATCTGTAGTAACCCTCCAAATATTCTTGAAAGATCCCTTAAATTGAATATGTAATGAAACTTTGAAGGGGTCGGTGGAAGTTCGTCAATGGTTTTCTGCGAAAAATTAAGACACTTTAAAAAAATAATAAATTTTACATACATACATATGTTATATCAGAGCGCACAAGTGCACCCACAAGCACTTGACTTTCAATTCAAACAAGATAATATAAATATAATTCAATACGTAATGATTCATAAGGCATCTTCAATGCACAATTAAATTAAGATCCTTTCTTAATATTATCCTACAAAATGCATATCAGCACATTTATTAAGTAATATCAGACTTTTATTGCCACAGCATAAACACCCTACCGGATAAAGTATTTCACAATAATAATAATTATGAATCATGGCATCATTCATCCGCAGTCAAACAATAGATTTGCTGCGTTAGCATTTAAGTCATATAAAAGGGTTCGCTTGATCGCATCTCGTTTAGTTCTCAGTCAAGTCATTTAGTTCGATCCTTCAATCCGCACGCACGCAACGTGGAAGATTAAATTGAATTAAAATTAAAAACAAACCTGAGTAAAAATTCCCAGAAAAAATAGGATCAGTGAAGGGTTGACTACCTGTTACCTAAACAGTTTTTCTGAGAAAAACAACAACTTAATCACCTTAAGATATTGAGGGATAATCTGCCCAGATTAACATGGGCAAAAGAGAAAGAAGGAAGGAGGATGCGAAAACTCGAGCCAATGACGACATCCCCCAAGAGGAGATGGAAATTGAGGATAAACAAGATGCACATCCTGAAAATGAGATTGTGGTTAAAGTTATCCGAATAAAAAGAAAGCGGAAAATTTCAGTATATCTACAGAAGAACTAAACTCCAAGAAGCCCGCTTCTTCAGTACCTACGCCATCAACAACTAACAAAGAACCAGCAACAACCCCAACGGCAGTGACAGAAACACCAATGACACAAAATAAAGACAAAATTAACAATGAAACGCCAAGATCACAGCTAATGCCACCGATTGTGTGCTTTAAACTCAACGTCGCAGAACTCGACAGACATCTCAGAGGTCAGGACATCTGTTAGGCACACAATTACAACAGCAATAAGACAATCATCCTAACAAAGACAAAGGCAAATCACCAAAACATTACGGAGTTCCTGAGAAGGAGGAAAACAGAGTTCAATACCTACACCCCAAAAGAGGACAAGATGTTACTTCTCTTACTCAAAGGAGTCCACAACACTTTCGAGGTGAACGAAATCATGGACGAACTCAAAAAAGAATCAATCCCAGCAACCAACGTCAGCCCCCAGAACTCGAAAGCAAATAGATGTTTTAACATCTTTGTGGTCGAAGTAGAGAGAGCCAGTGACATACCATTTTTAGAAAAACACTTCTCCTTAACCAAAAGGTGTACTGGGAGATTTTCAAGACATCTGGCATCACCCAATGTAAGAACTGTCAGGCATTTGGACATGTTGCAAGCAATTGTGGCATGAACTACAGATGTGTAAAATGCAAAGACCAACATTCACCTGGAAATTGCCAGAGAACAAAAGATGCCAACAAAGATGACAATGGCTAAGACATTAATAATTGGACGTCTTATATGCCAATTATGTTTATAAAAACATTGCAACTAGTAACCTACAATATTAACTCTATTTACTCATTAACAAGACGGGTTTCTTTAAACTTGTTTTTAAGTTCAAAGAAACCCGATATTCTTTTCTTACAGGAAACCTTTCTAAAAACAGGAAACCGATATGTGCCAGATGGATACAATGTATACAGAGAAGACAGAATCGAAGGAGAAGGAGGCACTGCTATACTAATACGGAACATCATCCCAGGCGAACAAATCAAAATTCATGGACTGAAGACATCAGAAGCAACCTGCGTTATCATCAAAACGTCTGACACTGAAACTCTGCTCCTAATATCAATCTACATAACAGGAAATTCATCAGAGACAAACATCCAGCACGACCTCAAGACGCTCATGCATATTGCAAACCAGCACACGCAATGTGTCATAGGAGGAGACTTCAATGCAAGACACCCGAGATGGTTCGACAATAACACCACACCTCAAGGTGAAGCTATCGTTGACTGGCTAGATTCAAATCCCCACTATCACTCAATGGACATCATCTCCCAACTGAAGCCCACATTTCCCCGCACTCCATCAACGCTGGACTTCTTCCTAGTGTTATCAAACTTCGTCAACGTCCTCCCACAAAACGAGAACTATCAGTGTGTGGCCCATACTTCTGATTCCGAGCACTTGGCTGTGGAGCTGAAGGTTCGTCTCTCATAGAGAATAATAGCTTTTCTTTAATGGGCCCGTAATAATCAATATTAGCTTATAATTCATCAGAGAAATTTTAAATAAAAAAATACATATCAGATTTCATTTCATTTTATTAAGTTTTAAAATAACATTTACTGATATTTTAGAGAAAAATATAAATAAATTACATAATATTATATACATTACATATTTACATTACTATTGGTTATAAACTTTACTAAAATATTTGTCGATTAATGGTTTTGTGACTTTGAAATCAAAACAACTTTGATTTTTAGTAAGGTCATTGGAATGAATTAGTCCAATTATTGCATCCTCTTCAAGTCTGTTCCTGATTTTCGTTTTGAGTAATGTTACTTTTGAAAATATTCTTTCAGTGTTGGCTGAAGAATGTGGCAGTGAGAATACCTCAAAAACAAATTTAGACAAGAGTGGATATGCCAAGCTATCATCTGCCAGTTTGATTGATTGGTCATTTGTTTTAATGTTTGAATTCACAAGCATTCTCCATTCATTATCTATCTCTTGATAACAATCTTCAGCCACTAGATTTGGAAAATGTTTAATAAGAGGAAAAATTGACTGAACATTTTTGTTTACAACATTTGTTATTGACAAAGATTCCATATCTACGAAGACACTGTTGTTGAAGTTAAATCTGGAATATATTTACTTAGTACCTTCAACTAAGAAGGACAAACAACGACATTGAAAGCCTTGAACAATTTGTTTGTCAATCGAAAATTTTTCCAAAAAAAACGCTACTTTTACGCCGTAATACATATCCCCATACGAAAGTTGATTTCTGGGGCTTATTTAATCTATATTTTTAATATTTGTAGTGTCGATATAACTTTTTTTGATATAGCAACTCAACAGTGACTTCAAGGCTGTAGTCACTTCCTTATACATGTCTTGAATTTTGGGCTTTTCGGATTGCATGCATTTGTTAAGTTTAGTAAAAAACGGTAGCACAAAACTAAGAAAACATAAATACATATAATGAACAGGGTCATTGAGCATATTTAGAATAGTTTTGCTTGACAGTAAGTTGTCACTTTTTGTTACGTCGCCGTCGTTACAGTATGCTTTTAAGGCATCATATTGCACAAGAATACAATTAACTACTTCTAACCTCGAAAGCCACCGTGTCTGTGAATAATATAAGATTTTATTTGGCTTTATCTCCAAAAAAGCTTGAAAAGTTTTAAAAGCTGCACTTCTCTTAGGACTGTTCTGAATATAATTATAAACATCTCGACATAAGTCTTCCATACTTGAGGGTAAATTGGAACATGCATACGAAGCGCAGAGATGAAAGGAGTGACAAATACACTTCATTATAAATAAGTTTGAGACATCAGCTTGTAAATAAGTGCGAATTGATGAGTTCACTCCCATTATCACTGCAGCTCCATCGGCACCAAAACCTATTAAATTGGATTTTTAATTTTTCGTTTTTATTGAAACTAGTTACTAAAATATCATAAATTGATTTAGCATCAGCTTTCTCCAGCATAAATAGACTATAAAAGATATCTTGAATCTTAAAATTGTTAGACATTCTTACAACAACACATAAATATTTTGTGCAACTTATGTCAGTAGACTCATCAATAATAATAGAGAACTTATTTATTTTCATTAATGAACAAAGGTTTTCAAAATTTTGTGCACCAGTTACGTGTTTTATAATCGCAGTGGATTTAGTGCGGCTGCAGTGGATGTTTTTCGAGACTTCGGAGTCATTACAAATAGTTTTTATGAGACATGGCAAGTGTTCCATCAGGTTAAATGCTAAATTATGTTCAGCGAGAAAAATACAAAGTCTTAATTCAGCTTCGGCAACCTTCCTCTTCAAAGATATTTTGAATCTGTCATTCTCCAAGACGCTTTGATTCACGACGGTTCTAATCGGAAATAATCGAGTAAGCTCGTTCTTGCATTCAGGAGACTATGTATATACATATGCATATGGAATTTTAAATCATAACTCTCTCACTAGGCTGAATCCAGTTCTTACAAAAAGAAAACTCTTCCCACTTCTTGGTATAAATTTGTTCGTACCTCAACTTCTGTTTTTTTCGAGGGGTAGTTTCACAATTGTCTTGAATTTCATGTTGTGACACAGATGAAACAGCAGCGCTTGTTTCATTAATTTCTCTTGCCCTTGTTGTTGAAGCGATTGACGGACCTTGCTGACCGTTCCCAGATATTGGGATTTCGGTGACTTTTTTATTCTTTTTAACAAGAAATTTGTCCATTGTTCAAAACTAAATTATATTAGAAGATATGAGACAATGTTATTAAACATAAATTTGCAATATGTAGCTTACCTCATTTAATAAAAGCTACAATTTGAGACAATAAATAGATTTTTATTTCTTAAATTGAATTCTCTTCTCACCGATAATTGTTGAGTTCAAGACAAAAAATAATTGTTTAATGTTTACCGTTGGTTTTTATTTTGGTTTTTTTGTGTGCGTTTGTATTTGATTCTTTTTCATTCTCTTTTGTTGTCAATTATCATTTGAGTTGTCATTATTTATATATAGGCTAGATGGGTCATTTTCTGAATTTTTTAAAATTATAACAAGGAAGTTGCATGTGCTGATTATAATGGGCAAATAGGTGTGTTTGTTTTAAAATTAAGTTTTCAACAAATTATTGGTTTTCTTATTCTTTTTTGAAGGAAGATTTGAAAAATCATGAGATTTTCAATAAATTTATGAGATCATGAGATGGGGGTGAAAAATCATGATAAATCATGAGATTCGGCAACACTGCTGGAAAACCAGAAGACTCAGTAAGACCTTCCTGCTCGCATCCTTGCCATCAACCAGCATAGACAAAGACTTATTTCCATATTTATTTAAATAAATTCAAATGCTCGATGGCTTGTGCTAACTCCAACTGTTTAGATCGATCTGACGCATCTCAGCTATATGCGTGTTATGGTCCTTGTGGTAAACTATTTCATGCTAAATGTGTAGGTTCAAATAATTCTTTATTGGACAAAATAAATGCTTCGAGTTTGGCATATTGGTATTGTGCTGAAGGTAAAAAAATTTCCTTAGCTCACTTTTCTTTTAAATTAACCACTCTACAAGATGAACTAATGAAAATTTCAAAGGGTTTTGAAGATTTAAGCATGAAATTTACAAACGTTTTTTCTGCTGTTAATAACATCCCATCACCGGTGCTGGCTTGTTCAACGAATGATCCCACACCGCAAAACATTTTAATATCATCAAACCCTAAAAAAATGTAAAAAAAGAAGAAGGAAATCTAACACTTCATCAGTTAATGTAGGTCCGGCTCCCAAAAAATCCTTGAGATGTAATGCAAAAAGCGTTACTACAGAAACTGGTTTGGACTTAGTAGTTACTGCACATTCTAGTAATGTGTCTAACAGAATCGAAATCGAAAAAGAAAATTGCCCAAAGTCTTCAGATAAAGAATCTCCAAATGAAGAGAATGTTTTAATTACACTAAATGAAACGGTTACTAGTAATATTACCGCTAAAACTCTCACTTCAGTTCCAAAGCCCAAATCAATTTTTATTTCTCGCCTTTCACCTGAAGCTGAGTCACAGGATCTTATAGAAAATTTGGTAGCTTCTAAGGCAATAAATCATTCCTCAAGTGTTAAATGTTCTAAAATCAGTATCTAAACCAAATGGTTTTGTTGCTTCTTTCAAGATTAATGCTCCCAGTTCATTTTGACCCCATTTTAAATTGCTCTTGGCCTCCAAATACCCTTGTGAAAGAGTTTACTGCCCCTTTAAAAAGAAAATCAAACATCAATTCAGATTCTAGTCCAAATTCAAAAAACTGCAAAGGTTCTCCCTCTACTATCAAAATATAAGAGGACTTCGTAGTAAAACTACAACAATATTTAAAAATTCATTAGCTTGTCCATACGATCTTTTTGCGCTTACTGAAACTTGGCTTAACGCCACAATACTAGACACATAACTTTTTGATAACGAGTTCTTAGTTTTTCGAAAAGATCATCATGGGGATGTTATTAATTTAGTTGGTGGAGGGGTTGTTATTGCTGTAAGAAATAATTTTTGCTCAACGCAAATAGTATTCCCTTTCAATTTAACAATTGAAATGTTATGCGTAAAAATAACAAGGGAATCGTTAGTTTTATTTGTTCTAAATCTTTACATTCCACCCAAAAGTCCAGTGTCAGTGTTCGCTGAGCTTTCTTTGGCACTTGATTTCATAATTAGTATAGCACGTCTGGACAGTAAAATCCTTCTGTTAGGGGATTTCAATCTCCCTAATTGGGTTACTTCGGAAGACGAGACCTATTTTGAGGCTTCCACAAGTTCGTCCCGACAGGACCTTCAAATGGTAGACCACATTATTTCTTCGGACTTACATCAATAACAAATTTTAAGGACCGAATACTCGACCTTGCATTCTCATCCGACGCCGTTAATACAGTAGTTGTAGAATCTACTTCTGCTCTACCTAACATAGATTATTATCATCCACCTCTGGACATTATTCTTGACCTGAGCGGTCATTTACTTGGTAACAGTAACTCTCATGACTGTTCGTTTAACTTTGACTTTCGCAGAGGTGATTTCCAGAAGCTTTAGGATAGTTTAATAAATTCCGGTATAGAAAATTTACCGATTTCTAATGTTCTTGACATAACTATCTCAAGCTTCTATTCTATTTTGATGAGATGCATAAATGAAACAATTCCTAAAAAAAAATCTGTTTCTTTAAATACATCTACCCATCCTTGGTTTACAAAAGAACTTAAGAGTCTTCGAAGCAGAAGAAATAAGGCCAGGAAGAAATATATTCGATACATGACGGTGGAGAACCAAGTTATTTACATTTCCTTTTTAAATATTATAGGACGACAATATCTGGTCGAAGATGATGATGGGTTTTGCCAAATTATTTTCTTGCGGTCGTCAGTGCCAGAGTACATTTGTAATGCTACCATAGAAATACTAAATAGACTTTCATCCGTGTGCCCCTCTCCAGAAAACTTTTGGCGATACCTTGATTGTTCAACTCCATCACATCCCCACTTTATAATCAATTGAAAAACATTGCTTTCAGTCAAATCCAAATCTTCAATAACTTCCTTTTGAACTTCACAAAGGTGTTTGACAGTATGATCGATAAGTGATTGAAGAACTATTTCGGCTGAAATTTCCGTTACGATTATATCAGAAGGATAACATAACTGCTTAGCATCTTGAACATTATTATACGCAGGATAAAAATTCACATTATGGGCTTTGGCTTGTTGTCGAATGATTTTATACTGATGCGTTGAGAGATTGGCATCGGCTATAATGGCAAGTGCTTGATTTGCAGATAATTTAGCGGGTTTCCGGCAAAAAGACTCGTAAGCTTTTTTAAACCTTGTACCTCTATCGGGAGGAGCCTCAGATAACTGTCTCACAATTGCAGCTGAATCTTTTTTACCCTCACTTCTAAGTTTCATTTTGGTGGCAAAGGATAATTCCTCTCGGCTTCTGTTTTGGATAAGGTCTTTAACTTTCCGCCTCTTCGACCAATAACTACATGAACTTAGGTCCTTTTCCGGTCTTCCTGATCTATTTTGAGAACAACTAGGAATTGCATCAGTCACTATGTCTGAAAATTGAATTTTGTTTTGAAGCCATGTACCATTATAGCGCAAGAACCGTTCGCGGTGTCTTCCAACTTTAGCCCATTTGAATTCAATTTTTTGAGCAAGTCCTTTAACTTTTACTTTTATTTCTTGCAATGCTATATCGGGTAGAGCTACATTATCAAAAAACTTGTAAAATATAAGCATTGATTTTATCAATCAAAAATTCAAAAATGGACCGATGAGAAATTTCAGGAGCCATTTCACTACAGAACTTGTATTTTCGCAAACTTTCGCAGAATATTTTTTGCCTGAAATATATTTCGAATGTTTCCCTGCACAATATTGAAGAGCTCACACCGATATTCTGCGATATAACCAAGTAAAATTCTATTTTAAGTTTCGAACTTTGAATTTTGTTCTATAAAATTCACTTACCGATTTAACAAAGTAGTGAAGATTCACAAATTATTTTTTTTTTTTAAATGTATCCTGTTACTTAAATATTATCAAATAATTTAAGCAATAAAAAAAAATTCTATCAACCACAGATAACTTGCACTCGTCACGAGAAAGAAAACAAATGATTTGCATTTTTCGCTTGCATTTCTCCAAAGACATCAACGGAAAATTTGAAATACCGTTAACTTACCCATGATATTTTTTGCTCTATACGTTGGTAGGTTAAAGGTGGAGTATTTGTGTCATAGAATATCAACTAATTTTAAACATAGAAGACATTATGAAAATTGACTTTTGCTCACCTAAGTTGGAAGAATTGCACACTGTGCGTTAGTCCAAAGTCCAATTCTCTTTATATTGGCTATTAACGATGCTCCACTTTGCGTACGCAAAAGTGAAATTTTAAACTTCGCAGATGATATGAAGATTTATAAAAACATACCATGTGCGAACGATCGAAAACTTCTACAAGATGATACTAACTACATTGCTTTGTGGTGTTAAAAAAACAGCCTCAATCTAAACCCGACAAAATGTCAAACAATAACATTTTCCAAAAAACGTTCTCCTTCATCTCATGACTATTTTGTCTCACGACACATTTTAACGCGTGCAATAATTGTTAGGGACCTTGGAGTTATTTTCCCACCCCATCTAGATTTTTTAATTCATATCAATAACATCGTCAACAAAGCCAATTCAATGTTAGGATTTATTAAACGTTGCACAGTGTGCTATTTAAGCATTCTAGGTGGGCAAAATTAATTTGCCTTCTATGTGATAATATTAGCATTTTCATAGTTATAAATTAGATAAATAAAAGGTAATAGAAAAAACTTTTTATACTTCCTTATTAACTTTATTCACTATCAAAATCTTCAAAGTCTGACAGATCCGAAGAAAAGTCTTGGCTTTCTTCATTTGCTATATTATTCTGTTGGCAAGTAGCATCTCTCAAAAGCTCCAAAACTTCAGATGTTATCTTACTTCTTTTTGTCCTTGGACGATCTCGTAGGCTTGTTATGAGTGGATCAGATGTAAATAAAAGCCTATGAAGCATATCAGTGTTTGTGTCGATTCTAGATGTTTTTCTTGCAAATAATTCTCTATATTGTCTGTTGTGTTTGTTTCTCGCCTCTAGTGCTTCTTCGGAGAGTTGGCCAATAGGGACAATTGATGATGCTATTATATCCTTCCCATTAAAAAGTACTTTGTGAACGCTGACAGGCATTGAATACCAAGAATATTCTCTAAGATATAAAGCACATGTTTGTTTCGAGTATTCATGGAATTTGTCAGCATTTATCTGAAAGCCACAGTTCAAGCACTCTAAGATAATATGAAATCGTTTGATAAGCTTTAAATTAACACCTGTTATTTAAGAAGACAACTCAGCATTCCTTAAAAATTTACGAGCAGTATTTCCATCGTTCGTATTGCTTGTTTGATGTTTGGGCATATCGATGAGCAAACCTAATTCCCTTCTAAACCTTTCCTGGATAAGCTTCTTTTTTTCTGATAATTTTTGTTTATTTTGTGGACCACGAACCTGCCATGTTTTTATTTCTAGTCTATACGAAATGTGTAGCAAGCATTCAAAAAATCTAATCCACGAATGAAGCGGAGACTATCCAAAAGAAAACAAGTTGGTATTTACAGGCTTTTCAGAAATGCAACTTAAATTATTCATTTCACTGGGCTTGGCTCCACACAAATAGCATCTTTGTGAAGAAGCACAAGACGAAATAGCATTACATATACTTTGCCGTCTATCATACAGAATATCATTCTGGATTCAACAAACAATTCTGTATGGTTCAACTCCACTTTTGATTTTGAAAGCCTAGCTATTTGGTTTTCAATGTGCCTTACTTCAGAAGTTATAACATCGCACGATTCTTTGATAAATTTTATAGGACGACAATATCTGGTCGAAGATGATGATGGGTTTTGCTAAATTATTTTCTTGCGGTCGTCAGTTACAATGTTACGCGTTCCTCATATAATTACTTGGTACGTCCTCACTTGGAATACGCATCGGAAGTTTGGACTCCTTTCTATGATATTCATATCGAAAGATTAGAATCTGTCCAAAGGAATTATACACGTTTTGTTTTAAAAGGTATTCACTGGAGTGATCCATCGAATGCCCTCTCATATGAACAACGATTA
The DNA here is from genome assembly GCA_958431115.1 of Syrphus vitripennis. Lineage (NCBI taxonomy): Eukaryota > Metazoa > Arthropoda > Insecta > Diptera > Syrphidae > Syrphus > Syrphus vitripennis. The sequence continues at coordinate 56,917,759 of OY288110.1, read as the reverse complement.
TCTTTTCTCGAAATGCAAACACTGGCACAGAGACATAAAATAAAAATGTTGTATTTTTTCACCAAATTATATCAGGTGTCACAAATTCATCGGACCTTCTCCGTCTGGTACATTTTAATTATCGTGGAGGAAGTTATAATCTTCGTGGTTTGAAATTAATTAAGATACCTAATCATCGGACCAACTATGGGATGCATGAGCCGTTGACACGAATGGGTAGACTTTCGAATTGGAATTCAAACTTTGTCGATTTCAATATAAGTAAAGTAAAATTAAAAAATCTACTCAAAACCAGTGTTTCACGCTCTTAAATGTTTAAATATAGTTCTTGTCTTATGTCTGTTTTGTAAATTTATTCATTTTCATGTTTAGCCTGCGTTAGTGTTTTTTGTTATAGAGTTTGCTTACTAACAACTAACACCGCACTAAATGATGAGCCGGTGGTATAACACAGTTTTCTGTGTTGGCAAACCATTGGTCGTAAGATGCAGCGTGCTATAAGCTACCTTCGACCTAATCTGATAGTGAAAAAAAAAGAAAGGGTACAACAACTTGACGCAACAACCACATCTACTACATTCAACTTATAGAATCCTGCCCACCATCCAACCATCAATGAGGTATTCAGTAATCCTGAAGAAGTAGAAGCCATCATCCATGCAGGGAACTCCAAGAAACCATCGGCACCTGACGGTTTATCCAACTTTGTCCTCAAGAAGCTGCCCAATATTGCTTTAGCTTCTTTGATAATATAACAAATAAGAACAAATGTAATAATTAAAAAAAGAATTAATTTATTAAAACGAAATAAAAACAAATTGAACGAGTTGTTCGAGAAGCTAAGTTCAATTATCTTCAACAACTGTCTGAACAACAGTTATTTCCCTACGGCTTGGAAAACGGCGAAAGTTGTTCCTGTGCCGAAAAAAATCAACAGAGATAACGTTAAGGGATATCGACCAATTGCTGTGCTTTGCTGTGTGAGCAAGGTACTGGAGGCGCTACTATTAAAGAGAAAGGGAAGTCATACCGGAGTTCCAGTACGGCTTCCGGAACAGGCATTCCACCATACACCCGCTGCTTGGACTTCACAACGACATTACCATTAGACTCAACAAAAAAGAGACGACCATTGCGTGCTTACTGGACATCGAAAAGGCCTTTGATACTGTATGGATAAAAGGACTCTTATACAAACTCTCGGAGCTTGGACTGCCCATACACTTTGTAAGTGTTTTATCCTGTAAACTAGACAACAGTTTAAACATAGCATAACATGTTTATATTCATCAAAAGCTTAATGCTAAGATATTTATATTTCTTAATCTTCAACTGTTCATTTCCTGTTTTGCATAATTCATTCTGCACTAGACTTTGAGCATATAATAGTATACCGCATGGTCATACCAATTTACCTAATCATATATATTAGTTATAAGATAGAGATTGAATAAAGTTTATATTGAAGTAAACTGAGCTCCCTATTTATTCATCCATCTGCAATCATATCAGTAAGTATAATTAAAAATTTTCTAACCCATAGATCTCTTTACGTTCAGATAGGTAAGGAAGAATCAACAATCAAAAGAATCTGGGCTGGAGTTCCCCAAGGATCCAGGCTCAGGCCATTGCTATTCAGCATTTAGCATTTACATACACCGCCGCGGCGGCGGCGCGCCGATCAACCAACCAACATTCCTGGAACAAAGACGAAGCTCTTTGCGGATGACTTCATCACCTACGCCTCATCTTCATCACCAGAAATTGCTGCCAGAAGAGTTCAGGAACACATCAAAAACGTTTGGGAATATTATCTCAAATGGGGACTGAAACAAAGACGAAGCTCTTTGCGGATGACTTCATCACCTACGCCTCATCTTCATCACCAGAAATTGCTGCCAGAAGAGTTCAGGAACACATCAAAAACGTTTGGGAATATTATCTCAAATGGGGACTGAAACAAAGACGAAGCTCTTTGCGGATGACTTCATCACCTACGCCTCATCTTCATCACCAGAAATTGCTGCCAGAAGAGTTCAGGAACACATCAAAAACGTTTGGGAATATTATCTCAAATGGGGACTGAAAATCAACAGCAGTAAAACGGAACTGATCTGCTTCAGAACGACAGTAACAGTTTTAAGAAGAAGAAAAGCTTTTGCCACTCGATGCGACAACATTAAAATCAAGGCTTCCCGACAACCCAGAAATACCGGTCAAGACGTCGGCAAAATACCTTGGAATCAACTTCACCAACAAAATGAAGTTCAAGAACCATGCTGCCTTGATCAGAGTTGTAAAGACTGCAGTCTCTTGGGTACTGCAGTTAATTGACTAAAAAGACTAATATGGTTCAGTATTTTAAATTACAAAAAGACTTTAACTGTAATCCGGGCAGTCGCAGTCAGTACTAAAATTTTTACTGGGCAGTTAATAAAAGCAGTTAATTGACTAAAAGTTAATTAACTGCAGTACTTTTTAACTGGTATTAGTCTTTTTTAGTCAGATGAAAGTTTCAGAACTGGCCTGGTTTTGGTTTTAGTCAATAAGTCTTTTGACTGCAGTTAATTAACTGTAAGTTAATTAACTTTTTTTTAGTCTTTTGACTAAAGTACTTAATTCTTGTACTTATAGAAGCACATGTTGTGGTACTTTGTCTGTAGCATGTTGCAAAAGGCATTGAGTGAAATTGTGTGGCATGTGGCATCGGACATGGGGCATGCTGCATGTTGCATGTTGCAACATGCATCATGCGACATGCAACATGAAACAACGAGGAAGAGAATTTGATTCCAATCGATCATAATAATATGCTTCTGCTTACCGAGAAAATTATCAGGAACCTGGAAAACCCTCCGAACCCAGAAATTGAACAACTCCTACAGCAGCAACTAGAGCCCAGCCACAGATATCTTAATCCCCGAGCCATTATCGACCAACAATTTGAAGACATCATTCACACGACGACCCATTATAAAGGCGAAACAACTACCAACACTACAGGGGATAAAACCCGTAATAATTTTAATTTTACTATTCTTAAGCACATTTTGCAATAATAATATTCTTAAATACTTTATTATTTTTATTGTACTATTTTGTACATAGAATGTCAGTTTATTAGACTTAACCATTCTTCCGTCAATTGCATTGAATTTTTTGTGAACAACAACAACAACTTTAAGGCACTACCACCAATTGTTTTTACGAATTAATTTTATATTAATTCGTTTATATTTTTATTTTTTGGCCGGAGTTATAGCTATTTCATGCTTGCCAGACAATCATCAGACTCCTTTTTAGTGGCGCTGAGCTTTAATCCAATTTTATTTGAAGAACACTTGTAGGATTCCAACCCACGCATATCAGATTTGCTCAGTCTTTGTAGTCATGTGCTCTTACGCACTACACCACTGCAGACCACTGATGCTACGTGTCCAGAAGTCGTACTTGTTCATCAAATGCATTTGGAGTCACAGCATTTTTACAAACGCCTTAAAGTATGTTATCTTGTTCCGCCTCCATTTTTTCTCCATACCTTACTTCGATAGACTACAGATCGTAGTCTGTATCAAAGGGGGGAGAGTTACGGAAGAGTTTGGCGCTGGCCACAGTTTATTCTTATTACTTTACGAATTAATTTTATATTAATTCGTTTATATTTTTATTTTTTGGCCGGAGTTATAGCTATTTCATGCTTGCCAGACAATCATCAGACTCCTTTTTAGTGGCGCTGAGCTTTAATCCAATTTTATTTGAAGAACACTTGTAGGATTCGAACCCACGCATATCAGATTTGCTCAGTCTTTGTAGTCATGTGCTCTTACGCACTACACCACTGCAGACCACTGATGCTACGTGTCCAGAAGTCGTACTTGTTCATCAAATGCATTTGGAGTCACAGCATTTTTACAAACGCCTTAAAGTATGTTATCTTGTTCCGCCTCCATTTTTTCTCCATACCTTACTTCGATAGACTACAGATCGTAGTCTGTATCAAAGGGGGGAGAGTTACGGAAGAGTTTGGCGCTGGCCACAGTTTATTCTTATTACTTTATTATTTTTATTGTACTATTTTGTACATAGAATGTCAGTTTATTAGACTTAACCATTCTTCCGTCAATTGCATTGAATTTTTTTTTTTTTTTTTTTTTTTTTTTTTTTTTTGTGAACAACAACAACAACTTTAAGGCACTACCACCAATTGTTTTTACGAATTAATTTTATATTAATTCGTTTATATTTTTATTTTTTGGCCGGAGTTATAGCTATTTCATGCTTGCCAGACAATCATCAGACTCCTTTTTAGTGGCGCTGAGCTTTAATCCAATTTTATTTGAAGAACACTTGTAGGATTCGAACCCACGCATATCAGATTTGCTCAGTCTTTGTAGTCATGTGCTCTTACGCACTACACCACTGCAGACCACTGATGCTACGTGTCCAGAAGTCGTACTTGTTCATCAAATGCATTTGGAGTCACAGCATTTTTACAAACGCCTTAAAGTATGTTATCTTGTTCCGCCTCCATTTTTTCTCCATACCTTACTTCGATAGACTACAGATCGTAGTCTGTATCAAAGGGGGGAGAGTTACGGAAGAGTTTGGCGCTGGCCACAGTTTATTCTTATTACTTTATTATTTTTATTGTACTATTTTGTACATAGAATGTCAGTTTATTAGACTTAACCATTCTTCCGTCAATTGCATTGAATTTTTTGTGAACAACAACAACAACTTTAAGGCACTACCACCAATTGTTTTTACGAATTAATTTTATATTAATTCGTTTATATTTTTATTTTTTGGCCGGAGTTATAGCTATTTCATGCTTGCCAGACAATCATCAGACTCCTTTTTAGTGGCGCTGAGCTTTAATCCAATTTTATTTGAAGAACACTTGTAGGATTCGAACCCACGCATATCAGATTTGCTCAGTCTTTGTAGTCATGTGCTCTTACGCACTACACCACTGCAGACCACTGATGCTACGTGTCCAGAAGTCGTACTTGTTCATCAAATGCATTTGGAGTCACAGCATTTTTACAAACGCCTTAAAGTATGTTATCTTGTTCCGCCTCCATTTTTTCTCCATACCTTACTTCGATAGACTACAGATCGTAGTCTGTATCAAAGGGGGGAGAGTTACGGAAGAGTTTGGCGCTGGCCACAGTTTATTCTTATTACTTTATTATTTTTATTGTACTATTTTGTACATAGAATGTCAGTTTATTAGACTTAACCATTCTTCCGTCAATTGCATTGAATTTTTTGTGAACAACAACAACAACTTTAAGGCACTACCACCAATTGTTTTTACGAATTAATTTTATATTAATTCGTTTATATTTTTATTTTTTGGCCGGAGTTATAGCTATTTCATGCTTGCCAGACAATCATCAGACTCCTTTTTAGTGGCGCTGAGCTTTAATCCAATTTTATTTGAAGAACACTTGTAGGATTCGAACCCACGCATATCAGATTTGCTCAGTCTTTGTAGTCATGTGCTCTTACGCACTACACCACTGCAGACCACTGATGCTACGTGTCCAGAAGTCGTACTTGTTCATCAAATGCATTTGGAGTCACAGCATTTTTACAAACGCCTTAAAGTATGTTATCTTGTTCCGCCTCCATTTTTTCTCCATACCTTACTTCGATAGACTACAGATCGTAGTCTGTATCAAAGGGGGGAGAGTTACGGAAGAGTTTGGCGCTGGCCACAGTTTATTCTTATTACTTTATTATTTTTATTGTACTATTTTGTACATAGAATGTCAGTTTATTAGACTTAACCATTCTTCCGTCAATTGCATTGAATTTTTTTTTTTTTTTTTTTTTTTGTGAACAACAACAACAACTTTAAGGCACTACCACCAATTGTTTTTACGAATTAATTTTATATTAATTCGTTTATATTTTTATTTTTTGGCCGGAGTTATAGCTATTTCATGCTTGCCAGACAATCATCAGACTCCTTTTTAGTGGCGCTGAGCTTTAATCCAATTTTATTTGAAGAACACTTGTAGGATTCGAACCCACGCATATCAGATTTGCTCAGTCTTTGTAGTCATGTGCTCTTACGCACTACACCACTGCAGACCACTGATGCTACGTGTCCAGAAGTCGTACTTGTTCATCAAATGCATTTGGAGTCACAGCATTTTTACAAACGCCTTAAAGTATGTTATCTTGTTCCGCCTCCATTTTTTCTCCATACCTTACTTCGATAGACTACAGATCGTAGTCTGTATCAAAGGGGGGAGAGTTACGGAAGAGTTTGGCGCTGGCCACAGTTTATTCTTATTACTTTATTATTTTTATTGTACTATTTTGTACATAGAATGTCAGTTTATTAGACTTAACCATTCTTCCGTCAATTGCATTGAATTTTTTTTTTTTTTTTTTTTTTTTTTTTTTTTTTTTTTTTTTTTTTTTTGTGAACAACAACAACAACTTTAAGGCACTACCACCAATTGTTTTTACGAATTAATTTTATATTAATTCGTTTATATTTTTATTTTTTGGCCGGAGTTATAGCTATTTCATGCTTGCCAGACAATCATCAGACTCCTTTTTAGTGGCGCTGAGCTTTAATCCAATTTTATTTGAAGAACACTTGTAGGATTCGAACCCACGCATATCAGATTTGCTCAGTCTTTGTAGTCATGTGCTCTTACGCACTACACCACTGCAGACCACTGATGCTACGTGTCCAGAAGTCGTACTTGTTCATCAAATGCATTTGGAGTCACAGCATTTTTACAAACGCCTTAAAGTATGTTATCTTGTTCCGCCTCCATTTTTTCTCCATACCTTACTTCGATAGACTACAGATCGTAGTCTGTATCAAAGGGGGGAGAGTTACGGAAGAGTTTGGCGCTGGCCACAGTTTATTCTTATTACTTTATTATTTTTATTGTACTATTTTGTACATAGAATGTCAGTTTATTAGACTTAACCATTCTTCCGTCAATTGCATTGAATTTTTTGTGAACAACAACAACAACTTTAAGGCACTACCACCAATTGTTTTTACGAATTAATTTTATATTAATTCGTTTATATTTTTATTTTTTGGCCGGAGTTATAGCTATTTCATGCTTGCCAGACAATCATCAGACTCCTTTTTAGTGGCGCTGAGCTTTAATCCAATTTTATTTGAAGAACACTTGTAGGATTCGAACCCACGCATATCAGATTTGCTCAGTCTTTGTAGTCATGTGCTCTTACGCACTACACCACTGCAGACCACTGATGCTACGTGTCCAGAAGTCGTACTTGTTCATCAAATGCATTTGGAGTCACAGCATTTTTACAAACGCCTTAAAGTATGTTATCTTGTTCCGCCTCCATTTTTTCTCCATACCTTACTTCGATAGACTACAGATCGTAGTCTGTATCAAAGGGGGGAGAGTTACGGAAGAGTTTGGCGCTGGCCACAGTTTATTCTTATTACTTTATTATTTTTATTGTACTATTTTGTACATAGAATGTCAGTTTATTAGACTTAACCATTCTTCCGTCAATTGCATTGAATTTTTTGTGAACAACAACAACAACTTTAAGGCACTACCACCAATTGTTTTTACGAATTAATTTTATATTAATTCGTTTATATTTTTATTTTTTGGCCGGAGTTATAGCTATTTCATGCTTGCCAGACAATCATCAGACTCCTTTTTAGTGGCGCTGAGCTTTAATCCAATTTTATTTGAAGAACACTTGTAGGATTCGAACCCACGCATATCAGATTTGCTCAGTCTTTGTAGTCATGTGCTCTTACGCACTACACCACTGCAGACCACTGATGCTACGTGTCCAGAAGTCGTACTTGTTCATCAAATGCATTTGGAGTCACAGCATTTTTACAAACGCCTTAAAGTATGTTATCTTGTTCCGCCTCCATTTTTTTCTCCATACCTTACTTCGATAGACTACAGATCGTAGTCTGTATCAAAGGGGGGAGAGTTACGGAAGAGTTTGGCGCTGGCCACAGTTTATTCTTATTACTTTATTATTTTTATTGTACTATTTTGTACATAGAATGTCAGTTTATTAGACTTAACCATTCTTCCGTCAATTGCATTGAATTTTTTGTGAACAACAACAACAACTTTAAGGCACTACCACCAATTGTTTTTACGAATTAATTTTATATTAATTCGTTTATATTTTTATTTTTTGGCCGGAGTTATAGCTATTTCATGCTTGCCAGACAATCATCAGACTCCTTTTTAGTGGCGCTGAGCTTTAATCCAATTTTATTTGAAGAACACTTGTAGGATTCGAACCCACGCATATCAGATTTGCTCAGTCTTTGTAGTCATGTGCTCTTACGCACTACACCACTGCAGACCACTGATGCTACGTGTCCAGAAGTCGTACTTGTTCATCAAATGCATTTGGAGTCACAGCATTTTTACAAACGCCTTAAAGTATGTTATCTTGTTCCGCCTCCATTTTTTCTCCATACCTTACTTCGATAGACTACAGATCGTAGTCTGTATCAAAGGGGGGAGAGTTACGGAAGAGTTTGGCGCTGGCCACAGTTTATTCTTATTACTTTATTATTTTTATTGTACTATTTTGTACATAGAATGTCAGTTTATTAGACTTAACCATTCTTCCGTCAATTGCATTGAATTTTTTTTTTTTTTTTTTTTTTTTTTTTTTTTTTTTTTTTTTTTGTGAACAACAACAACAACTTTAAGGCACTACCACCAATTGTTTTTACGAATTAATTTTATATTAATTCGTTTATATTTTTATTTTTTGGCCGGAGTTATAGCTATTTCATGCTTGCCAGACAATCATCAGACTCCTTTTTAGTGGCGCTGAGCTTTAATCCAATTTTATTTGAAGAACACTTGTAGGATTCGAACCCACGCATATCAGATTTGCTCAGTCTTTGTAGTCATGTGCTCTTACGCACTACACCACTGCAGACCACTGATGCTACGTGTCCAGAAGTCGTACTTGTTCATCAAATGCATTTGGAGTCACAGCATTTTTACAAACGCCTTAAAGTATGTTATCTTGTTCCGCCTCCATTTTTTCTCCATACCTTACTTCGATAGACTACAGATCGTAGTCTGTATCAAAGGGGGGAGAGTTACGGAAGAGTTTGGCGCTGGCCACAGTTTATTCTTATTACTTTATTATTTTTATTGTACTATTTTGTACATAGAATGTCAGTTTATTAGACTTAACCATTCTTCCGTCAATTGCATTGAATTTTTTGTGAACAACAACAACAACTTTAAGGCACTACCACCAATTGTTTTTACGAATTAATTTTATATTAATTCGTTTATATTTTTATTTTTTGGCCGGAGTTATAGCTATTTCATGCTTGCCAGACAATCATCAGACTCCTTTTTAGTGGCGCTGAGCTTTAATCCAATTTTATTTGAAGAACACTTGTAGGATTCGAACCCACGCATATCAGATTTGCTCAGTCTTTGTAGTCATGTGCTCTTACGCACTACACCACTGCAGACCACTGATGCTACGTGTCCAGAAGTCGTACTTGTTCATCAAATGCATTTGGAGTCACAGCATTTTTACAAACGCCTTAAAGTATGTTATCTTGTTCCGCCTCCATTTTTTCTCCATACCTTACTTCGATAGACTACAGATCGTAGTCTGTATCAAAGGGGGGAGAGTTACGGAAGAGTTTGGCGCTGGCCACAGTTTATTCTTATTACTTTATTATTTTTATTGTACTATTTTGTACATAGAATGTCAGTTTATTAGACTTAACCATTCTTCCGTCAATTGCATTGAATTTTTTGTGAACAACAACAACAACTTTAAGGCACTACCACCAATTGTTTTTACGAATTAATTTTATATTAATTCGTTTATATTTTTATTTTTTGGCCGGAGTTATAGCTATTTCATGCTTGCCAGACAATCATCAGACTCCTTTTTAGTGGCGCTGAGCTTTAATCCAATTTTATTTGAAGAACACTTGTAGGATTCGAACCCACGCATATCAGATTTGCTCAGTCTTTGTAGTCATGTGCTCTTACGCACTACACCACTGCAGACCACTGATGCTACGTGTCCAGAAGTCGTACTTGTTCATCAAATGCATTTGGAGTCACAGCATTTTTACAAACGCCTTAAAGTATGTTATCTTGTTCCGCCTCCATTTTTTCTCCATACCTTACTTCGATAGACTACAGATCGTAGTCTGTATCAAAGGGGGGAGAGTTACGGAAGAGTTTGGCGCTGGCCACAGTTTATTCTTATTACTTTATTATTTTTATTGTACTATTTTGTACATAGAATGTCAGTTTATTAGACTTAACCATTCTTCCGTCAATTGCATTGAATTTTTTGTGAACAACAACAACAACTTTAAGGCACTACCACCAATTGTTTTTACGAATTAATTTTATATTAATTCGTTTATATTTTTATTTTTTGGCCGGAGTTATAGCTATTTCATGCTTGCCAGACAATCATCAGACTCCTTTTTAGTGGCGCTGAGCTTTAATCCAATTTTATTTGAAGAACACTTGTAGGATTCGAACCCACGCATATCAGATTTGCTCAGTCTTTGTAGTCATGTGCTCTTACGCACTACACCACTGCAGACCACTGATGCTACGTGTCCAGAAGTCGTACTTGTTCATCAAATGCATTTGGAGTCACAGCATTTTTACAAACGCCTTAAAGTATGTTATCTTGTTCCGCCTCCATTTTTTCTCCATACCTTACTTCGATAGACTACAGATCGTAGTCTGTATCAAAGGGGGGAGAGTTACGGAAGAGTTTGGCGCTGGCCACAGTTTATTCTTATTACTTTATTATTTTTATTGTACTATTTTGTACATAGAATGTCAGTTTATTAGACTTAACCATTCTTCCGTCAATTGCATTGAATTTTTGTTTTTTTTTTTTTTTTGTGAACAACAACAACAACTTTAAGGCACTACCACCAATTGTTTTTACGAATTAATTTTATATTAATTCGTTTATATTTTTATTTTTTGGCCGGAGTTATAGCTATTTCATGCTTGCCAGACAATCATCAGACTCCTTTTTAGTGGCGCTGAGCTTTAATCCAATTTTATTTGAAGAACACTTGTAGGATTCGAACCCACGCATATCAGATTTGCTCAGTCTTTGTAGTCATGTGCTCTTACGCACTACACCACTGCAGACCACTGATGCTACGTGTCCAGAAGTCGTACTTGTTCATCAAATGCATTTGGAGTCACAGCATTTTTACAAACGCCTTAAAGTATGTTATCTTGTTCCGCCTCCATTTTTTCTCCATACCTTACTTCGATAGACTACAGATCGTAGTCTGTATCAAAGGGGGGAGAGTTACGGAAGAGTTTGGCGCTGGCCACAGTTTATTCTTATTACTTTATTATTTTTATTGTACTATTTTGTACATAGAATGTCAGTTTATTAGACTTAACCATTCTTCCGTCAATTGCATTGAATTTTTTGTGAACAACAACAACAACTTTAAGGCACTACCACCAATTGTTTTTACGAATTAATTTTATATTAATTCGTTTATATTTTTATTTTTTGGCCGGAGTTATAGCTATTTCATGCTTGCCAGACAATCATCAGACTCCTTTTTAGTGGCGCTGAGCTTTAATCCAATTTTATTTGAAGAACACTTGTAGGATTCGAACCCACGCATATCAGATTTGCTCAGTCTTTGTAGTCATGTGCTCTTACGCACTACACCACTGCAGACCACTGATGCTACGTGTCCAGAAGTCGTACTTGTTCATCAAATGCATTTGGAGTCACAGCATTTTTACAAACGCCTTAAAGTATGTTATCTTGTTCCGCCTCCATTTTTTCTCCATACCTTACTTCGATAGACTACAGATCGTAGTCTGTATCAAAGGGGGGAGAGTTACGGAAGAGTTTGGCGCTGGCCACAGTTTATTCTTATTACTTTATTATTTTTATTGTACTATTTTGTACATAGAATGTCAGTTTATTAGACTTAACCATTCTTCCGTCAATTGCATTGAATTTTTTGTGAACAACAACAACAACTTTAAGGCACTACCACCAATTGTTTTTACGAATTAATTTTATATTAATTCGTTTATATATTTTATTTTTTGGCCGTTATAGCTATTTCATGCTTGCCAGACAAT